>QLNU02015082.1:51954-68168 GCA_006491805.2 Dysdera silvatica
CCGTACAAAGCTCCACATTTTCCAAGGAGGTTCAGTCACTGGTGACCGCTATTGTATCGAAGTTCTCCTGCCTTATACCCATATTTTCCGGGGTGCTGTGGGCCCAGAATTCCTCATCATGGATGACAACGCTACAGCTCATCGTACAGCTGCTGTCGCTGAGCTGTCAGAGAGTGAAGATATTCATCGTATGGAATGGCCCGCACGGTCTCCGGACCTGAATCTAATAGAACACGTGTGGAATGTTCTCGGGAGATGCCTGGAGGAACGCTGCCATCCTCCAGCAACGATTCCGCAGCTGCGATCGGCGCTACAAGAGGAATGGGCTATGATGCCTCAAGAGCTTGTCAACAACCTCTTACTGAACATGAACAGATGGTGTACATCCTGCATCGCAGTCAGGGGTGATCATATCCCCTACTGAAAACTGTTTTTCTTGCCTGTCGCATGGACATTTCTGTCTTCTATCCTCCTGTGCTGAAAGCCCACTTTTGAATAAAAGTCTTTTGTATCCTTTGGATTCCTTTCTTGGTCAGTATTGTTCACCTTTTCCTTAATCTTACATCTCAACGATGTGATGATATGCTTTGTATTCATTTGAAACACTGAGATGCGACGTTACATGCGAAAAACTGTCCCGTCCTTAATTTTTGCACATCAGTGTATAATGCTGCTGTTACGTGAATGATAATGGTGATTGTTTCTTCCTGAAACCATAAGCGTACGCAGAAATTTCATAAGGGGGTTATAGGCTCAATGTGGGGGGTTACAGAGCTACAACTCATATATTCCTATGTTAAATATACAAAATTTCATTGCAATGGGGGGTTACAACCCCCATCCATACTCCCTGTTTACGCCAATGCCTTGAACACACTTGTTTTTGCATAAAAGTTTGTAGTACAAGTTTATGAAAGGTCGTTCAGCTGTATACTTGTGGAATTCTAAGGTTTCTTGTACTGTTTGCGTGTGTGTGTATACGAGAGAGAGAATGTTGTTTCGTTTTGATTGATTTCCGACTGGTTTGCTATACCGAGGTTTATGCGCAATTATGCGCTTTTAAATGTATATATAAGTACGAATTTGTGCAAATGTCTATATTTGAAAAATTCACCATTTTTTGTAATTATTTTTTCCTGCTTTAAATATAGACAAGATATATTGTAGGATATAACCATGATCTCTTTGAGAAATCATATACAACTATGGTAGCACTGTCATATACAGTGAAACCTGTTTTTAAGGATACTTCTGATACCTGGAAAAGATATTATAATAGCCAAGGTTGAACATGGTAAACTCTACAGCTGTCGGAACCGGGGAAAATATCGCTATATATAACTTATCGTTATATGCAGCTTTCGCTAAATAAGCATTTTTGTTTTTGTTTCTGCTAAACAAGAAATAAAATTTGTTTCATTAGATATTATCCTGTTTAAAGGAGGAAGGCCGTCGTTGAATCCTAATAACATTATTTTGAGTAACGATAACAAGAATTATCAATCCTATATATGTTACATCAGCTAAAAAAAGTATCGATTACGCATTGGTAAAAATATGAGTACAATTATAGCAAAAAATCATGCGTGAGTGCTTATATTTTTATTCAAAAATTTTATTAAATAACATGTTATATCGACAAATTATTACACCGATTAAACGTTATTGCAAGCATTTTAAGTTACATATTAAGTACTTATTTAAAAATTAATATGCACATAGCACATCACATCCATTTTGAGCCAAAAGTGTATTTATGCATATTTTTTAAACTTACATTCGATCTATAAATTACGCTACAGCCTTTACATTAAAACAAATTCTGATAAAGATATGATCTGTAATAACAACTTATTATACACCATTCCGGTCACCACTGCAAATCACCATGGACTTAATGTAGCCAATTAGTCAATTGAAAAAGAAACTGCTCGTTATAACATAATACTGGTATGGTATATATGTATGTACTGCTATAATATACTCTTTCTACGCTTTTCGCAATATTCATACTGAAGCCAAAATGGGTAAATGTAAAGACGTGCGTATATGATGGTGGCCAGATAGTTATTAAAACACCGAAGGCTGATTGTTTTATGCTCGTAAGAGTTTAAATTCTAGAATTTTCGTGTTCAGCGTAGCTCGCGTGCACCAAGAGTGCTGAAAGTCTGACAAAACTGCAATTAGCGCGAAAACTGTTAGTAAAAGAGTAGTTAAGGCCGGAGGACAGAGAGGTGACTATCCAGTATCGTAACGACCGATAGAACAGCAATATTAAATTGGGTTAGGCTAGAGAGAGGGAGAGAGAGAAATTGGGTACGTGCCAAGAGTTGAGAAGGGTAGCTACCGAAGGCGATGCTGTAATTCCAGGGATTTAAGGCCAGAATTCAATAAGGGCACAATCACTAACCAATGCTCTAAGGCTATGTAACATACGATGTTGCCAATGGGTAATAGCGGCAGATTCCCATGTTGAGTACTCTCGTGGAATGCAGAACACAAGGAAATGCGATTGCAGAGGACAAAAAATATTTAAATCGGGAAAACGGAGGATTGGAAATGGGTTAATCCAAACTGATGAATCCGAGTTCTAACTACAGTATACAGATGGAAAAATGGCGCAGGCTTCACAAGGCCGAAGTGATGCAGACTGGCAGCGGTGCATGTCTTTGGGTTGCATTTATATGGGCTATGAGCAGCGCTCTTGTACCTCTAGAGAGCTTTATCGTCGACTAAACCTACGTGGAAATACTCACCTACCATCTGCATCCCTTCACAGCCATAGGTTTTCCACAGTAGAATGGTGTCTTTCCACAGGACTATCTACCACAGCAACGGTCCTGATTAGCTGGAGGAACATTGAACGGAATTTACCACTCTAAAATCCATCCTCTAACTCTTTCCATAGATCATAACGCCTAGTATTCGAGCTATTCAACACAGTTGGTTGGATTATCTTGTTCGTCACATGCCCGCAAACATCACTTCTCTATGCGTATCCAGCCACCATTGGTAACTCAAGCACAAGCAGGATTCACCACTGAGGACGACTTGATACATTCTGTTTCGCCCAAGTCCTAATCCAAGCGCAGTCAACGATGAATTCAGGTCAGCGGTAAGCAGCGTAATAGCCGATGCGAGTGCAATCCTTTTTCTACAAGGTGATTGCAAATCGTTTATTGGGTGATGGGTTAACTGATAACAGATATTCGTCTGGTGAACGATAGAGTGACAGAAAGAGTAGCTTGGACTTGTCGGCGAATGAAATGATAATTACGCTGGCTAGTTACCCTCCCTGACTAAGTTTCGACTTTAAGACTGTGGATGCCGTCTCTCTGAACTATTTCTATATACATCGTTGAGCCGTGATGTTATCCAGGTGGATATGTGCACCTATACGTCGAGTTGGTTCCCCAGTCTTGCGAAGGATACTTTTCCATCCTCTCTCTCAAAGTCTGTTGGCTGGTTTAATTATTTTTAAAGCATGGGTTCTAGGCATTGCGAATAACTTAATCATGTTTTAAGAATGAGTTTTTATTATTTTTTTTAATAAATTCGTTCGATAGAAATGCATGAAACGTCTATATCACAATGAACTGGATTTTGCCTTGGACTCGCGTTTTTACGAACTTCCGATTTGCGAACCAACTTTTTACGAGCCATTGAATTAGCCCTATTTTGGTATCAAGACTAAAGTTTTACTCATTAATACAAAAATATATTAAGCATTTTTATATTAATTTATACTTATTATAGTTTTAAGCATTTTAAAGTTCAAAAACTTTATATGAAGGTATTGTTATATTTTATCATTAAAAGTGCTAAACTATATATCCTTTTACACCTGCACCTTTAAGAAATTCGTTATTCTGCCAATTGGGGCTCGTTCAACTATTATATAAGCATATTTTTGTCTGTTTTATGCTTCCCCTCCCTCTTACAAGAAAAAATAAGCAAATGCTTGCCACCCCATCCTTCGTACTCATGTAAGATTTCAGTTCTCTAATTTGGTATAAACTGTTGAAATAAGAATGCAACGTGTGATGCAAATTATAATACTTATTTACATTTTTACTCTAATATTGAGCATTTATTTATAAGTTTGTTATAATATTAAATGCTTATTTATAAATAGAGAGTAATCACAACAAATTATCGCGTTTAAAAAAAGTTTTAACACGCTATTAATTGCTATTTTTTTGGCACAAGAAAGTATTTTGTTATATTTTTATTGTTAATGTTTCTTACGTTGTAAGCAAATAGCGTGTAATAAATAAGTGGAATTTGATAAAATCATTTATTAAAATAATATATAAATAATATATTATTATTTATTAAAATATGCTCATTATAATTTTAAAATGATAGGGTGGGCCACGAAACATAGAAGGGTCGCCTCGAGAGGAATAGCTTGAGAGCCGCTGGTTTAAATAATTAAATATTTAACTGTGATTACGTGTATTTTATATTTTATAATTTCTATTCTCAGTGTGTCGTATATCCAAGTATTGCAGTTCTGTCAGGATGATCGTCACTTTGTAACTATGTGTTAGTTTTCATATTTTATGTGTCTTACGTAAACATGGTTCAGATCCCCCCTCCCCCACATTGTTAGAAAAAATAAGCAAATCTCAAACTCCCCACTCCCCCGAAGATGCTTACGTGATATTTCAACGGCGCCTTAGAACTTTCTGACAAATTAGGAATTTAAATGTTTTTACATGTTTTGAAAATATTTTATCACAATGTTTACATTTCGAAACAAAATAAAAAAATTAATTGAAAACTTAGTTCCTATGACTCAATTATAAATGGTAAATAAAGACAATAAATAAACAAAGAAATTTACTATGTAAATAAAAGATGTTTCCTGAAAATATACTTTCATTTGACAACCTTTCGTATTTTTATCTTCATTTACGACGGAGCGAAGTACATTTAGTATACTGTCAATATTTGCTACTAATTGGCTTGTCGATCAATTTTTCGCAATAATATTTCATTTTTCATCCACGCCTGTCTATTAGTTTTATTTCCACGTATGCAAAAATTAATCAAGTATGTGAACCTATATTAAAAGTTACATTTTCAAGTTTGAGTGATACATTGTGGCAATTTTTTGATCAGTTTTATGGTCCAAGATATATTACTGACTTTTCAATCTATTAATTGATATGTATTCGAATTTATAAAAGCACTATTTCGCGGAAATTAAAAGTGCACTTCAAGCAATTTCTAGTTAATCTACTCAAATTTATTATAGACGCATCTGTGTAACTGACACGAACTTAGGGTGGGTTTGTCACTTTCCTTTCACCTGTATTCGTTAACTTACTAAAGAAATGACAAAAAGATATACTCCACCCAGAGAAGTGACATAGTTAGGCAACCGGTGGCATGGCATATATAATTTACGGAGTCGCCTGTGAGTAATGACTTCAGAGAGTGTGTTTTGAATCCTGAAGCTGTCAGCACACCCCTATATATATATATATATATATATATATATACTGACGCACGGGAGCGAATGTACTTTATGTTGGCTCTTCCATATCTTTGCTAATTCTATAGCTCCCGTAATCGCATTTACGCCATATGCTTCCAGCGAGAAATATATCAATGTATTTGTTTATCGATAAACGAAGAGTATGGAAAAACGCGCCAAGTAGGTATTTGGTTTATTACATGAGGTATCAAATTACTGCATAAGGTATTGTAGGTAAGTATATTATGGTATGTAAGTATTCACATTACTTCACAAAATGCATATTATAAATCACTAATAATTGGTAGTATTTGGACACACGTATATAAGATGTATTATAAATTGCTGATAATTGGCACTATTTATGACAAATGTATATAAGGTATATTATAAATTACCGGTAATTGGTAGTATTTGTGACAAATGTATATAAGGTATATCATAAATTACTGAAAATTAGTAGTATTTACGACATACGTTTATAAAAATATGTTACGAAATTGCTAACAAAACTAAAACTTTCTGCACATGAAAGGGTATGGTAACCAAATACCTAAATAACATAACTAAATACATAACTAAATACCTAGGCTGGTTTTTCATAATTAGAGAATGTGTGAAACAATAGAAGTGAGTAACGGTAAGTATTCAAGTATTACGTAAGCAATATTTTGGCCATTTCAACTCCCCCATAAGTAAAAATTAACATTGGCTAACATAGGAAAATAAGACAAACGGCAACCCCTCACTCCCCCAAAGGTGCTTACGTAATACTTGAACGCTTCCTAAAGGCTGATCTTTATCAATTGTAGAATGAAACTAGAACTTCCTCCTGTTATTGAAATTATCGAACTACGTCGCAAGCTCTTAAAGGTCGTTAATATCTTGCAGCAACCACGGAAATGGAATATGCGTAATTGACTAATAATAGCACTCCGCGTAAAATGACAAAACGCTCAGTCTGTTGTTACTCAGACTCTTACTGCTTACTTAGTATAATGTGCTACTGTTTAAGCATTCGGAATACAGACTGACTTTGCAGTAGTGCAAAGAGTGTGAGTATTGTTTTGATTGCATCTTTGAAGCAAAATATAAAAGAATATTATGATATTATTATATGAAAGAATATTATATATATTCTTTTATTTATAGTGTGTTGTTTTTTTTATATTTACAATTAATTTTTATATTTATATATTGTCAAGGTCGTAGCCAGAATTTAAGTTCGGGGGTCGAAAATTTTACAGCATGTATCGATACAATTGCAGCATGCAAGTCTGTGCCAAGTCCTATTAAAATTTAGTTTGGGGGGGGGGGGATACATAAGATCGTCCCCCTGGACACGGGCATGTATATTATTCTTTTTTAATTATTTTGCCAATGAATTTACTATAGATATTAGTTTCATTGCTAATCCCGTATCTTTTAGTTGCGTCTTCAAATAACTGGTCTGATTACAAGATAAATAGAATCAAACTTATTTGAGGCAAAGCCTGTGATTCTGGAGTTGTGTGTGTCGGGGGTGGGGGGGGGAGACCAATTTTTTTCTGGAGACCAATTTTTTTCCCGATGATTGACTACAAACAAAAAAATCTTCGTTTACACAGCACAAAGAAAACATAGGCTTTTCCATTTCCGGGGAGCAGTCCCTTAGATCCCCCTTGCCCATGGTCTTGATAGCACCCCTAGTCACGCCTATGTTTCCGGCTTTCGAACTTGCTGTGTCAATAATAGTTAATTCCAGTATTTCATAAGGTCGGAAAAATAAAAAAATTAAGTAAAAATAAAAAGTAAGGATGTGGGGAGTGGGAGCTGTATGTCTCAGTTATTTCATCGACATAAGGTCGTAGCCAAGATTTAATTTCGGGGGTTCATAAATTTTTACAGCATGTATCGATACAATTACAGCATGCAAGTCCGTAGCCAAGTCCCATTAAAAATTTAATTTCGGGGGGAACCGGTCCCTAAGATTTCCACTTTGGATATAGGCTTGCATCGACACCTCTAATTCATAGAAATGTTCCTTTCTTCCTCTGGTTCATATAGTAAAGAAAAAGGAATGTAGTCAGAGGCATAGCCAGGGGGCGGTCTTGGGGGGTTGTAACCTCACCATGGCAATGAAATTTTGTATATCTAACCTAGAAATATATTAGTTGTAGCTCTTTAATACCCCTTATGAACTTTCTGCGTACGCCATTGCATATGCATTTACTTTGGAAACTGACGAACTTTGCAATGTACCCCTCCCCCACCTTTAACTTGTGGCGCCAATCTGTGTTGGACCAATCATCCCTTTAGACCAGTCGGCATGGGACTAATCGTCCCTTTGGACCAGTCGGCATTGAACTAATCGTCTCTTTAGAGGAATCGACGTTGGACCAATCGTCCGGGACAGTTGTTAATAGCTATTTTGGTAGCATTATAAAGTATTTTGTTACTTTTTTATTAACAATATTTCTTATTTTGTAAGCAAATAGTATGTAATAAATAAGAAGTGGATTTGATAAAATGCATTTATTAAAAGTAACATATCCATTATAATTTAAAAACATCAGGGGAGCCATAGAAAATCTAGAAGTGGGCTTCTCGAGCAAAAACAAAAAGGTGGAGAGACACTGGTTTAAATAATTAAATATTTAACTGCGTATATTTCATATTTTCTACTCGCAGTGTGCCGTATATCAAATTACTATAGTTCTGTTAGGGCGATTGTAACTTTGTGACTGTATGCTAGTTTTATTGTTTCCTATCTCTTTGCGTAAGCATGGTTTTGACTTCCCCCCCTGCCCGTTGTCAGAAAAAATAAGCAAACCTCAATAGCTTCGAAAATGCTTACGTAATATTATATGCTGGAAATTCTAAAAGTCCATGGAAATCTATATTTGAGTATCTGAAGAAAAGGCAAACAGTTATATGTTTTTCTTAAATACGCATGGACGTCGGCAGAATTTTTTGAAAGGGTGGGCAAAGATTACTTCAGCAGAAATAAAAAACAATACATTAAAAATTATCATGATTAGATTAATTGATGAATTAATTAATTTATTTAATTAAATGAGTATTTTAATTATTTAATTAAATGATTATTTAAATTGTTTGATTAAATGATTATTTAAATTATTTAATTAAATCATTATTTAAATTGTTTAATTACATAATTATTTAAATTATTTGATTAAATAATTATTTTAATTATTTAATCAAATAATTATTTTAATTATTTAATCAAATAATTATTTTAATTATTTAATTAAATAGTTAATGAGACTATTTAGTTAAAAATATTTAAATAATTTATAACCTTAAATTTTAATTGACACTGTATACATCTTGTTTATCAAGTTTTTTAAACTAACCTTTAGACTGGGTGTATAAAGCTTGATGTCACGATTCAATTATTTCGAGATACATATTTTGGCATACATAAAACCATTTTTTTTAAAATCAGATATAGGAGAGATGTATCTATAAGATGCAGGTACTCTAGATGATCATGGACCAGGTTGAGAACCACTAATCTAGATAATGCAGTAAAATTTGTCTAAATCAACCACCACTTTTTCTTCTAGAAAATAAACCGTTTTCTGGGGTGGCCAGTGCCATATTTCCCAATAGGCTGTACTAGTTAGGTGACCAGACGTCCCGGATTTTCCGGGACAGTCCGGGATTTTGAACCTTTTTTTTCGAAGTCCCCTTCGGGATGCCAATTTGTCCCGGATTCGGCGAAAATGTCACAATTTATCCTGCTTTAAAGAATTTTTCTTGCTATAAGGTAATTTGCCACAGGATAGGGAAATTTTGGTTAGAACCTTTTTTTTTTGTGGGAAAAGGGGGTTCTAATTGTTAAAATGATAACTGTGGTATTGCATGTAATAGGCTATTATTCTGATTAATGTATGAATACATATATTTTCAATGGATCTTTATGCATGTTCTGGGTCCGAGCAAGGACAGTAGAAAATGAAGGTTCCAGCCCCCTCGTCAAAATAGACCTAGGTTTTCCAAATTTAGCGTCGGATTCGGGGTTTGGACATCTGGTTACTTCATATACTAGGCTATAGACTGGGGCGGCAAAATTTTGTGTATTGAGTCTGATATAACAAATTTAATACCACACGATGATATAATCAGATGTTTTGGCGAGAAGAAAGCTAGACGTCATGCTTTCCATTTAAATACCAGTGTTCTATAGGCTTTTATTTATTTTTTGCTAAAATTAAAATTTATTTCAATAAAATTGAATTTGATTTATTATATACCAAGAAGAGATAATACTTCAATATAAGTTAATATTGTTTAATGTTTATGTTTCAATTTATGAGTTTGTTTTTCAACATATTTATTGTCAATACAAAAGTTTTTAGCGTATATTGAATGTAACAATTTTTATGTTCCTACCACTGATTGGGAGGTGGCGGATGGGTAGGAAGTGACGGCAAAAAAAGTAAATTTAGGCGGCAAAATGGTAAATTCACCCTTGGGGGTGGCCGCAGAACGTTTCTGATGTTGAACAGTTGAAGATTGTAAAACTAAATTTGAATTTCCATAATATCCCCAATACATTAAAAACATGTATATCAACGTACAAACATACATAAAACCGTACATACACGTAAGGATATATAAATAAGCTTATGGAATTGATAAATTTTGAAAATAGAAATGTTGCGTTAATTTATTTTACCGAACAATTTATAAAAAATTCAGAAATGATAAGGTGTGATATATATACGCATGAATATTTATATTGACAAATGTTTAGGGGGTGAGAACTATAATTTGACGCATTTACATACTTTGTCTCTAAAAATTTTCAACGTAAACTTTTCACGGTTAATAAAGGTGAAACATGTATGAAAACATAATTTGTTTAGAAACTGATACATTTAAAAACACGTAAATTTTCACCTTTATAATGTCAATCAAGATGCCTGCTCTTAGCTTTATTCATTATGAATTTCACGGAAAACAAACTTTGCTATTGAAACACAAATATATATATATAGCTACTTAAATTTATAATAGAATACAGAAATTTTTAAATTTCTGTATTAATATAAAATGTTACAGTGCGTAAATACTTAACAAATGTTTATGCTTAAACAAATTTATAACACTTTCGAATTTATAACATTCAATAAATTTGATTTTGCAAATCCACCCAAAATATACTATCGCATTACTCAGAATTTTTTAACTATAACATTTATAAAGGTTTCGTAATTAAACCAGTTAAGATGTTATTTGATAAATTCGATCAACATAAATACGCAATTTATAAAACAAATTTCATAATAATTTTGCCTCAAAGTAAATATCAATGTACTCATCCCGAATTACCTAGATTTGGGTCTCGAAACTGTTATTCTTATAGATATCTATCAGTCTGGACTTCTCAGAAATTCACAACATTAGGCCACGTTGGCCTCACTGACCCCGGAGAGTACTTCGTGAAACCGGCGTCCTGTCCTTACCAGGATCGCCAGTACTCTGGTTACTATTACAATTTCCCCATTCAGGGAAGAAGAAAAAACACATAAACTAAAATGCAGTACCGGAAAGAAAGTTCATATATGTGGTGTAAAATGTCTGCTTGATGTTTTTCACACATCGTGCCTGGTGGGGTCGCAAGGGACCTTTTGACCTCCAGTGATCTGAAGAATTTGAAGTGCTTGGTTATTGCATCCATAAATTTAGTCCTATACTGCTTTTCTTGGAAAATCGGCTTATACTTGTCCAAGTGCAGGGCGTGATTACAATGAATGGCTATTACTGAGAAAGGTTAAAATAGAGCCATAGCCGCATCTGGGTTTCTGGAAATGCCAAAGTGAAGGAAACGAAAAGGGTGAAGGCGAAATACGGAACGTTACAACATTGGCGTATGCAGGGGGGGTGTTGATGGGGGTTGTAACTCCCACTGGAATGAAATTTTGTATATTTAACATAGGAATATGTAAGTTGCAGCTTTGTTAGCCCCCTACAAACTTTATACGTACGCCTATACATTACAATGTCAACGGATGGTGGTCCTGCTGTTCCGAATAAGCTTCGGTAGGGTAAAGTTGATAGAGATGATATCACCTGAAAGTTTACAACAATATGGGATATAAAGGCTTATCAAAATATGAATAATTACAGTTCTTTGTCTCACGGTGTATTATTGCTTTGAAATGATGATTGAATTGTGTTCGGGAGAAGCCCAGTCGTTAATTTTAAAGTTATTAAAAAGTGTAGTTTTGTTTACTTTTTTTCGACACAATACTTCGCAGATGCTTTACACCAGTCCTTAAGTTCAAGATTGGCGTAACCCGGGAGTCTGAATTTAATCAAATTAAATAATTCACACCTACCAATAACCGCAGAGTGCACTAAAATGAAGTAACCGCTAAATCATCGCAGCAATAACACCGGGAATTAAACAAAATTGCTATATATCTCAGAAAACAAACCGTCAGGCAAAACAGTATAGTTTAGTAAACTTTTTAATATAATCCATCTTCAGAGGGCTTTTTTTTTTTTAACTTCTTAATTATATTTTTCAATTTTGATGCGGGGGGGGCCCCAAACACCTAACACTCTCCCCCTTGGATACGGCCTTTCTCACGTTTGCTCATTGAAACCCCTCTCTCCCCAAAAATATATGTTGCGTGAAAATCGGTTATGAAGACTCCTCCCAAGGATCGTAGTAAATTCCAATGTTATAACTGGATAATCATTGAAACGATATCTTTTAAAATCACAGTTGCCTGTAGTGGGCCACACTATGGAGTTTTATATTATTTTGACAGTAAAAATTATTAAACTTTGTGGTTTCAAAGTTAAATAAAATTATGCTTAATTATCATGAGTTTAATTTCCGTTCATATTATGTTATAACCACACTGAATACATAAATTATAGAAAATACTACTAAAGTATATAATGTAGAAAATAAGTGTAATGAATAGTATTTATTATATTATACTAATGACTGCAGGACAGTGTTGGTTTAAGAATTTTGTGGGCTCTACGCTGGAAATATAGAATGGGCCCCCTTAAGAACATTCAATTAATAAATCGCTTTCATTATCTTTAATATTCATTTGTTCATTATCTTTAATATTCATTTGTTCATTATCTTTAATATTCATTTATTCATTATCTTTAATATTCATTTGTTCATTATCTTTAATATTCATTTGTTCATTATCTTTAATATTCATTTGTTCATTATCTTCAATATTCATTTGTTCATTATCTTCAATATTCATTTGTTCATTATCTTTAATATTCATTTGTTCATTATCTTTAATATTCATTTGTTCATTATCTTTAATATTCATTTGTTCATTATCTTTAATATTCATTTGTTCATTATCTTTAATATTCATTTGTTCATTATCTTTAATATTCATTTGTTCATTATCTTTAATATTCATTTGTTCATTATCTTTAATATTCATTTGTTCATTATCTTCAATATTCAGGTTTAGCAGTAATAAAAATTACTCTTACATTTGTAAATAAACAAGATTAGAATAAAGCTTAAATTTTGGTAACTAACTTTAAATTTTAATAATTAACCTATGTGGTTCTGCTTTATGACTGTCAAGTCGCGTCGTTATATCCGATACGAATTTCCCTACTTAGAATCTACGTAGACTACAAAATCGCCGTCGTTATAGCAGGTTTCGTCGTTATATACGATGTCGTTATAACCGATATATTTAGTATGGAGTAGAATAGCAAACCAAACTTCTTGTAAAAATTCCGTCGTTATATGCGGTTGGTCGTTATAACCGGCGTCGTTATAAACGATTTTCACTGTATATATATATATACAGTGAAAATCGGTTATAACGACCTGCAAGGGACTGTGCAAATTCGGTCGTTATAACCGTTAGTCTTTATAAACGATATCTTTTTAAAATCATGGTAGCCTATAGCAATGCCCTGTAGAGTTTTATATATTATTTTAGCAAAAGTATTAAACTTTTTGGTTTCAAAATTAAATAAAAACATAATTATAATGAAATTAATTTCCGTTTATATTATGTCATAGCTAGCTACACTAAATACGTAGTATTTTCTTAGTTTTTTAAATTGAAAAAATTGTAGAAAATACTACTAAAGTATATAATGTAGAAAACAAATCTAATGAATAATATTTATTATATTATACTAATGACTTCCGAACAGTGCCGGTTTAAGAGTTTTGTGGGCCCCACGCTTCAAAAATAGAATGGACTCCTAAAGAATATGACCCTCGTGATATTCAATTAATAAATCACTTTTTAAGTTCACTATCTTTAATATTTAGGTTTAGCAGTGATAAAAATTTCTCAGACATTTGTAAATAAACAAGATTAGAATAACACTTAAATTTTAATAACTAACCCACATTGTTCCGACTTATGACTGTCAAGTCACGTCGTTATATCCGATACGAATTTCCTACTTCGAATCTACGCAGGCTGCAGAATTACCGTCGTTATATGAAGATAATATACAACGTTATCAGTTGCCGTAATCTTGTGTAACGTCACTACAGTATCATATGGATTGTTATCTGTTATTATAACGTTGCATAATTTTATTAAAGGAAACGCTGCCTTTTATATATGTCCCGTTCATTCTCCTTTTATGTTCGAAGAAATGGGAGATAGAGGAGGTCTCTCTAAATGCTTTCCACACAAGTCTATCCTGATATATATATAGCAGTACCCAACACCAATAACATACAGACAACCTACACAACGAAAATCACCAAGTACCAAGATCTCAGACATGAAGTACGAGATATATGGGGTATGGAAAAGATCTTCATCATCCCGTTAGTCATCTCAGCAACAGGGATAGTACCAAAAACGCTTGCGACGAATTTGGAGATACTCAACATTGACCCAAACACCTACATTGAAATACAAAAAGCCACAATCCTAAACACGTGTCACATTGTCAGGAAGTTTCTAGACATGGCACATTAAGAAGTGATGTAAAAAGAGGCTTGGGAACATGGCGCTCTGCCCGTCCCAAAGCCTGTTTCCGCCAAGAATGGGCGAGGCCCTTATATATATATATATTAAAAATTAAAAATTTCGAACCTGAAATTGAAATTTTCTTTTAAAATCTAGGGGGTGCCCACCCTTGCCCTCTGCTGCCGACGCCCATGGACCGAACTTTTGCTTCGCTATAACCGAAGGTTCGTTATATTTGTTTCGATAAAAATAACGGATAATTGGACGGAACCAAAATGTTCGTTCGTTATATACAAAGGTTCGTTATAAGTGAGGGTCGCTATAGCGGGGTTTGACTGAATAATTTACCGTGTGCTCTGAACACCAATATATTTGCTTACAATGTCCACCGAAAATTGAACCCAGCTCTATCAGCTTAAATGACGTGGTTACTGGCATTGGCTATAAGGGCTGTCTATTATTATTATAAAATTATATTTTCAGTAGAATTTTATATATTTTATGATGTACAGTAATATCCCGATAATTCGTAATGCCAAGAGACCGTTATGAAGATTTTCGATTATGCGGAATTACGATTTATCAAGGATAAACAAAAGCAAAATTTCGAATTTATGGGGTTTAAATAATAAAATTGGTATAGATAAAATAGTACATATCCATGGACACGTAATACGAATTGTACAAAATATGTCGGTATATGTGCCTATATGCATCCTAAAAAAAACCAACTTAGGCTTGAAAGAAAAGAACATAAACAAATAAAGTACTTATATAGAAAAAAAAAAAGTAAAGTAGAAAAACTTCGATTATTTTTGTCTGATGAAGGGAATGTTCCTGCATTCTATCAATGGTGTTGTCCAGTGTCATAATAGAAGGCAAAACTCAACTTTTACATAACTAAGAATCAGAGCGCCATTGTGGGCCATGCAATTATCAATGAATAGCAGAATTTTACGCTTTTTGTCTCCCCATGTCGCCATTTAACAACTTCAGC
Organism: Dysdera silvatica; assembly: GCA_006491805.2. NCBI lineage: Eukaryota > Metazoa > Arthropoda > Arachnida > Araneae > Dysderidae > Dysdera > Dysdera silvatica. Next base: position 67,394 of record QLNU02015082.1, read on the forward strand.
CATTCATGGAATAAAGCACACGTCAACGATAGACCATCGGAAATGATTTTAAGTGTTTGAAACATCTGGGTTTTGCTGATCATTAATGGTTTTAATTTGTCAGATCCCTCCATATCCACGGTAAGCAAGAGGGTGACTCTGTCCTTACTATTCTTGCCGCAACGACACTTATGCCTTCCCTTCAAAACCACACTTTAGGGAAGGGGAAAAGTTTCATTCCGAATAAATGGGATTGTTGACATGCTATATTACGGTTTATAAGATGTTTTTGTTCTTCTTGAGTGAGAAAACACTTACGAATAAGCGAAGGGACCGAAATGCATTGTTATTTTACGAATTACGGCGAGTTTTCCAAAGGAATTAGAGTTTATTACGAATAAGCGGGATTTACGAAATAACGGAATGCGAATTACTGAGATTGTACTGTACTGAATGTATACAATGTAATCTTTCACTATAAATTTAGCATTAAAAACTTGTCTTTATATTAGGGTATTTATATATATAAAAAAAAAAGCATATTTTTTTCGTTTTATTTATGTTTCGTTTTTATATATGTCACTGACAATTTACGCCTAGTTTTCACACTGTATGTGATTGGTTCTTATTAAAAGTATTTACGTATTAATATTTTAATTGTAATTTATTTGCCTTTTTAGGTACTTTACGGAAACGTTTATTAATAGTGATATAAAACTGTTAAACGCCGTCAATAATAAATCGGCCTCTTTGACTTCTAAAGAAACTTCTACGCCTTCCAATACGAGCCCGAGTA
>QLNU02015083.1:9885-30688 GCA_006491805.2 Dysdera silvatica
ATTTGTTTCTTTATATTTCTAGCAGACAAGTGCGGTTTTTTTCGGGGCGTATATGCTTTGTATTCTTCTGAATATAGACAATTTCTTATAGTCTGTGGGTGCACACTTACAATAGAATCTTTCTTTAACAATCTTTACTGCAGAAAGTTTAGGATCTTTTTTGACACAACGAATAATTCTTCTTTCTGTTTGAGATGAATAAATTTTTTGGGTCTACCACTTCCGCTAGGACTTTTCAAAAACCGGCTTTTATTTATACATTTTTATTATATAATGCACTGTTGCACGTGGTTTTTTGAAGTTTCTGCACTCTTTCTTATACTTTTCTCCTCTTTACATATTTTCACAATTAATTCTTTCATATCTGTAGAAGTTTGCTTGTTCTTCATTTTTGCCGGCTTATCGTAATGCAAAAACTCGTCTAACAGCTTCAATGCTACAGTGTTGACTAGGACTATTGCCAACAGAGAAACAACAACTTTAAAATTTGCGTTATGCAAATTTTGAAGTTAAGCGAGTTAATAATGTTGGTGAAATAAGTGTTCAATGTTTTTTTGTTCTTGTGTGTGTGTCGAAGATAGGCAGCATTTTTGTTAATGTTTTGTTTGAAGGCGACAGTTTATTGAAGTCAAATAAAACTGTTTCAATCTTTGAAAATTTTCTTTCTTTTTCATTTCGTTTCATTTTAAAGTATAACAGGTTACAAAAATATGGAATAATGAAATCCACTCCAGTTGCTGTCCAACTTTTTTTTTTGGAGGGGGGGAGTCACTGTATGATTGAATTGTTTATTGCACTCACTGTCAGTCGAAATTGCACTCACTGTCTGAGGTGTTCTTAGTCCTCACGCCATCGAGTGCCTCGCGCAAATACTTCATTTATGCATTAATTTTTCTGAACTTCGAGAGACTACACGGAAATTTAAATATTTATCATATCAAAAAATTACTAGTAACAATTTGAAATAGTGTAAAATTTCTCTGTTTAAGAGAAAACAGCTAATAACTACAAAATGTTATTTCTCTGCAACAGAGAACGAAGTGTAATTTATGGCCTGCGAATGAGGAAAAGGGGTAGGGGGGCATACAATTAGCGTGAAAGGGAAGAAGAAATTGTAAATAGGGTGGGCATGTGGTTAAAAAATAGACAATTTTTTATGGAATAATATCCATACTCTCACTAAAGTTAAATCTTGGCAGTTACAATACGTTTGAACAATACTTAATTTAGTTATTTTTGAAATAACTGCAGCAGATGAAAAAAAAATAGTTATAATAAATATTACTGATCCCGTTATCAAGATTCGTATATAAGCGAAATTCATTTTAAGGTATATTTAAACCATTGACCCCCATCCCAAATTACCTATCCCACTATAGACGTAAAACTCGCCACAAAGTAAATCACCGATGTCATCCTAATCGCATCCTGTACTTTCCTGTTTCCACCACTAACACCACATTGGTTACGAGCGATAAATTTAGTCGGGTAACCGTTCTTTTTCAACACGCTTTTGTTGCGTCGTAATTTCAGAATTACGACGCAACAAAAGCTTACGTATGGTACCTACGTAATCTCCTTATCTGTTGATAAAGCAAGGTTGGCACGCTCCTTAAAATCAATTTTCTTCTTTAAGGGCCCTTAATAAAATTCCTTAATTTTATCATCTACTCCTTAAAATTTTTTTTGGCGCAGTATAGCCCAGATGCTCTTGCGCCATAAAACACCTAAACAAACAATTTGTTAACATCTCACCAACGACTTACGAAACATGCGCTACTTCCCCATCCTGGAAGCCATCAAATTCTCTAATCGATCTGCAAACAAAGGCTACTGAGGGATGTAGAGGGGAAATTTTCCCTCACATTTTGTCTCCTTACGCCGAGGGGCTCCGGATGACGCATTCACGTTTTCAAAATTGCCATGTTGGCAGGTACAGGTTAGCAAACACGTACATGCTGATCACACCGCATGAGTCGTCAACTCTATTGAGTGATTCCGGTTGGTTGATTGTTTGGCTTTTTTATGGCGCAAGAGCATCTGGGCTATACTGCGCCAAAGAGTGATTCCGGAGAATGACATTTTTGTTTTACAGATACGCACTCAACATAATTGGCGGAAAATGTGTGTTTAATGAATCATGGTTAGAGAAAACTGAAGTTCTATATGTGGTAATTTTAATGTTAATCGTTATTTAAAAAATTATATAATAAGCGATAAAATCGTGGCAGATTTCTCCCAATACTCTCCCCACCCCAATAAAAATGTGCGTTTCAGTAATGTTTAAAATACTAATGTATGGACTCCTTAAAAATGCTGTTCACACTCCTTAAGAACTCCTTAATTTTTATTTTCAAATTAGAGTATGCACCCTGTAAAAGATTTGGTACTCAGGCTACCTGTAAGAAGTTGGACTTAAATTCCACCCTCAAAATAAATTATTCAAGCTATTCGTGAGTTGAAAAATTAAAACCAAAAGAAAAACAGACCAAAATTTCCAGGGAATTGAACCTGAATGCAAGTTCAGTCAGCAAAATCATAATGAAATATAATAAGACAGGAATTTTTACTCTACTTCCAAGAAGTGGTAGAAAACTCATAACCACAAAGACAGAACATAAATATCTTATCAGCATCATTTGGTCATCTAGAAAGAAAATAACCAATCGAATTACAGCTAAATGGAATGACCAGGCCCCGCTCCAGAGTTTTCGGCGCCCCCCTCTGCAACATATGACGACCTATTATAAATTAACTAACCACTTTTTGCAAGACGTGGCGAAGGGGAAATAAGAGTGGGTATGATATTTCTATATTCCAGAAACATTTTGAGAAATGTAAATAAAAACGAAAGGTAAAATGAACTGTTTCACACACGCACATTTTATTTTTTAATTCACGAAATCGAAAAAAGTGAATGGGAAATAGGAAAAAGCTATACAAGATACAAACAATGACAGCCCCCGACTCACCCTATAAATGAACTCTACGTGCCTTTCGTAAGGCAAAGTCGACGATAATGTCATTGTATTTTAACCCTTGGGCAAAGTCATTTTCGATTGACAAAAATGCCAGGGAATATAACTTTTCCTGGCCTAGGCATGATCTCAAATAAGTTTTTATCAATTTAATTTTCGAAAAAAATCTTTCCACTGTGGCCACTCATACTGGAATTGTAAAAAAAAAATTCGAAGATCGGCCCGCACGTGAGGATATGCATCTTGTAAAAAGTAACTATGAATGTTGAAAGCAACTTCTTTGGGAGCTTTTGCCACTCCAGCAATAAGATTCTGTAAATTGCGTAATTCTACTGTCATCTCTTCAGCATCGGTATCAGATTGACAACTACTTTTCTTACCCTCAGTTGCCGTCTGCGCTAAAGCACTTTGCAATATTTTGCAGTTCCCCGTTAACGAGTCCCTATCCAATTTCTCAAGATCGTAAAAGAAAGACCAATTTACTTTCACTTTGTCGAGCTGCTCAAATCGTTCCTTCACTGAAGAAAGTGCTTGATCTATAAGTGGATTGAAAAAATTTATTCGAAACACCGCTTCTGGATCTGCATCTATTGAAACTTCGTCAGAATGTTCACAATGAAACATCCATTTCTTCCATCGAATTCTAATTGTTTTGAACACAGGTTTAATGTCCAACGTGTCTGCCAACTCGCGAGCGTCAACCATGGCGCCTGTAAGTCCACTATCCCTATATCGAGTTAAGAACGTTTCCACTTCTTTTAAAAGTCGGACTGACTCGAAGATGTCACACGTAGGTGATTGTATTAATTTACTTACGTAATTGACACGGAAAAGAAGATCGTGCCAAATCACCAGTGAAGTAAGGAATTTGTAATCTGCTATGTGATGTGCTGGACTACGTGCCTCACTCCGTGCATCGCCATTTTGAGACTTATGTTCTGAAAGATCAATCAGCGCTTCGTGAATATCACTTATCTGGTACCTAAGCACTTTCACAGAATCAATTCCCCAGCTGTACGGTACACTTCTTCAATTTCATAAATATATTTAAAACAGCAACTGCAGAACCTGAGTGTATGATCATCCCATTTCAAGATTTTAACACTTATGTCTCAACCCATCTGTACAAAAAATGGCAGTTGGAGTGGGACGAACAAGTTTTTAATAAACTTTACTTCATTAAACCTGGCATTTAAGTGTGACAGTCCAGCTATAGGAGTGACCGTCGCAAAGAGGTTGCTGTGACTAGACTTCGCATCCGGCACACACACTTCTTCCATCAACATCCCTTAAAGGGAGAAGATGCCACTATATGTGCCACATGTGGTGAATCAATAAATGTTTTACATATTTTAACAATCTGCATAAATTTTAACCAGCAATGTACATCATCTTTTAACCAAAATAATTTTACCCTTCATGACATTTTATGTGATTTTTTTAATCATGAAATCCTTTTCATTTTTTTTTAAATCTAATATTGGCTTTTTAAATCTCATCTGACTTTATTACATTGTTTCACTTCTTCGTATGTTCAATGTTTTTAACGTTACAATTTTAATTTTTGATATTAAAACCATATGCACGATCTCACCTTGCTTGGCGCAGAATGACCATTGTTGTCTTTGCGAAATAGAAATACAACCAGCCAATCTACATTTATTAACATTCCTTTGACTCAAATGTGTTAGGCAATGTCTGTCCGAATTCATTTTACACAAATCGAAGTAGAGTTTCTTTTTTAAACGCTTCTTGCATTAATCATACTTTATCTTATATTAATCATCTTTTCGTACATTTATGGGTCAACAAACCGGCTATCCTCATTCTGTGAGAATTCTATTTGCACAAACTCTACCTTAAGTTAAAACTTTTCGAAACAATTTTCAATTCTGGTCTCGTTATGTTGACGATATTTTTATTTTTTAGACTTGCCTGTCCGAAACTATTCCACCGATTTTAAATATTCTGAATTTTATAGATCTGTTTATTGAATTTTCCCTGGAAATCAAACGGATTGCTTACAATCTTTTTTCGACATATCAAGAAGGCCACAATACTTTTGTTATTTACATGGTTTAAAAATCGTGCTCTGTCTTGTCATCACTTCCGTATTTCAAAATAGACTATAGACTAGGGCGGCAAAATTTTGTGTATTGAGTCTGATATAACAAAATTAATACCATATGGTGGTATCAGGGGAGATGATGCCAGGGGGGTTGGGGGTTGTAACCCCCATTGCAATGAAATTTTGTATATTTAACATAGGAATATATGAGTTGTAGCTCTGTAACCCCCTCCTTGTTGAGCCTAAACCCCACTTACGAACTTTCTGGCTACGTCTATAGATGATATAATCAGATGTTTTGCCGAGAAGAAAGCTAGACGTCATGCTTTCCATTTAAATACCAGTGTTCGATAGGTTTTTAATTTTTGCTAAAATTGAATTTGATTTATTATACAGGGTCTTTATAATTAAAGTTCCACTTTGAAATGGCCATAAAGTGAAAACTACTGGACCAAATGTTATCAAACTTAGTAATAGCTTACAGGAGGTCATAGGATTTTATTTTCCATAAAAAAATAAAAATAAATAAAGTAACAAATAAATAAAAATAAAAGTTAAAAAATCACCACCAGCAGGAATGGCACTGTATGCAATATTGTTAAACGAAATAAGACATGAAGACATCGTTTTAAAACGTTTTTAATCGTTTCTAAAACGTGTTACAAAGCATGTTGAATATGGCGTCCACCATTTTCTGAAAGCAAGTTAAATCGCATTACTGCGTTCTCAACAGCAGCTCTTAGCATATCAGGAGGAATGTTGCGGACATGTCGGTGTATCGCATCTTTCAATTCCGCCAAATTGTTTATGTTATCACCATAAACAATTTGCATAACCCCCCAAAAACGGTTTCGTTTTGAAAACGACTAAACACGTTTTAAACCGATGTCTTCATTTTTTATTTCGTTTAACAATATTGCATACAGCGCCATTCCCGCTGGTGATCATTTTTGAACTTTTATTTTTTTCATTTTATTATATTTTTTTTATTTTATTATTTTATTTATTTATTTTTTATTCGGAAAATAAAATAACATGACCTCCTGTAAGCTATTACCAAGTTTGATAATATTTGGTCCAGTAGTTTTCATTTTATGGCCATTTCAAAGTGGAACTTTAATTATAAAGACCCTGTATATCAAAAGAAATAATATTTCAATACAAGTAAATTTTGTTTAATATTTGTTTAAATTTATGAGTTTGTTTTTCAACATATTTATTGTCAATACAAAAGTTTTTGGCGTATATTGAATGTAACAATTTTTATGTTCCTACTACTGATTGGGATGGGGTAGGAAGGGGCGGAAAAAATAGCTTAGGGCCGGCAGAATGGTAAATCCGCCTATACTTGCCCCTTTCCCCCAGTCATTCTAAACCTCGTTACCCTTGCAACCAAAAACTGGCTCCTTTTTATTCGTACATTTACCGAACTTTTCAACATCGTTCGTCTGCTCAACTTTTTTTTCATGAAATCACTGTTTTAAAATTCTTCAATATCAATAGAAGTTTCGATCCCATCGTTATCGATTATATTTGAAAAAGTAAAAATGTTACAGGCGTAAGTAAGATTGAAAATTTTAATTTCAACGCATGTTTCTGACGGACTTTGTCTTTCTTCAGGAATACAGAGCGAAAAAAGAAAGATTAGAAAATTGACAATGTTGACAAGGGCTTCAATTTTTTAATATTTTCTGCCGACAGATAGTATCTGATATTGTTGCCAGACACAGAACAACAGCTCGTGATTGGACTCTGGCGAATCCAGAAAATACGTTTGGTGTGGGGCGCAAAAAGTTTAAAATCGAGACAGACCTGTTCTTGTGGGGTGGGGGACTGGATCTGCTCTTGGTTAGAGTTGTCTCCAACCGATTCCTAATGGGGGGAGAGCGATGTTTATCCAATGCGCACAAAAATCTATAATCTGCGATTTTGATACCAATATTTGATGCATTTCACGTGATACTATATCGTTTTTTTTATGCTTATACGACAATTAGTGGAGTTTTATTATTCTATCTCTTCGGAATGTGATAGACAAGAAAAACACGTGAAAAATAAAAACGTAGAATGACCTTAAGGAAAGGGAATAGTTGAGAAGTGGAAAATAAAATAAGATTTAAAATTAGGAGAATGAGCGAGGAATTATATGAAAAAGTGGATAAAGGGTGAGTAGAAAGGCAAAGAATATAAAAATAAAGCAAGATGCAAAGAATTCGCCAACTTCATGGAGATTCTCAGTATTTAGAGAACTGCTATTCCCTTTAAAAAAAAATACGTCCGGTCTTATCTTCTATCATATCCTAATACATACCCATAATTCGGAAATTGCTAGACGTTTCCGAATTCTTTTAATTAATAGGCTTATTGTTTTTAAAACTTAAAACATTTATGTTCGATATTATAAAATCATCGGCACATCCAAATATAATTTCTCTTCATCTGCCCAATCATACATATCTAACAAAAGACGTAACTAGCCTTATTCCACACTTTTCTAGAATTAATTAAGGATTGGCGCGTATTGGCTGCTTTGGCTCTAAAACATGGAACTCTCTTCCTCACTACTCTTCCCACACTACGTTGTTTGAGCGTCCTGTCTGGGATTACAGCGCCGCCTCCGGCGGCCACCCTTCCCAATGAAACCCTTGCACAATACCTACCTCCCTCCTTCCCTCTCTTCCCCACTCCTCTACATTCCTAGAACTTACTCTCTTCATTTAAAAAAAACCATTTTTGCGCATATTTATTAAACTAGAACCTATCCATTAAAATCCCAATCTCGGACAGCATGAGTCCTGTTCGTCCAAACAGTCTTCAACCATTGGTGCCCACGCAGACCAATTTGATATTTTAAAATATAACGATGTATGCTTTTGATTTGTGATTGATTCTCCTAAATAAAGTTTGTATTGTATTTATCAGACGAATAAATAAGCAAATAAATGTCAAATTATATAGAAATTATAATCCCTTTCTTTACTCACATATGCTTGGCGCAGTATAGCCCAGATGCTCTTGCGCCATAAAAAAGCCAAACAATCAATCAATTACTCACATATAGTCTCCAATTTCGCTTGCAGAAAATTTCGAATTTTTTTTAGTTATTCCTTATTTAGCGTTCTTTAAAAGTTTCTTAAGCTTTACGTAGCTTTCTTGTCAATTTATATCACAGTTTTCTATATATATATATGTGTGTACGAAAATGTTATTACGTGCAGCTTGACTGTTGGAAGATAGAAGTTGGAATGACAATTTTTTTTTATAATTTCTAACCCAATTGTTGGTTTGACAATAAACAATGGCAAACTTTGTGGCCTTCACACTGTTAAAAACACATCTGTTGTCCTATAACAATGACCACAATTAAATTGTTAAAATAATAAGCGTAATGAAGTAAATCTCTTTGTGAAAACCATACTATGTATCAATGGCATAGTGTGACTTAAGCCGGTAGGTAATCTCTAATTGTTCATCCCTTCCCACCCCAAATAATAAAAAAAAATCTCAATTCACACCTACACATTAAAAACCCTTCATTAACGGACGCCCACGGGATAAGAAGGAATATATTTTTATTTATATGTATTTAAAATAGGGGTGTCTGTTAAGAAGGGTTTAAAGAGAGATAGATCTTTTAATAAAGAGAAAAGTCATGAAATAATAGACGAATACATAAAATAGAATTAATAACATGTCCTAATCCAACCCTGTAACGCGAACTCCGATTTTATTAGGATAATACTGACTATGATAAATTTGCCCCAATTTTATGAAAGAAACAACTGAATGGCTTTCCGAAGTGATTACTCTAAAGCTGTTATTACTTAACAGCTTTACTGTACAGTAATCAGCTTTTAGTAGTAACTTTAGTGTAATAGCTTTAGAGTATAACGTCAGGTGATCAAAACGTTATCAATGAGCATATTTTCAGTAAAATATCTTTGTATTTACATTTTTGCGCTAATGTAAATACAAATAAACTGTTAATAGATGCGCAGTTTAAGAGTTTTAGTATCGTTAAACGTACTTTTTCAAACGTTAATTAGTATAAGAGTTAAAAATAAGTGACTAATGTTATTCAGTTAACAAGAAGTGACTAATGTTATTAAGTTAATAAGAAGTGACCAATGTTATTCAGTTAATAAGAAGTGACTAATGTTATTCAGTTAATAAGAAGTGACTAATGTTATTCAGTTAATAAGAAGTGATTAATGTTAATCAGTATAAGAGTTAATAAGACGACTTTTAGAACAACAGAAGAAGAAGAAAAATGAGTGCAATATTTGCCGCCGTATTTCATGACTTAAGCCAGTGTTTCCTATCCAAACTGGGAGCCGCGAAACAATATTACAAAAATTTCATAATTTTATTTCCATTTTCAATTCAATGTGTTAGGACGTGACATATACATATATATATTGCAGAGGGAAACTTGGTCGGCTGATATATATATTATAAGTTCTTGTTCATATTCTCCAGCCGCCCCCACTCTACCCGCCATATCCTGCTGCTGTTGGCTAAAAAAAAATGAACTTGAAAATTTTGTTCAAACAGTTTGAGGCCAGGAAGTGGGTACGTAACAGTTATTATTAAATCCGGAAGCTCTAGTTTTGGTAAATTTATGTAACAAAGGGAAAATAAAAGAACTACGGAAATACAAATAATAATGCATCGACCAAATAAATCACAAAAATTGAGCTATTTGTTTCAAACGCATGCAAGTTTATTTTTGCGAAACAGCCCATTTTCCTTGAATAGAAATCCCGCCTTAAAACACCAAGCTCGTTTAGTTGTCCTTCGCTTAAACAACTAGATTATATTCGTCTTCAAACTGAACGACCGGTTTTGATTTCCATGGGAACAAGGTCAAATATTCGCAGAGGTTTCACCTTTTATTGCCCTCAATGAAATTCGTGATATTTTTAAAATTAAAATACATTAAAATTGCCATTGTATCCATGAGGAAAAACGTTAGTTTTTCCGTTTAGTTATATGTCTAAATAACGAAAGGGAAGTAATATTGGAGCAGGGACACATTGTCTCTGCTCTAATATTAGTGTTATTCCCGTTAAGTATTGTTGAAAATTATGTGACATAAACGCTTTATTAAGCTTTAATTCCTTAATTATCTAATCAATTTCTACATAAAAATGTTGAATTTTAATAACGACTACAGAATAATTATTTAAATTATTACTACAGTATTAAAATAATAATTGAAGCGGCGGAAGTGACGTTTCCCTTTCGTCGAAATGAGGCGTGGCAGTGCGGCAGCTACGTCACTGTGGCGTCACGGTTGGTCGCCAGGCAACCGTGCAGTTGAAACTGAATTCGGCCATTCTGTGATCTTTTGGTGAAGCGAAAACAGGTCGCACGGTCGGAATTTTGAGGTTGCCGTTTGTAAATATGGCTGTTCGAAAACGTATATTCGCAGCCTCCGTGTTAACGTTATTATTTTGGTTACAGGATGTTATATCTTCCAATTCCGGGGTCAAAACCTTGCGTCTTTTGATGCCAGATGTTCAACCGCTACAGGTATGTAAATCCATAATTGAAACGTTGATTCTCGTTAACAGGTGTTAATGGAGTTGGTTGACCCTTTTTAAAATTATTCATCGTGTGTCAAATAATTTTACATAATGACTTTATTTGCACATTTTGAAGCGCTATTAATGCCGCAAAATGTCATAATTTTAAACCATATGTTGACCACGAAAAATGTGTGTTATGTAATGGGTAATGCTAGAAATAAGAGCAGATATGTTACTATCACAAGTTTTATTTAAACTGGTCAAATAAGGTAATATATTTAAATCTAGGTATATATTCGTTAACTAAATTATTGGTTATAAAGTATAGCCGTGTCGGCTTTAAAAAAAGGGGGTGGGGACATACACAGCTAGCGTGTCACCTATAGGACATACATGCCTAGAAGAAGCAACCGAAACTTACTCATGTACATACTTCAAACATTTTACATTGTTGTTCACATTCCCTTTGCACTCAGGTAGCAACTTACGGTCCCCACCTAATTGCAAAAAAGTTCTTATTCGAAATTGTATGTAATTTATTTATGCCATGAAATTGCTTTGAATAAAACTACTGGCTTTCCATAGCAATAAAAATTTAGAGTGGAGAGGGCCAAAGCATTTCAAGGAATCCCAAATATCGGCGGAGGACCCTGCAGTGGTGTTAGTGCCCGGATTTGGGGGGCCCGAATCGGGCTTGGGCGGATCCAGGCTCATTAGACGGATGCAACTGAAGCTGTAGACTAACATTTCTATATTAAAATCTGAGATTAACCTGTCGCTAGCCTTTTCGCCGAAAGGCGACGTTAACTGAAATTCTGCCAGATAAACTGTTGAGCAATTCGTCGGAAAGCTTCAACTGAAATTGGAAAAGTGGTGATGGCTAGATCACCCGATTGAACGGAACGATAGGGTCAGTGGAAAGGTTATCATGCCGCCCTCCATATCGGATGTGAAACGTACCCTTACTGGGAACACTGAGCTGCTTAAAACTTCCAAAAATATTGTATACTCGGGAGACAAAACGCTTACTAAGGGTACCTCTCGTCCAATCCCAGATGTCTGTAACTCCAAGTACCACGCTGAAAAAATGTACTGTGCCGCCGAAGAAAATTTATTATGCGAGTACACCGCTATGTCTATAACATGTGGATTTGAATTGTCAATTCCAGTGCATACTCTAGATTGCGAAAGGAGATTTAGTGAAATGAATATAAAACAGATATTCGTAATAGACTTCGTGTAATCTATGTAAGCCACTTGATGAGCATATCAATCAATGAGCCAGAGAGAAAGCAATTTGATCTTAAGACTGCATATCTTGCCTGGTGTATTATGCACCGGCATCGAAGAATTAAGTTAATGTATAAAAATAATTAGGTGCCACTGAGTAGAGTTGATTGTTTCTGACTAAAATTTCTTGTAAACTTGAAAACACCTTTTCTGATTCTTTACATACATTTGTTTCCAAGGAAGCAAATATCCATACATTCTATTCCCCTGTCACAACACTTCGCAAACAACTTACAAAAGTTAAAGACCCAGTTCCACCAGAAGATCTCACAAGTGCCATATACCAAATACCATGCAAAGACTGCAACAAACATTACATAGGACAAACAAAAAGAATGATCAAAACAAGAAGAAAAGAACACAAACAAGCACTCGCGAAAGGAGACATAGCCTCACGTCTGGCAGAACACGCTTTACAACACGGACACGAACCCGACTGGGACTCAACAAAAATACTACACCGGCACATCACAAACAAAAATAGTAGACTCTTCTTAGAATCTTGAGAAACTTACAAACTACATGGGAAAGCCATTAATACATCACAACCACTTCCAGAAACTTACAAACAACTCTTACTCTGAAATATATGGGATTTCCCAACATTAGGTGCCCCGCAGTACAGGTTTCTCATTGGTTCCCATTGGGTTCTTCCATGATTTCTATTGGAGGCCTCCCATTGTTTCCCACTGGGTTTTTCCATTCTGCGGGACTACTCTGATGAAGGGTTTTCCAGAAATTTCAAGTATAAAAAGAGACAGAAACATAACATCGTCATTACTCCTGATGAAGGACTGCTGCTGACGCGTCCGAAAGCTTGAGTGATCTTTTTCATTGCTATTTTACCAGTGTTTAACCATTTTGTGTAATTCCTCCCTGGTACCCTGTATTTTATTTCTGATTCTACTACAATTTTTCCAATTTCGCTAAAACTTTTAGGTGCAACTTAGCCAAAAAGCTACAAAAATATTTTTGGCAGGTTACTTCTTGATTGAACTTCTCCCAGGAATACGAGTATGTGATTCATTTTCGAGGATTGTAAAAATACGTGCATATGAAAATTCGAAGAAAATTAAATGGTGTAGTTTAGCAATTTTTTTAAAATTTAAATCGTACGTCAAGGGGTTAAAGTTATATTTGAAGCTGCGGGCTTGGGCTCGAATTCTCACAAAGTACTTCGGTCTCGGGCCTCGAAAAATGAGCCCGAACTCATAGCTAATTTAGGGACCTTAGCGGAGATTGCAAATATATTACGTAAAAACATAGGCGTAAGTAAGGATGTTATAATCCCACCCACTTCCATAGGTGAAGGAAGTCCATCAATGCACTGTAGATTCTATATTAGATAGAGTAACATAGAAATTTCAAAATTATTGGGGACGGGGGGCTCTCGTGCCCATGTAACGTCTCTGGCCATATAACTCCACGCTCGAACGACGGCTCTAGGCGACCGCCCAAGTTCACCCGTGGCTAATGACGGCCCTGATTGGCTATGGTGAATAATGCTAATGAGTGGGAAGTGGTTAAACTCGGTTGTGCGTCAGCAGATTCCAATTTTCTGAATATAAGAAAAATTTCCGCTATAAAAGGGTCACTTTTGTATACGTATCCGTGATATTCCCCCTACAAATGAGAAAATTGCGAACAAATTCTTGAACTACTGTAGTGATCGTTTATAACGACGCCGGTAATAACGACCAACTGGATATAGTGGCGGAATAACTACAAGGAGAAAACGTTCTGTTTCTTATTTTTTTATATATTAAACATATCACTTATGACGATTTCCTACACCGTATATAACATCGATACCTTTTATAGCAATGCTATTTTTCTTCATGAGGAATTCAGTAATCGGCGATAAATCGGCTTGACAGCCGATCAGAATCAAGAGGGCACGCTCCCACCAGAAGACACTGGAATTGCATTGTCCTGGTTTAAAAAGTAATAAACAGTACAAATACTGGAATAAACAGTACAAATACAATGTTACCGTTCGTAATGGACAGCTCCATTTAGGGAACGATGCCTTTGGTTCCCAGTTCCTTTGAATAGGAATACATTTACTTTTGAAGAAGGGACACCTCCATTTACGGGACAAAAGGTCCGGCACCTTGGGTGTCCCGTATTGGAAGGTAATACTGTATATTTGGAATTAATAAGCGCAAAAACGTATTACCATATATATACCTGTATACTATGATATTAAAAAAATATCGCTCGTAACGATTATCGACTAGTACAGTGGAATTCGCATGGTCCCTTGGAAAGATGGTTATAAACGATGTCCACTGTACGTGTAGATTAATGAGTTAAATAATATATTCACTGTCGTGTCTGTTCAAATAAGCTCCCTTGCTTTTAACATTGCGGAGAGTTTGCTTTGAATGTAGAGATAATTTGCTGGGTATAATTATTTATTAAATATAAATTGCTTAGCAAATATTATCGAATATTATTATTATTACAATAATGGAAAAATTACAACGTTTTTAGCGTAGTTGTAAGTTTAAAAGATGGTTCGACGCATGTTTCGAGAGAACAAGGTCTCTCCTCCTCTAGAACTAGCGTGCAATAAACAACATTGGAGTGTTGCCAACTCGATGTGGTTAATACGTTGCCGGTAGCAGGTGTAGTTGAAGGAGAAGCAGTGAACATTCTTTAGGAGAAGAGTTTAAACAAATTTTTCCAAGCCCTACTAAAACTTGGGGTTGATTTATGGTCGTTCACAAGTGATGCACCAAATCTATGGATGTAAAACGCTTCTAGGAAGTCAAGTTCAATGACCGAAAAAGGTTAGCAAATGACCGTGGCTTCTTTAAAGTTGAATTGATGGTCATTATTCCAACAATGAACTGCAATCGATGATCTTTGAAACTCAGCATTGGTGACATATCTTTGGTGTTCTTTTATATGATGTCGTAGGGCCCGCTTGGTCTGTCCCACATATGATAAATGGCATTGGCAAAACACACGATATATACCCCAGCGTTGTAGCATCGGGATGGTGTCTTTAAGTTGAGAGGGCCGAATTTTGTTATATGGTGAGAAGATGACTCGAAAGTTGGCTCTGCGGAGTATGTTTGCCACGGCGGCACTGATTTTAGGAAAGAACGGAGATGACTGTGCCCGAAAACTCAACTGTAGAACTACTGTTAAGAGTAGAGCGGTGAGTGAGTTTGGTGAGTTTAGAAAGCGCGTTATCGATGATGCTAGGACTATAGCCTCTGTCCACGGCAATGGTTTTTAAAATGTTAATTTCTTCTGTAAATGCTGACTCAGTAGAGCAAATATGTAAGGCGCGAAATACAAAGGTGTAGAATGCCGCCATTTTTTGTTGAAGAGGATGGCAAGAATTTCGATGTGGGGACAAAGGGACAGCGAAAGACTTCCGGTATACAGATGTCTCGAATTGATGACCAACTTTTTTATTAAAACGTTCAGAAAGTGAAGAGACCTTTCTGACTCAACTTCAATAGAAAATTCGAAATAACCATCAATTTAGTTGATGGTTGGTAGAATCGAGTTGATTTGGTCTGGTGAACCATTCCAAATGAAGAAAATATCTCCGACATAGCGGATCCAAAATTCAAACGTAATTTAAGAAAACATGTTGGTTTCAAAGTAATGATTGTAAATATCACACAGTAATAGGATAAGGGATTCCCCAGTGCCAACCCTTCGGTTTGTTGAAAATGTTGACCATTAAAGATGAAAAAGTTACAGTTTACACAAAAAGAGGTCAATGATATTAGTTCATCAATCTCAGGTTGCGCGAAATGAAATTCGGTTAAGCGGCATCGTAGACATTCAAGGGCGCCATCTACAGGAATATTGGTGAACATCGATTTGATATCCAGCGAAGCTATGGTACGGTTCACAGGTGAGAATTGATGCAGTTTAGAAATGAAATCAATGGAATTTTTGACGGTAAAAGAATTGGCAGATGACAAAGGAACAAATATAGAGACGAGAAATTTTGCAAGTTTGTATGGAACAGAGCCAATACAAGAAATGATCGGACGGAAAGGAATGCCAGGTTTATGTACTTTTGGAAGGGCATAAAACCGGGCAGGAATTGCGTGCGATATGATGAGAGAATTTTTCTGGCGCCGATTAAGAAGTACAGATGATTTGATGAGATTATTGTACTTGGTTCGAAGTCGTTCGGAGAGATTACTAAAATTCTGCTACACACTAAAAATTAAATTTTTCACCAATCTATTAAAATAATAAATAAAGAAATAATAGGTATAATTTTGATTGATCTACAAAATATTAACAATAAGCAGTATCTCTAAGCAATATATATAATAAGCAGATTTCGGTCTTCTCGGATGTGCCAGTGGACAATCTGTTGGACTGCCAGCTCATCAGTTGGTTTGCTAATTTATTGTGTTCTTTGGATTAGTTGATTACCGTTCCATTATGTTATAGTTGTGTTTTCTGTTGCTATTTTTGTACCTGAAAGTCTCAGGGGAAACAAGATTAGTGTCTGTAATTAAATAGTCAGGTATTGCATGTTTTAAAGATCCTCGGGATGCGCCTGTAGACATCTTGCAACACACCTGTAGACATCTTGCGACACACGTGTAGGTCATCTTGCGACACACCTGTAGACATCTTGCGACACACCTGTAGACATCTTGCAATACAACAGCTGAAAATCACTGGTGTAGATGATGGTTGGCATTGTTTAACCATGAGTTACTTTTTAGCTAATTTATATACATTGCTACTTTCAGATATAATTCTATTATGTACATACTTAATAGGCTACAGTATAATGTAAACGTAACTTTTGTGCGCATTAGGAAACCAAAAAGTTCATTTAACTAACTCCATTACCGTGGTTTGGAGTCAAATCCACAGTATTTGAGCGTGCCTGTACTCGTTCTTTTTCAGTTCATCTCATTTTATACGGAATCGCTGTTTTTGATTTCTCCAGGTTTCACAATTTCTAATCTAGCCCTCTCTTGGTTATCTTCTCCCATATTTTCATTCACCAGTACGTTCTATCTCTTCTTTTATCCCACTTCCTTCCATTTTCCATCGATACCCGCGTTCATCACTAATTATCCTGCATGATTCTCCTCCCTTCTCACCAAATGTCCATGCCATCACAGAGTCTGGACTCTTATTTTTCTCGACATATTTGTTATCTTTTTCTCCTTATCATTTGTTCATTTCTGATTCTCTCTTTCTTGTTCCTCCACACGTCCATCTCAGCATTCTCATCTCTGTGGGTATGTCTGTATTGGCAGTCAAATTAAGCGCTAGACACGTAAAAATGTTTCACAGCATGCTTCGCTAATTTTATTTTTTATACAAGCGAAACATATGGGCATATAGTAGAAATCCGATTAACCGAAATAAAAGGGACAGACCCATATGAGGGGCAGGGGGTTCGAGCCCCCCAGCCGTTTAAAAATTTGATTTGCCCGATTCTGCCATACATTTACTTTCAAAAGATTTACAGTCACATTTTAAAATAAGGTACTTTTTAGATCATCTACTAATTGTCAAGCAGTATCAATTATTTTTGCAGCATTTTAGTATCTTGTACATTCATTAAAATGTTTGACAGCCTTAAGAAGGAGGTAATAATTTTTCAGCCCCCCCCCCCCTAGTAGTACACATATGGGCGCCACTGGACACACCCGGTTTCGGAAAATCAGGAAATTCAATTTTCAGTGCAAAGAAACTATGGAGCAGTAGCAAACCTGACCGAATAGTAACCTAGGAGGAGTGGGTGAGATTAAGTTGAAAGGTTGGTAAGGAAGTAACAAGAAACTCACAGGGGAAGCGGGCATATGCCCAACTCTTCCGCATTTACCAGTAGATATTAAGGAAGGATGGCTGCACATTCAGGAAAAATCACCATCACGTACTTCTCTGCAACAGTTTTACTATTGTTTTGTTTTTCAACTGATGGAAAATACAACTTTTGCACTAGAAATGTGCAACATTTTAATGTGCGTCGCTATCAAACTAATAACGCCATAGAAGGATGGCATTTTAAGCTCAATTCGATACTGAGCAGACCATATCATGTTTGGCACAGTATAGACCAGTTGCTCTTGCTCTGTAAAAATCCAAATAGACAATATACACAATAGACAATATACTACAATAAATAGACAATATACCACAGCCAAACTTTTCCAAAGTAAAGACTGGAAAAGTGACGAACACTACGCAAATATAACAATAATGGAAAAATAACAACGTTTTTTATCGTAGTTGTAAGTTTAAAAGATGGTTCGACGCACGTTTCGAGAGAACAAGGTTTCTCCTCGTCTGGAACTAGCAACATTGGAGTATTGCCAACTCGATGTGGTTAATACGTTGCCGGTAGCGGTTAGTGCTTTTTTCAGGAGTACAGAGTTGTTTTAGGCGGCCAACTTACAAAGTGGTAAATTTTGGTCCCAAAGTTGAGTAGCAGGTGTAGTTGAAGGAGGAGCAGTGGGGAAGAGTTTTAACAGATTTTTCCAAGCTCCACTAAAACTTGGGGTTGATTTACGGTCGTTCACAAGTGATGCACCAAATCTATGGATGTAAAACGCTTCTAGGAAGTCAAGTTCAGTGACCAAAATAGGTTGGCAAATGACCGTGGCTTCTTTAAAGTTGAATTGATGGTCATTATTCCAACTCTGTACTCCTGAAAAAAAGCACTAACCGCTACCGACAACGTATTAACCACATCGAGTTGGCAACACTCCAATGTTGTTTACTGCACGCTAGTTCCAGACGAGGAGAGACCTTGTTCTCTCGAAACGTGCGTCGAACCATCTTTTAAAATTACAACTATGCTAAAAAACGTTGTTATTTTTCCATTATTGTTTTCCAAAGTAGTCACATCTTTAAAAGAAGGAACGGAATTCTACGTTAATTGACGAAAGATTTTTTCATTTAGGATGAAAGAAAAGGAAAAATACGTACGTTACAGTAAATGAACAAATTAAGAAGAAAATGGAAGGGTCAGTCAGAAAGTTCATAAGATGTGGGGGGTAGGGGGGGGGGTTACAGAGGCACAAATTCGTATGTGTATGTATAAAATTGTATCGCAAGGGGTGGATTACGACCCTATCAACCCTTCCCTTTGTACGCCAGTGGATACAATTCGAACAAACACATCCGAAAATGCCCCACAATACTTTCATTCGTACAGGAAAGAAATTGAAAGGAAAAGAAAATATAAATTAATTAAATTAAAAACATAAAATAAGACATACAATATTTAAGAACACAAAATAAAATTAAAAAGAAAAATCTAAATGGCAAAAGAGCAATTTTCAAGTAATTCAATATTGATGATACTGAAACACTAATATAAATCAACTTTCATTGCCGTATAATTGGCCAATAAACGTTGATTTATATTGTTGTTTGATTTAATCTGCGTAGTGTTCGATTTATATAAATACTAATGATACTGTCGGTCCTAATCCTGGATACAGTGTAAAGGAAAATTCGTACAAAAATTGGAGCATTTCGGTGTAAATTTTCTCACATTTGATGTTACAAGAAAAGTAAAATGAATATGGTGCAGCAGCTGATTTTGTTAAATGAACTAAAAATATTGTCTCCATGGAAAAGTAATTTAAAATAACATTCGAACGTGGTGTCCATGGAAAAATACCAAATAACATGGTTTTGTAACAATTCAAAATTTTACCTATACATTATATCAGTAAGTCGTTACCTGGTTATGTCAATTCCCTTTAAGTAAATCTTTTGTTGCAGTAATGATATTTCTTTTAATCCTTCCGATTTGAAATTCGGCCAGGTTTGCGACGACCCTGAAACTACGAGACTTACCCAAAAATTTGGTTTAGTATAGTGACGTAACACCACGCAATCTAAATGAAGAGACGTACAACGTTTTAGTGGCAAAATTAATATTACTACGCCTAAAACGTTGTGCTTCTCCTTTTCATTTACCCAAAAACACTGAAAATTACATGTTACTGGACTGTACCACAGTACATTGATGGTGAAAAATCAACAAAATATTCATGTTTATATTAAGATATTAACTTCTTTGGAAATAATATCTTTGTACGTATATGATGTATATAAAATATGCACATACGGGATGGCCCTGCGGTGGCGCAGTGTGGTAACGCGTTCTCCTAGTGCGCCGCTAATCCGGGTTCGACTCCCAGCAGTGCAAAAAGAACGCTTACTCAGAGATCTCATAAAGATCGCACTGCTCACTGTAGTCCGGGGTTTGGTTCCCTAGGCCTTAAGAGGTTCGGATTCCTCGGAAAACAGTAGGTCCCGGCGCAGCATGACCACTGTAGTCTTTGAGCCGTAAAACCAAAAAACAACAAAAGATATATTTTTATATGTCCGATATCTACCATTTGTATCAATTGCTTTCAAGGCAGGAATACACTAGAAAACAAATACTGAGTTTTTGTCGAAAATATCAAATAATCAAGTAACTACAAAAAACAAATCACAAAAACAACAAATAAGTACAGCAGGCTACATTTCGGTTAAGCGACGTTCAGATAATCGGGTCTCTTCTGTACTTGTACATCTGTGACATCTTTTATAGTCACAGGTGTGAGTCAGTTTATCACGCAACGTAAGTAAAGTTTGCGTTAATTGCGTCCAATACTTACAATGCAATACAAATTTTATTTCCATGCTAAAATTACATTCCAGTGCACGGAGGAAGCATAGCAAAACAAAAACAAGAGTTATTATTCTAGCTCCCGTTACGGTCAGTACGAACATTTTACTTTTTGATTTTCTATTAAGTAAATTCTTAATTTCCTTTTAAATTCGCTTTCTCTTTTACAATTTGTTATATGATCTGGTAATTTATTCCATTTATCAATTCCCTAATAATTTTTTATTATTTTTTCCCCATGTTTGTTCTTATTTGTTCTGTTTTTAAAGTATTACCTGACCTTGTATTTGTA
>QLNU02015084.1:0-16924 GCA_006491805.2 Dysdera silvatica
TCAGAGATCTCATAAAGATCGCACTGCTCACTGTAGTCCGGGGTTTGGTTCCCTAGGCCTTAAGAGGTTCGGATTCCTCGGAAAACAGTAGGTCCCGGCGCAGCATGACCACTGTAGTCTTTGAGCCGTAAAACCAAAAAACAAACAAACAATTTAAGTTGGTGGCGCCATCTATTAGCCAAAATCGAAACAATTTTGAGCTTTGCCTTAAATCGCAGTTAAAATGAAATATAAATTGATTTTAAGTTGTCATTAGAGATATGAAAAGAATATCTATCTTTTTTTTAGTAACACCAGGGTGATGGATGCCTAGCAAATGAAAAAATATATAAATAATTGTACCTCATAGTGGGACCGTATCGTTTTAATCACGTCTTATAGTATTCAATTTATATTAGTTGCAAAAAATTATTTTATGCAGTGTTTTCTTAATGATTGTGAATTCAGTTAGTCAGGTACTTTCGTGAGGCTATTCTTAATAAGTTATTGGTCCAAATAATATATTTAAATACCTGGGTGGTAAATACATATGTTAGTTAAAAAAATTGTCATTAGAGGGCGCTATACATTAGAATAATCATCCTAAAAAGTTTTAATTATTAAAATTACAATTTATTAATATTCATTTAAAAGTATTAAATAAAATAAATTAAAATAATTAAATTATATTTAAAACTACGTGTTAAAAAAAAGCCAACACTATACTGCATACAAGATTTTATTTAAATACTATAAACAAATTGACACTAGTATTCAAACTTCCTTGACTCATAGGTGAAGGTCTGTTTGCATGGAACATGCATCTAGATTAGTGTTATTTAAATAGTAGAAATACATTTCTTTCTCGACATCCGTATTTATTGGATATGGATATGGATCTGGATTAGTGTTATTTAAATAGTAGAAGTGCTTCTCTCCTTTTGGACATCCACATTTATTTCTTACTTGAACAAATTATTTTGGTGTGTCGCCTGTTTCACTGCACTGACGAAACTCCATACCCTGTCTGTATGAACGCTGGAAAAGAAGTTGAGGGCTTGGTGAAGGTTGCCACTTTGAAGTTGACTGGAAAAATTTAGGAATTTTTTTTTGGCGATTTTTAGAAGTCAAAAAACACCAATTGCCAAATTAGCGGTTTTTCCTTTTGTGAGGGTATGAGACCTACTTTTTTTAATTATTGAAGGTTTAAATTTTAAACAATCTAGCTCCTTGGTGTAACTCAAAGCTCAGGCAAATTAATTTTCTTTAAACTCTTTTTGTGCAAAAATAAGATTTAATATAATTATAATGATTTTATAAGAACTAACTGTTATTCTCAAAAATTTTTCTACGCAATACGAAAGCTTCTGCAATAAAAATATTTGTTCATTATGCGAATAGTTCTTCAGTTCCGTGATTCAAATGAACCGATGTCAATTTATTGACAGATTATTAAATGGTAGGGAGATTCTAATATCAGATTTAGAATTCAATTTCTAATTATATTGTTATTATGGTTTCAGAAAGTTTTTGATTCTATTTTTTTGTATAAAGGTTATAATCAAACCCAACGATATTTTTTATTTTTATATTATGGCATTAAAATTTTAATATAATTTTCAAAAGAATTAACGATTACGTTAAATATATAACTTTTATAATTATTAAACAATAATCAAAAAACGTATGAACTTCAAAAGGATAATTACTGTTGTCATTTCACTTAGGAATCAACGTCTGTATAAAAATATAATCAATTTTCTCGTATAATACTTCACTTTCATGCAGTGACGTAGCGAGGGAGGGGGTGGAAATCCCGGGCGCCAAATTCTTAGGAACGTAATATGTTAATATTGGACTGGTGGAAGTAGTAGAGTAGCTGGGTGGGGCAAGGGGGTGGTCGTACCGGCGCCACAATTCAGGGGCGGCAATTAGCCTTTAAAAAACAATGACAGGCACTCGCCCCGGGCGATGGCAACCCACGCCACACCGCTGTTTTCATAATCAAAATTTATAAGTAAAAGCAAAATGCCGAGGTTTTGCCAAAATCTATTAAATCTCCTTCACAATTGTCAAATTGCGCTCGGGAAGTTTTTTTCGGGTCGTCAACTATTGGCCCTGAAAAGACCGTTGTTCAAAATCCGTGGAAGAAGACAGCACAAAAGCTTTTTAATGAAAATCAATAATATGAGAGTAGTGTTTCCAACCATTTATAATTCCGCTAAATTCCCAAGAACTTCTTATGGTAGGCAACACTGAGCATGCGCAAAAAGGATAATGCGATTCATGACGTGCAGGGAATAGAGACTTGTACCACGGCCAACTAAATTTGCTAGTAGGGTAGTAATAATCTAGTTGGCTGTGCTTGTACCATAATGCACGTGTCGAATTAGTGCTGCATGCTTCGTAACCTATTACATTATTGTCAATTTAGTGAGTAAATAGTTAGATATGGCGATTTTTTTTCTATCCCCAGGCAAAATGGTGCAGTCTAACTTCGATTTTACGATTCTCTTAGGACTAGTGAAAATAAGCGTTACGTCGGGGTAACACATTTATCGGGATTAATGACGCCTCCACGGATGGGGGCGATGGTTCCCGCGATTTTCCTTGGGCTGAAAATTTACATGTAAATACGTTAAAAGTAACAACTATTGCATTAAAAAAAAATAACAATATTTTTTAAATTTTAGATTCTCCCCCGAGGAAAAATCGTGAATGCGTTATTAATCGGACAATAAAATAAGGACTTATGGAAAAGGAAAATGATAAAAAATGTTTATCAGCGTTCTGAAGAATACGTATTAATTTTAATAAACATATGACGCAATTAATTATGTACGTAATTACTACTTCGAAAAGAAATCTTTAACAGGCGTTCATTTTGGTTTTTCTTGGTAGTTGGCATTTAACATTGCCTTTTCAATTTTTTCAAGTGTATCTTAACAAACATATACATTATCAAAAATGTATATTATCAAATGTATTTTATGTAAAGATCATCACTGAAGTCAAAACGCAGTAAATACTTTAGCAATCGTAAACCAACATTCCTTCAATTGCGTGAACTCAGTTGAAGTTGATTTTCTGACGTCAATTAGTTTTTTAACTGAAATTTTACTTGTAGCTGCAAGCTAATTCCGAACCGTTATCGTTAAATCGAAGAAAATATAATGCTGAACTCAGTGTAATAACTCAATGCGGACCAATAAAAACAATCGTTAAAACAAAATCGTTAAAAGCATAGGCGTACGCAGAAAGTTCGTAAGGGGATGTTATAGGCTCAATGTGGGGTTACAGAGCTACAACTCGCACATTCCTATGTTAAATATACAAAATTTCATTACAATGGGGGGTTACAACCCCTATCAACACCCCCTGCGTACGCCAATGGTTAAAAGGAAATCGTTAAATCGAAGTTTGACTGTATTTGTTTATGAAATCCTTACCGGAGTCCCAGTTGACGACTATTTCTGTTTAACAATGTCATCTTGCAGTCAGTGGCGTACTGATAGCCCCCGCAAGGCGGGGTAGCCTGCAGGAAAAGGGGGGTCCTCTTTTGTCGTCGTTTATTTTGCATAAAATTTATAAGTAAAAGAATAATAATATATTTTTTAGTTAATAAGGATATTTTTTTTTAATCTTTAAGTGAAATATAAAATAAAATGAGCGGTTTCCAACTGCGGCAAACTCATTACGAGTATTTACCTTAGCTGTTTTCACTGTATTTAAAACTAAACTCAATATTCGAAAAAATAAAATCTAGAAGAGTTTTGAAGCTATAGTCAGCAGCATAGCTAAGGGGGGGCAAGGGAGGCGGTCACCCCGGGCGCCACAATTCGGAGGGCGGCAATTAGCCTTTAAAATACAAAATTTATTTGTTTTGTTACACTATTGGGGGAAGGGCGGCAATGACAGTCATGTTCAGTATATTTTTGAGTCTGGTAACATGGACTTTGTCCATGAAATGTAGAGAGGGAGCAGGGGGCCCATCTTTTCCCGTGTGTTCTGGGGCCCACTATGTCTTAATCAGACCCTGTTCGGGTATCAATTTTCTTAAGGGGATCATGGGTCGTTCACGTAAGGCGACTAATTTGCTTCCGTCGGCCTTAGTTTCTTGTTTTACGAAAACTCGTGTATAAACATGACATTAGGCATTTGTGTCGCTCGCATTTAGAGAGACAACGCGGGCTCCCCAGGCTCACTTCGACCGGCCGTATGGCCATTTCCTTGGGCCGGGCCTCCCCACAGCATAGGCTCTTGCCAGCGCGGGCTCTTAGACTTCTTCCGGGCCCCCCGGGCTGCAGCTCCTGCTGCTCCTTACCTCGTCGGCTCTGCTTTAGCTGCTAAATTACTGCGAAACTCCTATTTGATGTTATCCTTGATCATATGCACAATTCAGTAGATAATTCAGGTTTAATTACATTTATTTACCAGATGAAATGTACATAATATTGAAAACTCATAATTTGTCGTATTTATTTCCCGTTTTGGGCTGGAGTCACAGACGGATTAAGATGGTGTCTAAAGGGTCTACAACCCAGAGTACCCCCCGCCATAGTTGGGTAAGCGAAAAAAGGGACCGAGGAAAAAAGGGTCAATCACAGGAAAAGGGGACGTTCACAAATTTCGTAATTTTAATTGCAATTGGAATAACTGCAATGTTCACAGCTGCAAACATCTTAAAACGATTATCATCAGGGGCAAATCGAGGAATGCCTTATCTATCATGTTACTAAAATCACATCTAGCAAATTTTATAGATACTCGCAACAAAACTAACCCCGTACACTGACAAGGAACAGAACAGTATGATTCCGCCAGTGCTATGTAGTTCACTCTCTAATACGTTAACAGAGTTAGTTAATAGAAGATACATTTTATACATAAAAAAAGATACATTTCATACGTCACAAAGAAGATACATTTCATACATAAAAAAACTAGGGGAACTCTCCCCCCATTTTTTTTTAGAAAAGAGGCAAAATCGTACTTTTACCCCCCCCCATACAATTTTGGGTTTTTCGTTTTTTGCCCCACCAGTTTACTCTATATTTAACTCCTAAGTTACGCCATGAACCATTTTATTAACCAGGGTTGCCTTTTTTGGGTAGCAGGCCACTTACAAATTTTCACGGTCAGCGAATTTCGTAAAATAAAAATCCCAAGTTTCTTTCGGCTATTCATTTCTTCAATTGTGATATGGAAAGGGGCAATTTATGCTTCCCAGAGGAGTAGCCAGGGGAGTTTGGGGGTTGTAACCCCCCTCATAATGAAATTTTGTATATTTAACATAGGAATATATGAGTTGTAGCTCTGTAACCCCTCCCATTAAGCCTATAACCCTCCTCTTATGAACTTTTTGCCTACACCACTGATGCTTCCCTGCATATTTTCCTTACTTCTGAAAAAAAAAAAAATCTAAATTTTTTGTTTTGAGATTTTTTTTTTATTCCAGGCAGTTGTCGGCGGGACGGATTGTGACTCGCGGGCCGTATATTGGATAACCGTGTTATAAACGCATACTATAAGCACTTTACTTGCATATTAGAAAAAGTCGCTGTATCTAATCGCCTACTCATTAAATTGATAATAACGTCACATGCTAGAAAGAAGCACATAGCAGTGATTTTACCATGTCCACGCGCATGCGCCATACAAGAGAACTTCCAGAGGAAGGCTTGGTGTTTATATCCCACCACGTGAGGAAACTTTTCATCAACAGAAGGTGCAGAACTTAATCTAATTACTTTTTACCCCGGCTTGTTCCATTTTACTTGTTCGTATATGAGTGATATGTTTCTAAACGCCTTGAAAGTTTTAGTTGGCCGTAATATCGAATCGGTAAGTTTTTTTTTAATATAATGCATTTGTGTTGGTCATGTTCTGGTAATCATTGTTTATAGTGCTGTTGCAGGTTTTCCTAGTTATTTGGATGACTAGCCTGGAGGTTAACCGGGATGGGGAGGAGGCATGTCCCACCTCCGCTAGTTACATAAACGTCCCTAGCACATTTTGAATTTCGCGGTAAGTAACTATGGCCCCTACTGATTTGTAACAACTAGTAATACTAGTAGAAGTTTACATAAGCTTGAGTGTAATTATCTTTAACCATTAGATTTTTTCAGTAGGATAATGGTTATAATAATGGATAATTTCTCTAATTATCAAAATATGAATATTTATTGACATGTAATTTCTTGTGTGTTCATAATTTTTCTTCAATGATTTGTCACGAATTTTAAATAATGCTGAGATTCTAAATGATTGTTTAGCATAATTTCCCGCTGTCCCACTTTCAGGAATTTTAATCACATTTATATATCCTGTTACTGATTTATTTCATATCTTGAATGCTTTTTCACACTTGCTGGAAATGGATAGCCAGTTCTAGTAATCTGATCGGTTGCAAAGTGCATGCGATAGTATGAGAGCTTTTATACATTCTAGAGCTGACAGATAGCAACAGACTGGGCACTACTGCATGATCCGTGCCCTAGTGGAATTTAGTGGGAGGTGTTTCCCAAAGGCTCTACAACAGTGACACTTGTCTGTTGCCATGTTGTTTACGTCATGTTTACACGACATGTTAACAATATGGACATCTCGATTCAGCGAAATTGAAAAAAAAAAAAAGTACTAATTTTTATTGGTTTTCTTGGTATGTAGCGGGAACGTTGTTTTTATGGCATTCAAAAATGATGGAAATAAATTCTCTAGCCTACCTTTGTGCTGGTGCCGCCACATAAACTCAATGTAGTAGTATTTGAGAACATCCTTATTTGCGACATGTCAGTAGTGTTGACACCGGAATTCTTGTTTAACGTTGCTCCACATTCCCTTGATCTTATTTATATGTTGCCCTGTCTCAGGACCTTTGAAGTGTAGACTATAATTTTTCCTCCCTTCCTTTCCACCTACTCCCATTCCTTCTCACCCTTCTTTCCCCTCCCTCCCTTTCCTTTTCTTGCCCTCCCTCCCTCCCTCATCATGTGCATTCTCACTGCCCTTCTTACAATGCCACTGAAAACATCATCCAAACGAGGCCTAGCCCATAATCTCATAGCCTTACGAAATTAATCCCTCTTTTATAACCCACCCCTGCACACTTCTTTTACCTTTCAACCGTAATTCCACCAAAAAAAAGACAACATCAAACGCCCTTATCAAATGCCCTTACACATCCAATTGACTGTACATGTGATGTCACAAGCCCGTGTACTAAATCCAGCAACTTTCCGACTCATTTCAAGAGGAGAGAAACACCAGGGGATGGATTGTGCAGTATCACCACAGACAGTGTTATCGCCGGACCTCATCTCCACAAGTCCAATGGTTAGATATGGACTAGTGGGCACCTTGGCTGAAATAATGTATTGAATTCTGTATGCATTTTCATGCAGTTTATTGCTCAGTTAATGTCTGTGGGCGTTAGACTTATTGTTTTCAGTTCCAGTTTATTGATTGTAAAACTGGAGTAGTGTGAAAGCTCAGAAACAGTGTAGTATACAATGCCGGCTAGCTGGATCTGATAAGCATGAAAAGGGTTCTAACTTTAGCCTATTTTATTGGTGTTTTACTTCAGTTTTTATCAATACATCTGCATGAACATAGCCATGAATTTTAAATGATCTGATTAATAAACTGACGTTGTTCCTTCTGTTATCATATATTTATTATTGTTAAGGTATCTCTGTAGTTTCATGTCACTTAATTTGGTGTCTATTGCAGGGGTTAAGCCAAGTCTATTGTCAGCGATACTTGCAACCAGTGTCAGTTTTAGGCTATGTAGGGCCGGGGCCTCGCCAAACGTAAGCGGCTTCTATTATCCTGCCTGTGTACATAAGTGCACCAACAACTACCAGGCAGGAATTTGTGCCCCCTAAATTTTTTTTGTCTAAAACCTCTACTGCTTGCAGCATTGAAGTTTTGGCAAGTGATACCGAAACCATAGAGAAATCTGACATACCTTCTCAAGTAACGCTAGAATCACAGGTCTCTATTATATCAATATTTATTTGCATTGAATTACAGTAACTCATCATTGAGTTACATTAATCTGAACCACACTAATCTGAAAATCCAGTTTATCCGATTTTTTTTTCCAGTCAGCTGCAATAGACGCCGACTGACAAGATGTAAACAAACAGCTGAGTATGTATTGCCTATGAATTTAAATATCTGAGTTTTAAGCTTTATTACTACATTGCATTTATGAAGTGTGCAGCTAGTAAGAGCTTCATCTCTTTGTATGCATGTTTTAAATTCGAGACTTGATTTTGAAAAAAGTGAGCTTATAAAATATTGTATGGATTATAACATGGTGAGTGACACATCAACCCTATGGTAGTGTAGTAGTAACACATTCATGTACCATGCAAATAACCTTGGCTTGAAGCCCATTATGCAGCCTCGTCCACTTTCTACCAATCTGTAGCCTGCACTTTGATTGTATAGAGGGCAAGGGTTTGGAATTTTGAGAACAAGTCTTAATGTAGCATGGTATAAACTATCGTCATGACATAAAAATGAAAAACAACATAAGGAATATACAGAGAAAGTATAATGATAAGAGAAATTTTTAAGAAGTAATGAAATAAAGGATTTGGAAAGTTCTCAAAAGAAGATTGAGCAAGCCATGTACAGGAAACTGGTCATAGCTTGCTTAGGGGTCAAAACCATAGTATAGGAATCTACAGGCTGATGGTTTGAATTCAGTCTATTTTCTGTCACTTATATTGTTCCTTAATCCTAATGTCTCAATGCTAACTTCTACTTCAAACTGAAAAAGTGGAAGCTACAAAAATCCATTCTTGTCATTAGTTCTTGTCCAACCATCTCCATTTAATCAGTGGGAGTTTCTCCTCTGAGATACAGTGAAACCGATGTGATTAGGCTCTGAACTAGCAATGGTAATGTGCTCGCCAATAACATCTTTAATTCAGGTTCAATTTCTAACAGTTCATTAAAAAAAAAAAAGTTTTCTGGCTAACTGTTCACTGTAGTTTGGGAGAATTAGCTTCCTAGACATTAAGAGGTTCGGATTCTTCGGAGAAATGTTGGTTCTCTGCCCTAGGGTATAATGCATTCACCCATTGTACCCAGGGCCATTCAGAGAAAATGTGAGGCCCTTCAAAATTAACACTCATACACGTTTATCATATATTGAGTAACGAAGTTGAGGCCCCGGAGCAGCATCTGCTCTTGCACTCCCCTCTTTGATAAACCCTGATCGTTCAATAAACCCTAGTTCCACTCCCAGTGATACTGTTCTCTTGCAGAGTTTAAGTTGCATAAGTTTTTTTTTTTTCGTATTTTGTGAAAGGATATGGTATTTTGCGAAAAAATTTAATACCACTTTCACTAAAAAACAAAAAGCCCTGAAAATTAAAATTTTTCACAATTTTATGTCGGCTGCCACCAGACAATGATCTTGAAGACTTTCTATGACGTCATGAATGGATGAATCGAAATCAGTTTGATTTTGAAAATGCCTACAAACTATGATGTGTAACAACCAAGGAGAATTGTACAAATACATCGCCGATTGTATAATTTCGTACAAAATAGAAAATGTTATTTTTAGTTCTAAATTTTAATTATGTTATTTTGTTTAGCATTCTCCAAAAGTACAAAATTTTCAAAACTATCGCAAGTATTTACAGTAGAAAAAGAAAGCTAAAAGAAATTTAAAAATGCTAAAATTTGTTTTTACATTTTAGCTAAAATGCTAAAAGAAAATAAAAATCCAGTTTAAACCCCGTTCTCTAGGTAGCTAAGGTTTAGACTCTTCAGAAAATTATAAACCCCGGTGTAGCACAAACTTTATTATCTTTGTAGTATGACAACATGGGCAAACACACTATTTAATAAGACTCGTTATAACCACTAATTCCATGAACTAACTCAATTTATGATTTTCTAAGTGATGAAAACTAATGGATTATTTTGTTTGTTATCCAGAGTTTAAGCATATTGGATGCTTCAGAAACTTCAAGTTAAAGTGATGCATGGTGTACAGATGTCCCAGCATCGGGTACTAAACGTCTCCTCGATGTCGATATGGATGACACCACACGTATTGCTCAATCCGATGATACTGGCCGTTGAGAAGGTGACGAAGAGGTTTTGTAAGGGATGGATATTATCCCAATGGACAGCAAGGATTTTATGGATTTGGAATATACTGGTAATTTATTTCGTAAATTACAACATCATCTCAGTAAGATTGTTGTCTTATGTAAGGTTTGGTATTTGCTATATCTCTATGGTAGTAGTTAATATGTATGATGACGGCCGATATTGTAATGCAAGGCATATCTCTATATATTTTAGGAGTGTATGAAATATATATCTCTGCTTCTGCCTTGGTATATTTTGGATGTGTGAGGTTTGATGTTGGCTTATTTGGTTGAACTGTGGCATTGCTAAGTGGAACAGGCTATGATTGAACAACATGCTGAATCATTTCCAAGGGTTGAAACTTGTGAATTTTTGTGGTTGCCCTCAAGTTAAGTTTGTTGCCCTAAATTATTTATCGTACAAAATGTGAAATTTCGGGGACGGTCATTACAATGATATAACAAATATTTATTCGTAAAATTGCCATATTTGCGTGCATATTAAGGAGTGAAAATAGGAATAGAGGGTTTACCCATGATGCAATTCTTTTAATCATCATCTGTTGTACAGCTATGGTCTGTACAATTATCACTCTATGAGACAAGCGAATCTTCTGGCAAAAGAAGTGACTGTTTTCGACTTTTATATAGTTTCTGGTATGGTTTTCTCTGTTTCACACTTAACCCCATGTTAATGACTTCATTTAGTTCAAAATCTTTGATACTTGCAGATGATAGTGTTATTTGTATTAAGTCTGTTGTAACGAAAACATGCAGTTTGCTTTGCCAATTACCTTTTACCCTTTTCATGACAGAAAAACCTTGTTCACAATCCACACTCTGAGTTGGAAGACTGAGAAGCAAGTCTATTAACGATGAAAAATTCCTTATAGTATTCAGTTTATTCATAGAATTCCAATCATACTTGGAGACATTCTTGCATTTTATGTACAAAAAATGTTTAAAATCAATCCATTTGCATATAACGCTTTCCACAGAACAGTTGTTTTCTCACATATCATCATCAAATATTGTAATGCGTTTAGTAATTTCTCTGTCCCCATATGTTTTTTCAAACTTTCTGAGCCAAATTTTGAAATTCAAAAAGTCCATAGAATCTATAGTTGAAACATCTTCATATATGTTTTTCAGTGATTGAAGAAGAGATTTTATTGTTACCGATGAAGCAGCAAAATCTTTGTAAGCTTGGAGTTTTATTTTTACATTATGAAATAGTTTTGAAGACAGAATACTACTAAAGTTGATTCCTGGGCTTGATTCTAGTTTTTCCAGTGTACATAAGGCGTTGTATAATGTATAATATGCTTCAAGGAGGGATAAATTTGTAGTTGAAAATCTAATGATAACTGACTGAGAATAGGCAAAATAGCCATCAGAAAATGCAAGTATAAAGTAAAGTTCTTTGATGTAATTACTGTGAAAAGCTGTTTTGACTTGCCCTTCGCTTCAGCACTGTGTCCACTTACAGAAACCTGTTCAAGGTGTTTAATAAGAGCTGGATGTAACTAATGAACTGCAGTTGCAGTTTCAAGAGAGTAAGTAATCCACCTTGTTCCATCAGCACGCCTGGGTTTTACAAACCTTGTCTTTAATGCACTGTATGCTGTTTTGAGGCTGTTCATATTTAGAACACTTCTTGAATAGAAACAGTACATTCTCTAAAGCGTTCGTTGGAAAAGTTTTATGATATTGATAAGTATTAAAAACTTCTTTGTCAAACTGGTAGCGGCTGTACAAAACACGTGTTGAAAATCTGATTATATATTGCACTTTAGCGATATTTTCAATTTATTATATTATAAATATCGAGGTTATAAAAAAGGAAAATTTTAGTTGCCCGGGGGGGCAACTGATTTATTTGTTTAACTTGCCCTTCTAAAAATTTAAATGCTGGGGCAAGTGGGCAACCGCAAGTTTCGACCCTCGGTCATTTCAATAATATGACAAGATATTTGTTTAATTACATAGGTCCATAATTAACATACAAATACTCATTCAAAGAATATTTGTCCTGCGGTGGCGCAGTGATGTAACAATTTTGCTTAGTGTACCATTAACCCTAGTTCGATTCCCAATAGTGCAAAAAGAACGCTTACTCAGAGATCTCATAAAAAGATCGCACTGCACACCGTAGTCCGGGGTTTGGTTCCCTAGGCCATAAGAGGTTCGGATTCCTCGGAAAACAGTAGGCCCCGGCGCAGCATGACCACTGTAGTCTTTGAGCTGTAAAATCACAAACAAACAAACATCAAAGAATATTCTCCTAAATTAGGTTAACAAGTGTAACTTTTCTTCATTGTCTTCAAAAGTCAAAAGTATCATTTACCAACAGGCAATGGTAATATGTTTGCCTATTGTGCCGTTACCCTGGTTTGACTGCGAGCGTTGCCAAAAATTGAACTCTTACCGATTAACTGCTCACTAAAGTGTGGGAGTTTGTTCCCTAGACCATGAGAGGTTTGGATTCTTTAGAAAACTGTAAGTTCCAATGCAGCATCATACTTGCTGTCTTTGTGTCGTAAAACCTACAAATAAATCATTTACCAATTGCACTGGCTCTGTGGTGGCACAGTGTGGTAATGTGTTCAATTAGTGTGCTATTAACTTGGGCTCGGCTACCAATGGTGCAAAGAAAGCTTACTTAGAGATCTCGTAAAGATCACGCTGCTCACTGTAGTCTGAGGTTTGGCTCCCTAGGACTTCAGAGATTCGGATTCCTCGGAAAATTATAGGTTCAAAGGTTCGGATACCTCAGAAAACAGTAGGTCTCGACTCAACATGACCATAGTAGTCCTTGAGCCGTAAAACCACAAACAAACCAAGTGCACTTTATAATTTGTGTTCTCAGGTCATACACTCACTAATTTTGCATTGACTGGATGGGGCTTGTAAGTGTCATTGTATATATACAAACATGTGTAAATAGTAAATTTGATAATTGGCTTATGGTAGAAAATGGGGTTAAAAAAACATATATAAATTATTTTAGTCTCTAAGTTTTAATGAACATTGCTGACCAAGCATCCCCGACTTTTACAAGATCTATAGAACAATGTGAACAGGATTTATAGAATAACAGTTTTTTATGATTTTGTAAAATTGCTTTCGGAACTTATAGCATGTGAAATCAATAAAAGGGGATGAGAAATTGAACAATGATACTCAAAATGGTTTGATGACATCAATTGAAGACAGATCTATCCATTAGGAGATGTATCAGGTCTGACTGTTAAGGTTATAGTGGAGATATACTTGAGAACATAGAGAACTTGTGTATAAATCTATATAATTACATATATTTGTACGAAGTCAAAGAACTAAATAGCTCTACGATGGTGTAGTAAAGTATTTGTCTCGCATGCTATTAAAGTGGATTTGATTTTAATTGTATTATAGAAATTGTTCCATTTTTTTTTTTTTTTGTGTCTATCATAGTCCAGGGTCTGTTCCTCTCAACAACCATACCCTCGCCACAATGCTCCACACATAGCATTAATTTGTAATTTTCATTTTTCTAGAATGGGGGAGCTATTTTTTTTTTCTGAGGGATAAACCACCATTAAAGGCCTCACCCTAATATGCCACGTCTAATTGTTAGTCATCTGTGCTTAATAAGAAAAAAATATAGTTAACTCTATATAACAACTTTCACTATATATATACACATTTCACATGCCAATGCACTAGTCCTCAAAAATTATAAGATCTTCAAAACTGGCATGGTGGCAGGTATACCTCAAAGAGATTCAGCTTTTGAGCTTCATACGTATTGCATATGTGTTTTATTTCTCATATTCTTTCTTAATTTCATTTTATATTTTCTGTTGTTCATAATCATGTATCTGCATACTTGCATATATCCCCCCCCCCTTTTTTTTTTGCATCCTTTCACTCCATCTGCTTTATAAGTATCAGCATTTAATTATGGTGAAGTCCAGTAGTCAAAGTTTTCTTCTTTTTTTTTGATTGATCTAGGAATGGTCCTGTTAGTTCTTTCTTATTTCCCCCTTAATTATGTTCTGTCTACAGCCTGGAGTCCTTCCTTTTTTCGCTACATTCGCCTATTTATCTTCTCCCCAACTTTTAATCCCTGTTTTCTCCCATTTTTTTGCACAAATTGTGTGCACTTCAGTCATAGGTTATGAGAAGTTGACGGCACAATTCCCCAGTTGAAAAGTTTCCCAATATTAAAAAAAATCTACAAGGATGAGAAGTAGAATTTTCATGGAGAAATTTTGCAGCATTCTAATCAGGTGCATGTCACTTCTTCCAGGCAGGTTCTGCTAGAAGGTTGGACATTTTACCTTTCTAACTGCATGACAATGATCCAATTACCATATACAAACAGTTCTTCCTGTGTTGCCCATATACACTGGTTCCCAACCTAGGGGTCGTACAAACAGGTTTCTGGTGAGGGGTCGCCGCAACTATTTTTAGTTGCAGTTATTTTAATAAGGAATTTCATACCAAATGCTTCCAACGTTTTTGTATTTCAACATGGCTACTCACATTGCATGTGCAAGATTCTTCTTTGCTGGAATGAAAAAGCGAAAAACGAGGTCAGCAAAAGATTTACTGGTGGGTTCCAACGTAGTCAGACATCAAACTGACATTTATTTCCATTAGTAATCCTTATACTATGAACATTCTAGAAAATTACATTGTAGGATGACCCATGCCGGGGATTGAAAAGACATTTCGTAATATGCTTGTCCTTTCACAGGCTTACTTGCTGCAATAATTTGGGGAGTCCCTGCTAATTAGAAATCCTAATTTAACGCCCAAGTATCATGTTAAAACGCACCTTTTCCTCTGTCCTATCAATTTTTGTATACTTCTTCATTGTGCATCCGGTTATTGTCACCTTTTATCGCACTACACCAGTATATGCTGCTTCTTTACTGAAAAAGGAAAGGAAAGGGATATCAGCAAACAAATTTGCTGGTGAGTTTTAACATATTCTGTTACGAATGTGGGTTTATTTTGTCCCTCTGATCCTTAAACACTGTGTCTTGAACTTTACCCTGATGAGATTGCCTCTCACCCTTTATATTGCATTGTGAAATATCAGAACTTTCCTAACCAAAAAACATCTGTGAAAATATGGACAATATTTTGAGTGTTAGTTTTACAGTGCCATTTTGATTGAAATAATATCTTACTTATATCCGTATATATATATATATATATGGGGAAAGAGAGCATTGTTCCATGTTCTCGTTCGTCTAGCCGTCAAAATACTCTGGGCTAAACGGAGGGACCCTGGTTCAAATTCATTATGGGGACGGCGTCTCTTCTTCTCTTTTTCTAGTGAAAAAAGCTCTAGATTGGGCTAATAATATGTGGGTGTCAAATTTATTAGTAATATATCTAGGGATTGTTAATTATGAGGCATATATATTTTTATTTCTGACTTATTTATTATAAATGCCTTTCCGTATGATTAAATCCAACATAGATTTGTAAAAAAAGGTTATATTAAGTAACACAGTTTTTTGTGTTTGGGGTTAATGAGTGGCAACATGGGGAATGAAAGAGGAATCTGTCAACCATTGTTTAGCTGTGAGCAGGATGATGAGGGACATTCTAAAGGCCGTTGGAGATTCTTTATACAAAGGTTGGATGATATAGAAGTGTTGAGTTGTTGCTGGTGGCTTTGCGTGAATTTGTTTAAATAATTATACGATGCTGGCACATCATGTCTAACTATTTCCCTATTTCTCTTCTGTGGTTTAGTTATATTAGATACCAACCCATCTTCGGATTTTACTTGTGCATTTTTGTGCAGTCTATGCAAAGCAAAGATTAAAACAAGCAATGGGTGATGCCAAGGTTTCTATTTAATTTGTGATTTCTTGCTACTAAAATCGTTAATGTCATATTTTCACTTGCTTTGAAAGTTAAGAAACTTTGATTCTATGTGTAATTAACCTCAATTCAAATGTGGTGTCTTCCCACTCATGCACTAGAAATGCAAAAGCTGAACATCCTATGAACTAACTATAATATAAACAGGATGTTAACAAAGGAACACAATGACATCATAGGGCTTGCCATAGCTAGTAAAATTTCATGACTGGTGTGACATATAATAAGTTTTCTCAAACTTCTTATCCCAGTTTTCCCCCATCTTCTTACATGAATATTGTGCACTTCAGGCATAGGTTATGAGACGTTGATGGCCCGATTTCTTAGTTGAAAAGTTTCCCAATATTAAAGAAAATGTCTACAAGTGCGAGAAGTAAAGTTTTTATGGAGAAAATTTTCAGAATTCCAATCGGGCGCATATCATTTCTCTCAGTCATGTTCCGCTAGAAGGTTGGACATTTCACATTTTCTATCTGAATGGCAATGATCCAATTACTATTTACAAACAGTTCTTCCCGTGTTGCCCATATACACCTTTTCACTGTCAATGTACGGTGTCTGTTAAATATCTACAGTTGAATCTTCCCCGGAATCAGGTCTTTCACTCTAACAGATTATTTAAAGCAGTGGTTCCGAACCTGGAGAGCCACCACAACTATTTTTAGTTGCAATTATTTTTGTAAGGAATTTTATACCAAATGTTTCCAATGCTTTTATATTTCAACATGGCTACACATATTGCAATATTCTGCTAATGGTTGTTAACTTTCTTATTATGTACATTAATATAATATACATAATTAATGTAATATATATATAATTATTATAATTGTATATTTAATGTGTTTTCTTTACTCTGTTAAAAGTGCTTTTATTATGCAAATGTGGCAACGACGGATAAAGGGGTACATTCGATTCTTCCCCAGAACCAAGTC
>QLNU02015085.1:0-19767 GCA_006491805.2 Dysdera silvatica
GAGCGATTTACATTTTCCCGCGCTAACCCTAAATTCAATGGATAGGACCAAATTTCCCTTTCCAGATCTTTCCTTTATCCTGTTAATAAAACATGTTTCGAAACCCCAATCTCTTTTTTCCCTGAGATCAGATCCGTGAGACGTGTTTCGCATCCGGTTTGATTCCTCATCCTCTCTCGATCGATGTCCTCTGGATCGATCACATGGGGATCAGGTGCTTCACGGATGTGGAGAAGGTAGAGTGTTTTTGCGCGGCAACCTTCCTTCGTACAGGGCATTTTTTTTTTGTTTCTCATTATAAAACAAACCTGTATATTTCTGCGCAAAATAATACACCATAATTCTCGCATATTGTACCCGAATCGATTCTCTTAAATATTCAGTGAAATCTCTATATAAGGAAACCTTTCTTAATCTCGATAGGTTCAGCCTTGTCCATGACAATAAAGTATTAGTAAAGATGCCTTTTACCGGTTCCTAGAATATCAGACAGAGTTTACTGTAGCGGTTTAATCTGTTAATGAGCATCCTTCTAGAGTTTTCCAGAACGGTCCTTTGTCCTCGTTGAACTAGCCAATGGCAAGGTTTCGGAGGGATGGAATATTCTGGAAGGATGCGAGAAGGTATAAATAAGGATGTAAAACAAGAGAGCGTATGTTTGGAATGGGAAAAGTGGGGAACTACTTGCCAGTAGTT
Organism: Dysdera silvatica; assembly: GCA_006491805.2. Lineage (NCBI taxonomy): Eukaryota > Metazoa > Arthropoda > Arachnida > Araneae > Dysderidae > Dysdera > Dysdera silvatica. Next base: position 697 of record QLNU02015085.1, read on the forward strand.
TTCCCAGTTTTTACTAGGAGCAGAGGTGATGTATAAGTAATATTCAAAGGAACTTATCCGTTAGTATCTTTGCGTAATCCAGTGATTACCTGTGTAATGCAGCAAAATATGAAAGCAATGGCTCACGATTGATGGATGCTGATTTAAGCTGTGAAATACAAAGTTTACCACGTTAGAGTGTGGGGAATCCATTTATCGTTGTCTAACTATTGAGAGCGGTCGATGACTGGAGTTGCTACAATGGAGTTGAGACCTCAGCAGTACGAGTGACCGTCCAGTGCAAATCGATGGAGACCTAGACGTTCATATCACGGGTCGAGACCGCAATATGTCCAGTGACCTTACTGCCTATAGAGTTGGATACCTAGAAGTGCCGCCAGTGAGATGAGACAGACAGGTGCTTCGAGGCGAACAACAGCTGTATCCATGAGCTGCTGGCACCAGTAGGTGAATTCCTTGGACGGACCGCTTCTGCTGATTACCGTAAGTGACTTCATATAGCAGAAATCTCATTGGTTAAGCTCTACTATATATATATATATGGCCTGCAAAAGGGTTGCTGGTATCTAACTGGAAGGAGACCCACACGCTGAACGTATGTGACGATGTGTGGAACCGGCCAGGCCAGTAACCTAGTGTCCTACCCCGCCTTCAAGTGGTGCAGGCTGAGCTTTCTATTTATGTGGCAAATTAATATTTGCTGCACGGATAGAAAGGCGGAAGGGGAGGGCTAATTCACCAACCCGTCTAGCCAGCGTGGTGAAATTATGGCTAATTCCTCCATTATGTTGACACACCAGAAACCATGGCCCCTAGTCTCCAGGTGCTGGAGTGCTCCTGATCAAGGCAGCGGTCAGTGTGGCATGAAAGCAGGGGGTGCTAAGAATCACTGGAATGGCCCAGGCTGCCGTTTGTTATTGACCTTGGCTACGTTTAATGGACGATCCCTTGCTTCTGAAGCAAAACTTCAGGAATTGGAAGAGGAACTAGACAAGATCAAATGGGACATTGTAGGACTCAGTGAAGTTAGAAGAAAAGGTGAAGAGTTGGTGGAACTTAAAAGTGGACATTTGTTTTATTATAGAGGAACGGAAACTGGAAGAACAAGTGGTGTTGGCTTCTTAATCAACAAAAGAATTAAAGACTGTCTTCTGGAAGTTGAAAGTACATCAGATCGAGCAGCGAGGCTCGTTGTTCAACTAACCCAGCGATACCAACTTCAAATAGTACAGGTATATGCACCAACATCAAGCCATACCGACGAAGAGGTTGAAGAATTTTATGAAGAAATCAAAGAGTTACACACCAAAGGGAAACAACATATCAAGCTCATCATGGGGGATTTCAATGCAAGAATTGGACAACAGGAACAAGGAGAGACATCGGTTGGTAAATACGGATATGGGGAAAGGAATGAACGTGGCGATCAACTCATCGAATTTGCAGAAGCTGAAAATCTTAGCATCATGAATTCATTTTTTAAGAAGAAACCGCAAAGAAAATGGACATGGAAACACCCAAATGGGGGAACTAGTGAAATTGACTATATCCTGGCAAACAAGAAATCAATTATTGAAGATTGCAGCGTACTGAACAGATTTAATACTGGAAGTGATCATCGAATGGTGAGATGTAAAGTGCACTTAAATACTAAATTAGAACGACAGAAGCTCATTAGGAAACAAGTAAGTAAGAGGGTGGATTTAAAGAAATTAAAAGAAAATACCGAGGCATTCAAGTTGGAATTAAAAAATCGCTTTTCTGCACTGGAAGGACTTATTGAAGAAGTTGACATCTCAGAAGCAAATGAAAACATTGTTAAGACAATAGTTGAAACTGCTGGGGAAATTGGTGGTGTAACCTGTAAAAAGCACAATAGCAAATTATCTGAGAAGACGAAACAGCTCATGAAAAGGCGAAGAGATATGAAGGTGGACAATCAAAATACCAGTTCCAGGATTGAGTACATAGAACTTTGTAAAACTCTGCGCAAAAGCATGAAAGAAGACATAAGAAAATTCAACTGTGAGCTAGTAAGGAAAGCCATTGAAAATAACAAGAGCCTTAGGGTTGTTAAAGGAAGTTTATCTGTTGGGAAGAAACACATCATTGCATTAAAAGGAGAGGATGGCACCGTAACAAGAAATAGGGAAGAAATACTTAGAAGAGTTGAAGAATTCTACAAAAATCTATACGAAAGTAACAGTGGATTAAACGAAGACTCTGAGATAGTCGAAGGAACAGCTCCTAAAATCTTAAAAGAAGAAGTTTCATTTGCAATAAAAAGTATGAAGAAAGGAAGAGCCCCTGGTGATGATGGTATTACATTAGATATCTTAAAAGAAGCTGGAGAATATGTAGAAGACATACTTGCAAAATTCTTTACCAAATGTCTTAACAGCGGTAACATACCAAACCAATGGGATTCTGCAACAGTAATTCTTTTGCATAAAAAAGGTGATAAAGAGGATTTAAAAAATTACCGACCAATTAGCTTGTTACCTGCTATTTATAAAATCTTCACAAAAGTGCTAACACATCGCCTGCAGAAAAAATTAGATGCAGCTCAACCAAGAGAACAAGCTGGATTTCGAAGTGGATTCAGTACAGTGGACCATATTCAAGTATTAAGAGAATTAATTGAAAGAACACATGAATATGAACTTCCATTGTGTGTGGCATTTATTGACTATGAGAAGGCCTTTGACTCTATTAAAACATCAGCAGTCATCAACTCTTTAAGATCAACAGACATTGAGGATGTGTACATTGACATGGTGAAACGTGTGTATAAAAATGCAAGTGCAAAATTTCGGTTACATAAAGATACCGAAGCTATCAAAATTGGTAAAGGTGTGAGGCAGGGAGATACCATTTCTCCAAAACTTTTTACTTCAGCTTTACAGATGATTTTTCAGCAGATAAATTGGAATAACAAGGGAATAAAAATAAATGGTGAATATTTAAATCATTTGCGGTTTGCTGATGACATTGTTATTTTTTCAACGAACCCATTAGAACTCCAAGACATGGTACAGGAGCTCTCAACTAGAAGTAAAGAAGTTGGACTCAAGATGAACCTACAAAAAACTAAGATCATGTTCAATAATTTCGTAGAGGAAACAAAAATACAAGTTGACAACATTGAGCTAGAAATTGCTGATTCATATATTTACCTTGGCCAGCTGATTTCAATGGATGGCAACATTATGAAAGAACTCAACAGACGTATTAAACTTGGCTGGAGTGCATTTGGAAGAAACAGTTTTATCCTGAAGGGGAAATTGCCTTTGTGTCTAAAAAGAAAGGTCTTCAACCAGTGTGTATTGCCAGTCCTCTCTTATGGATCAGAGACATGGAGTCTAACAGTTGGAGCAATACGAAAGTTACAGACAACGCAAAGGAGCATGGAGAGGTGCATGCTTGGAATAACTAGGAGAGATCGAAAAAGAAACACTTGGGTGAGAGAGCAAACTAGAGTAGAGGACATCATTGTTAAAGTAAAAGGGCTGAAATGGCGATGGGCTGGGCATATTGCAAGAAGAACTGATCAACGATGGACAACAGAAATTCTGAACTGGATTCCAAGAGACCACCGAAGACCTAGAAAACGTCCTCAAACTAGATGGGTGGATGAAATAAGAAAACAGGTTGGGGTGACGTGGAAGCGAATTGCTCAGGATAGACTTGTGTGGAAAGCATTTGGAGAGACCTTCATCCAGCAGTGGATAGATAATGGTTGAATATGATGATGATGATATATATATATATATACAGGGTTCATGCAATTGGGGGCCCCCGTAGAAGTGACTAAATTGGCCTCCACACCAGATAGGGCCAGCAAAATTTTCAATCAATACAAAGAGACACATGGACGTGGCATTATATAGGCCCGTGAGGACCGAGACCACCTTCCCCAATAATTTGAAATAAATTGCAATTTTACATATATTGTAATGTATAAATGTACAAAATGTGTGCTTGGGGCCCCCAATAATTTTAAAAACTCTATGTTGATGAAAAGACACCGTCTAGAAAAGGCTTGAGGATGAACGAACTGGATCACTGTATAAGGTAAAAAGATAGATGCCTTATATTTATACAGTATATAATGTAAATTTGAACCAATCCTGAATAAAATACGAAAGACCAATATTTAACTTAACTGATAAAGCAGAACGAACGTCAATGAAATGAACTTTGCGACAACTCTTTGTGTCCAAAAATTTACTGTATGTTTGCACTTTTGTTCATTGACTCCTTTTTAAATTTAAAAAAAAAGAAGATCAACGTTAAAGGATGTTAGAAAATAATTCGACCCATATCGCCAAAGACAAAAAACCTTTTCTACCCTTCATTTCTGTTTACTAAATGTAGTCAAATATTCATCAAAGCAGGCAATGTACTTCTTTCTGATTAATTTATTTGGAAGTCGAATGGGGAGAGTAGCACTCGCTCTGGGAAATAAACTGAATTTTAAAATTTCAAAAGGTTTTCCATAGAAGATCTTTGAAAAAGAATCTCCCTTTGTTAAACTAATTAGCGCGTTCCAGTTCCACGTGGAGAAGTATAGGATATTTCTGTCAAAGGAAGTGGAAATGTCATTAAATTTTCAAAGAATGAAAATAATCTTTTTTTAGAGAAATTTCGCCCTTTCAAATTCAAAGATTTTCTATTTACAGTCGCATCAACCTGGGAAGGTAAATAAACTTGTTTATCTCAATTGGATAATACTATTCTGAAACTTTGATAATTAGCTGGAAAAATTTAAAATATATTTTGGTGATTAGTTGCATCAAACGGAACATAGGTTTAGTGCCGAAATCGGTAACCTATGGCGTGAGTGCCGTAATCAGTAACCTGTGGCGGGAGTGCCGTAAGTGGCACCTGGACAGCTTTCAGATGACACGCGGGGTTATTGGAGAATAAAAACCAAATTCTTAATATACTCGCTAAATTTCAAAAGAAACATTTTACTAATTTTAAAATAAAACTCATCGTGAATAATCCTCTTCCTGACTAAAAGTTTTATTTTTGAAGCTAATTAATTCTTGATTTGTATCTTTTTAAATTGCTAATTATCAGTTTTATTTTTCTGAACTAAATAATCTATTATTCTTGGTCCTTTATTATTTTTATTATTTATTAATAACATTGCGTTCGTATCAAATAAGGGAAAACTTACATTGTACGCAAACGATACTAATATGTATTTTCAGAGATAATTTAAATTTACAAATTTATTTATTTCGTGAGTGTACAGCTATTCCAATCTTATCAATAAAATATATTTAGGAACATACCACCTATAAAATCACAAATCAATAGTATCAACATTGCACAATAAAGTTTCATACAATAAAACAATAAATTAGAATTATATAAAATAAACAAGATATAAATAAAATATTCACTCACGGTATGAACACAATATTAAAATACAGTATTCATATATAGTACCCCTATTTCTAGATATGTATACGATCAAAAAGCTGACAAATAAAATTTCGAATTAAAAGAACATACACCCACAGGGAACTTCCAAAGCTACATGCCGTTTCTGAAGTCACCTATTACATTTGGCATAGTTTTAAGTAATATACCGAGAGATTTTTATCAAATTGCATATAATTTCTACTATTTTTAATTGTATCAGGAAGTTCATTCCAAGTTTTATTACCTATGCAATTTATATTTCCTGTCCTTTTATTAGTTTTATACTTTTATTATATATTCTACATTTTTCATCTTAGTCCATATGTTTTGTTTTTGTATTTCAAATCAATTAAGTCAGTATATATTTCTTTATATATGTATATATATATATTAGAATTGTTTTCAAATATAATTCCTGTGGTAAAATTATTTTATTGTTATACTTTAAATAATGGATCCATTTGGATCTTTTTTTAATATTCTTTTTCTCATTTTTTGTATTTTATTATCATTATTTGTATTTTCTTTACCCCATATTGAATTTCCATATAGTAAACAGCAATGAATAAAAGAGTAATATAAATTAATTTTTGTTTCCAATGGCAGCAGTGTATTTAATCTATGTATAATAGCTGAGCCTCTTCTGATTTTTTCGCAATATCATTTATATGACCGTTTCAGTTTAAATCATTTCTAATTGTAATACTTAAAAATTTAATTTTTTTCAAATTTTTAAATAAATTAAAGAAAGTAGAAAACAATGTTATAAGCGTAAAGTTGAAAAGTTTGTTTCGATGTACGCTTTAGACGGACTTGGCCGTCTTTTGTCAGGAATGGAAGAAAGAAGTATTAGAATATTGAAGATGTTATTGCGTAACTATTGTGTTGGTGGTTGTGTATGAATAATTAATGTAAAAATTTAATAGACACTTCCAGGCTTGACTGAAACTGGGTTAAGATTTTTGTTCATTAACTACAGTAAAAGAAGTTTTTATTGATATGGAACTTTTCCAAAAAATCTAATTTGTATATGGATTTTCATTGGTAAATGATCGTGATATGATAAAGTTGATTGATATATCCATGCATAGTCGCTTGGATACCCTCACTGTGTTGCTATATCTTGTATTAATTTATTTTAGACATGCAAATATACTGGCATTTTAGTTCTATGTAATCACCCCAATGATGTTGTAATTATTACATTCGTTGGAATATATATTCATTGAGCAATCAATCATGATAATTTGGCTAATACATCGTAGTTCCTTTTTATAGAAGTTATTTATTTGACGGGGTATCGATTTAAGTTGATGTCGGTGGCATAGCGGAGTTCAATTAAACTTTCTATGATGCAGTCTGTAATGCTGGTGTGGAGGCAATTAGCGGAGCCTGACATTATATGTGCCTTTTTAAAATTCCCCATAATCACACTGTGTGGTCGAAATTTGGAGAAGTTTAAAGCCAATCAATATATTGTTGATCAAACTAACGTTCCTCGAACCATATCTGTACAAAAACTGGCTATGGCAAGGCATATTACCGTGTTGGAAGACATTATCACCATTCGACTAAAAGTACAACATAGCGAATTGTACGTAGTCGCTTGCTTGGTTAAATTTTTGTGAACATAAAGCGTAAAGATCATTTTGCACAATCCCCCATATTTTGTGCATAAACCGTAAAGATCATTTTGCACAATCCCCCATATTTTGTGCATAAACCGTAAAGATCATTTTGCACAAAATATGGGGGATTGCACATACGGTTTTCATACGAGGCGTATAGACTTCAAGTAATTCTGTATAATGAGGATAAATCATGCAGTGTTTTACATGCACCAGGGGTCCTAATTCTTTTAAATTAAACATACCTCAAACCATACAACAACCACCACCAGCCTGCACTGTTAATACCATGAACGATAAATCTATGGCCTCACGTTGTCGACCTCAAATACAGACGCGACCATTCACGGAGTGCAGAAAAAACAAGACTCATCAGATTGGCACTAGTTCTTGCAATCATCTAATAACCAACTTACATGTTCGTTGCACAAAATTTGACTTGTAAGTTGATGAACCCAAGTCAAATGAGTATGTGGCACTTGTCGTTTGCTAGCGTATCTTTATAAGTACGAGAGTACAGTGTATGTTCATGCCAGATATTTTTCTTTGTTGGCTTTACTGAGTAATCAACTGTTGACCGTGGGGTGTCTGATGGCTTCTACGGATTACCATATACGGAACTTATCTGTGACGTAGAACTTTTGCTATTCTCAATTATGCTGCCCGTCCTTTATTTGTTATTTCAATGTCAGTCTTAGTATTCTTTAGCGACGGTAGCTTTTTAAAACGCCACAAGTTCTGGAGTTGTTCTAGTTGAAACATCAGCTCTTTGCACACCCACAATCTGGGCCTTTTACAAATCCGATGAATTCCTTATTGCACTCATCACATTGAGATTTCTACAGCCGACTGTGTGTCACCGCTTCAATGCCATATATACATACTACTGGTCAGCATATTCAATTGACTATCTGCCAATGACTATCTGCCAGCTATCTGCCAATCATGACATTGGCAGATAGTTTTTAATATTCTTAGAGGTGGTTATAAATTAATCAATCACTATGTTCATTCAGCCGAGACACACAATTATATGTATATTTAGATACCTAACTTAGAACCGAATTTGGGATTTTGTAGCAGACTAAGGAAAGGCAGATATAAAAGACTTGATGAGTCTCAACACTTTTTCTCTTGCATTTAATAACACTACGATATTCAGTATATATAAAAATAAAACAGTAAAAATTATAAAGGCCACATAATATGATCTGAATATTGTAAAAAAATGGAAAAGAACGCAACGCAATCATCAATTATTAATAACGTTTTAGCACAATGACCATTGTGTGCCTACCCCAGATAGCACAAAAAGTCCCACGGACATCCCCAACGTTCCCAGGACATTTGAAATAAACTGTCGGACGTCTGCGGGACGCTCTGCGGTGATCCATGTGCATGCGTGAAGTACGTCCTTTGAGGGTCCTGAGGATGTCCGCGGAGAACATATTTCGGAGGATTTTAGGACAAAAACTGGAATTCCTTTTAGCATGTTTTAAGACTTGTTACTGCGGATTTTAGGACGAAATTTGGATTTACTCTTAAGACTTTTTAAGGATATTTTTTGGATGTTTTTAGGACAATAGTTCGATTTCATTTTAGAACGTTTAAAGGATTTTACAGTGATATTTTCAGGACGTGTTATGAAGGTATTTAGGACAAAGGATTTATTTTTATGATGGTTTAGGGTCTTTATTTGGACTTTTCAGGACGTGTATTGGTGGTTTTTAGAACAAAAGTTGGATTTCCTTCTGTGATGTTTTAAGAACATTATTTTTATATTTTCAAAACGTGTTAGGGCTGAATTTTTTCAGGATGTGTTACGGTAGTTATTGGGAAAAAAATTGGATTTTCTTTTTAGATGTTTTAGGGATATTATTTGGATCTTTCACGGCTGTTCCTTGGACGAAAATAGCATTAACCATAATTATTATCTTAGACACATAGGTTTCTTCAGATCATGTTTAGCCTGAATATATGCACGTTGGAGTAATTATTAAGTGAAAGTTCTTTAAGCTGTGTTTTACCACTTGATTACATGCTAATATTTATAACAATGAACTTTCAAATTATTTACCTAAAGTTTGTTTGTCAAATATTTTGTAGCAAATTTATAATTTGCTCTCTTTCAGTCTGACAACTTCCTTCACATTTTCACCCCTCACCCTTATGAGGAGGAATCATATTTACTATAGATGACTTACATACAATTTCCAAAGGATGATATTTTTCATCAAAATCCATTCTTCAGGGCTGGTTGGATGTTAATGGAAAATGTGATACGATCAATTTTTCTCCCTATTTTTTTATTTTATTTCTCTCCCTTTATTTCGTTTTATTCCTTTGTTTCCCTTTGTTTTATTTCTCTCCCTATAATTTTAAGGTTTTGATAAGATTAAGGGAACAGGGTGTCCACAAAGAAGTTACTTTGAAATTTCTTTTAACTACGAACTTTTTCCCTGATTACAAAAATATCGGGGGGCATAAAAACACAGCTAAATAAATAGTTTCATGTACTCACAAACTAGCAAATTTTTCTGATAAAAAAGTTTTTGTAAATTAAATTTATATTTAAATTCCCTGATTAATTTCAACTCTTTGACAAATACCCTAATAATTCCGGGAATACCAAATTCCCTGATTTTTCCAATCTGTGGATACCCTGATGCACTAATTACTCGTTTATAGAAATTTTCGCATCCACAAATCGTAACAATCAATCACTATATTTCACTTTAGCAATTGTCATCGTATAATTAAGCAATAAGCCTTTCAATTCAAGTTAATTCGTAAAAACCAAATTCAAAAATGGACAAAATAATCACAAATTGTAACTAAAATTCGCACCAACAAATCTTTTCTTTTTTTAAGAAAACCGTCCAGACTTTAACAACAAACCATGGTTTGTCGTTAAATCTTTTAGCGTTGTACTGTTGAGTAGGGCTTATAATCAACGTTTACTGAAATGGAACAGACGAATACCGAAATTCTTTCATAAGAGCATAGACGTTATTGAGAAAATTTTAAATTTAACGAAAACTATATATCATATCACTCTCGTAGCATCAACAAGCGGCAGGAGAGAAATGTGCCTGTTTACCTCGAGAGGCATAAAGTAGTGAATTTCTGTTGCCACTCCAAATAAGAAAAAGTTGGGAAGTAGTAATTCCCAAGTAAATCCCGATGGCCCAGTGGCCAAGCTACAAACTTTGAAAAAAATGTGGTTTAACGAACAGTTTAAGAACATTTATTTTCTTGCAAGGTCAACATACATGAGTTAATAAGTTTCGAGAAACAATACAACTAAAAGAAAACGAATAATCAGTCGTAGGTAGCAAACTGAAAACGCACTTTACTTTCTAGAAAAGAAGGCACTATGAAATATGTAATTGTTTTAGCTACCAGACACTAATATTACAAAGTCTCATCTTCAGCGTCTATTTACCTTAGTTCTTACACACAAAAATAAAATGAAGCATAAAAAACTAATGATCTATAAAAATGTAATTATTGATGAAAACTAGTAACTTATAAAAAGTACTAATAACCGATAAAACAAACAAGTCGCATATAGCGAACGGAGTACCAGCTGAAACGAATTAAAAATTGCAGTTTAACGAATTAAAAAATGTATGTTCTTGTGTGTTTATATTTTACTTTATCTCACTTATAGTTTAGTTATTTCTTCCTTTCTCTTTGAAGGTGGAGGTTACGTACACCAATGGAGGAATCGTTATTATTTTCCTAAAATATTCGGTGTGTTTTAGATTTCCTCACCCCATGGTTTGTGGATTATACATTTCACTCACTGTACTCTCTTGCTTGTCGAAGAAAGCGACTAGAAGTAGCCACCGGTATAACTATATCTATACAAGTGGCTCCCCTCATCACAATGCCGGATTCATTTATGGTCTCTAGGCAGAAAGGATTTAATGATATATATATAAATTTACAGTCTATAATGAAGTTCCCAATTTGCGGTGGAAATATCTGATGCTGTAAATTTCCAGTATTTTAAACACAAAATGGTCTTGTTGGGCCCTAAGCCGGGGCCTACTTGGCCTGTACGTAAATCCGGTGTTACCTCATCAGTCAAAATTCGACCGCTCTGTGCTGAAAATGCCGAATTGCTCATCTGTAGCCAAAATTCCCATCAATAAGTGAATAGTGACGTTAAGCCGTGGTTCGGAATCCACGTTGAATTGTACCTTAAGGTACTTTCGGACTCTGGGTAAGTTGACTAATGTTTCATAAATTAGGAACATAAAACTTACCTGTGCTGAGCATTACAAACAACAACAAATAGTCAAACAATTTTCATGAGATTCCATACAGAAAATTATTACAAGTTTAGAAATTGATTTTGCTATCCCCATTAACAAGATGGCGATTGGATGTTAAATAAATGTAAGTATTCATAGAGATTATACAGAAGAAAACGCGTATGACGTTACGGCTGCTAGAAGAACCAATACTATGTAGAGTGAGGACAGCATAACGCGATAGCAAAGCACATAATTTTGGTCACATGGCGGACATGAATATCATATGAACGTCGAAAATATATCCGTATTATGCTACATCTTAGGAACCATAGGCGTACGCAAAAAGTTCGCAAGGGGATTACTCAGTGGGGAGGGGGGATTACAAAGCTACAACTCATATATTCCTATGCAAAATTTCATTGCAATGGGGGGGGGGTTAAACCCCCATTAACACCCACTTGCGTACGCAAATGCTAGAGGTGTCCGAAAAGAACATCATAGGGACATACCAAAACGAATATCCTACGAACGTCAGAAATATGTCCACATTGTGCTACATCCTTGAGTGTCCGAAATGTATATCCTGGATACGTTGGAAATGAACATCCTTCGGACGTTCCAAAACGGACGTCCTACGGAAACCCGAAATGAATATCCCACGGACCTACCAAAGCCGACGTCCTACGAACGTGCGAAATATGTCCGTAGTTTGCTATATCCTTGAGACGTCCGAAATAAACATCTTAAGGACGTCGGAAATGAACATTCTACGGACGTTCCAAACGGACGTCCTACGAAAACTCGAAATGATTATCCCACGGACGTACCAAAGCGGACGTCGGAAATGAACATCCTACGGACGGACGTTCCAAAATGGACGTCCTGCAGACTTCAGAAATATGTCCGTTTTGCGTGTGGACAAAGTATGGACATAAGGGACCAAAAAAGGACGTCCTGGGGACGTTTTGTGCTATCTGGGCACCAGTTCTTCAACCGAAACCATTCTTTCTCACCTTGCTTTCAATGGGAGTGGGTTTCTCGTAGACATTAATACTCTGTTGCCTCAACGTTATACGTGGCAAGATGAAGAAACAACTACTGCTGCCGGAAAGGTACTTATACCGCCAGCAATAGTTTTTATAATCTTTTTAAAATGCGGTAGATCACATATTTTCCGCTTTTTGCCTTTATTCCCATTTAAACACTGACGTGTGTACAATTGATTTATATTTATATAAATCGAACACTATGCATATAAACAACAATATAAATTAACGTTTATTGGCGTAGTGATACCAGCGCCGATGTTATGGCGTGATTAGATGGTGAAACGTTCGAAAGAAAATAAATATTTCTGCATTCAGTGGGACCTGAACCCATGACCTTCCAATAAACGTTGATTTGTATTGTTGTTTAATTGATTTATACTTCACTATTGCCACATATTCAGATAATGTACTACCCTGTGCCATAAAATAAACTATATTATTTACATATTGTATTCAATAAATCCATAATTTTAAGTTTTGGTCAGTTATGGAAGTGCAGAATTAAAAAAAGCTATTATCCATTGAAAGTGGTCTTAGGTATAAAGGCTTGCCTTTTTTGTGTAAGATGATTTTCAGCCCAATACCAAAAACTGTATTTATATTATCATAAAGGACTATGGAACGTATAACCAAGGAATATATTTCATAAATTCATACATCGAAAGTACGTAAATATTTAATGTATTCTGAACACAATTTTTGTTTTCCTTTGTTGAGTTCCAATGGTTTTCTTGCGTTTTGAACATTTAGTGTTTTGACAAGTTTTCTTCAATCACCCTCAAGGAAATCAAAAGAAAGAACCCTAAATCGATTTCAGCCATTTTTGAAAGAACGGTCTTTGCATTTTTCATTTCCTGTTTTCGAAGAAGGGCTAGAACACATTTTCAAGTTGAAATAAGGATGTCCTAAAAGGATTTTGTTTTTTAATACAATTTTCTCTCCTTCACCTCTTTCGGGATTATTTTGTTATCAAACCCACACTTCAAGATCTAACCTGTTCAACTCAACGAAGCTTGTTTGACGATGCCGAGGAAGAAAAGGAAGCTTAGGAAGGAAATTCAATTTATGGAATTATGGAAGCTGTGAAAAGAAATCGTTTCCATCTTCAAAGGACATTACAACTAAAGTGGAGAAAATGTGCCCCAAATTGAAGCTAATATTTTTTTGCTTATCCTCAATTTAGTTTACGTTAAGAATAATGCTATTTAATTTCTCCTACATTAAGAAGGGATTACGAGTAGTTTTCTTTATCGACTTACGATAAGATTGACAAAAAATAAATTTCACGATGCAACTACATTTCGAGGATGATGCTAAATTTTTTTCTGCAACATTTATCAAATACCAGTAATATATTTCGTTTTGTTTCTCAAGTTTTCCACCAACTCATGTCATTTCATACAGGACTGTGTTTAGGGGGTGCGAGTTGGGCTGCCGCCCAGGGTCGCTAAAATTTAGGGCTGCCAAAAAAAGCGTAATGCAAGTACAGTTGTAGCGGCCCTTATACTTTCAACAAAGTATTTGGTTAATTCACCTTTTACGTGTGACGTCATACTTCCCATAATGCAACTTCTAAATGGTGGTCGAAATAAATACATGTGCTATTAGTTAAACGCTTTAGCATCAGTAGCCAATGCACGTTATCGTGTTCATTGTGCTGGCCATATGGCTAATGCAATGACTCCTGGTTTCTGACACTTGGCTGCACAAAAAGATAGTAAATTACTTTGCAAGTTATAATAGAATAATGAAAGCGGCTTTGCTAATTGAGAGCTTTTCATTAATTCATTATAACAATATATTATAATGATTCGTATTTTAATTAATTAATCTTTATTTTATATTTTTATTTCATAACTTCATTATCTTTTCTTTATCTTTACCTACAGCGTTTTGTCCAGTAAAGAACTTTATTTTGCAATGCCAAACCATGATGAAGAAACAACTACTGCTGCCGGAAAGGTACTTATACCGCCAGAAATAGTTTTTATAATCTTTTTAAAATGTGGTGGATCAAATGTGGTTGTGTCACGTCGAAATATTTTTAAGGGCCGCTAAAATCTGCTTTGCCCAGGGCCGCTAACACCATAAGCATGGCCCTGATTTCATATCATTTCCTTCATCTTGCAAATTTAAGTTATGCTAGAATTTCATACTCATAATAAAACTCGTGTATGAATTGCAAAGAATTGCTCGCTTTCTTATCGTATTGGATTCACATGGATACTTAACGAGAGTGGAATCGTTGATAAATTTCTAATGTATTTTCCGAATTTCACGGAACTTGGACGTTTCAAGAATGAATTCAGGCAGAATGCCTATAATATAGTGTATCCACAAAAAACGTCACATATTTTTGGAAAATTATTATAATGACACTTTTCGCGTGTTTTAAAAATTAAGTTTAATTATGTTTAAGCAATTGAGTTAAAGCATGTAAGTTATCAACACCCTTCTCAGGGCTGACACAATTGCCAAATATTGCATAACAAATAAAGCCACCGGGGCGGGGCGTTTCGTAATCTTTTTTGTAATTTTTTCTCTATACCTAAAAATGCTCTAGTCTGAGCTAAAGCGTGGATGTGAAATTATTAAGTATGAGTTAAGACATCAAAAGCCACGCATTATGCAACAGAGAAATTCAACGTATTCAACAAACAAATCATGAATCTTGTGTAGACTTTCTGTTTAAAGTAAGAGTTCAGCGAAAATTATTTTTTATTAATACTTTTAATTTTTATTACTCTTAAACTGCAAAATACAGAAGATGAAAGGTGAAAGAAACAATTGAATTTGATACTTCTTGACAATTACTAAGGGACAGAGATAGTTTCCGTCATAACTAATGATGGACATCGTTGGACACGTCTATGACTATTGCAACTTTAGTGACACTTTGTCCTGATTCGAGCCGTTCAATTACTTGTCCGTGGTTATACACACTCAAATTGTGTCATAGAGACATTCTGCAACCAATATTTGCTGCGAATAAAAATAATGAGTAAAAATTTACAGCACATACTTCCGAAACCTACAATGTGGTTTTGCTTTCAAGCTTTACAAATTTTGATTTTGCATGAATGACATTTCGTGAAATCCTACCACTTATAGAGGTAAGAAAACTTGCACAACAGCACCCTCTTCATTTCGTTTTTCTGCGACTGTGCGCCTGTTAGGGGCGCTGTATAGCTACAACTATTTGTTATTTATCAATTATCAAGTAGTGCATGTTATCTAGTTTCAGGCCTGGACAAATGACTATCAGCTGGACACCATTGGCTATTATATTTTCGACGCTGGTGAGTAGGAAATTTTTTCCTACCAGGTTTGGAGGATTTCATTATGAGGTAAGCGAGTACAGGTTGTTGTCTGGAGAATACTATTAATCGCGATTCGTCGAGCCCTGTCCATAACCAGTAGCATAGATATTTTTTAAGCTGGCGATTAGCAAATATTTTCTTACCAGGTTTGGAGGATTTCTTTATGACGTAAGCAAGTACAGGTTGTTGTCTGGAGAGTAGGGTTCACCGCGATTCGTCAAGCCAGTCCATAACCAGTAGCGTAGATATTTTTGAAGCTGGCGATTAGGAAATCTTTTCCTACCAGGTTTCGAGGGTTTTTTTCTGAGGCAAGCGAGTACAGTTTTTTGTCTGGAGAATACGATTCACCATGATTCGTAGCCCCCTCCATAACAGGTAGCATCGAAAAGGGGATTCAGGAAGCTCTAGCCCCCAACTGGATATCAAATATACTATTTTCTCTAACGTCGCAGCATATAATCCTCTTTAAAGCTACTTAGGCTCCCATAATTTTTCAATTGCTATGCCACTGCCCATAACCATGTTAGCATGCATTTATCTTAAAGTAACCTTTTGACTGTTTGATATCTAATGCCATCAGAATGTTTTAACTATCTCAAATTTTACTCCTCACAAAATTAAAAGAAAAGAAAAAAATAATTCAAGGTTTTTAAATTACTTCAAACGTTGTGTTGCATGCTGATTAGCATAAAACTACGCAAGTATATTGTATGTATGAGGTAATTAAACAGATATGGAATACGGTTAAACGTACACTCTCTCACTCTTACTAGCAGAGTGGCTAGCACTCTTCATGCTGAAGTCGTGTGTCCCGTTAGTTATAGTTATTCTATATTTTTGTTATACTAACCAGTTACATTTTTGTTAAACTAACCAGTTATATTTTTGTTATACTAACCAGTTACATTTTTTTAAACTAACCAGTTATATTTTTGTTATACTAACCAGTTACATTTTTGTTAAACTAACCAGTTATATTTTTGTTATACTAACCAGTTACATTTTTGTTAAACTAACCAGTTATATTTTTGTTATACTAACCAGTTACATTTTTGTTAAACTAACCAGTTATATTTTGCTATACTAACCAGTTGTATTTAAGTTTATGTTTAGCAGTGCAATAAACTGTTATTGTTTTCACAACTGGACTCACCATTTCAAAAACTCTCACCTACGCCGAGATAACTCGCAGTAGTTTTCAAGAAACCGATGCATTATCGATTTTAATTAAGATATGGTTTAGATATGGCGTTGAATGTTATCCACCATAGTTACATATTTTAGGGAAATTTTTTTTTTAAATTAAGTGGTGTAAAAGTTAAGGTTTTTTAGCATTTAAACGAATGCATGCGTAAATAATTTATATGAAAATATTTTGTATTTTTCGTGAGTATTTTCAAAGAAGTTAGCAACAAAGTGTTGATAAAGCATTAACATTTTTTATTTAATTTTAAACCAACAATATTTAACCAATTATCAAAAGAATAACGTTATCTTTAAGTAACTCTCTGTCTGAAAGCTTTTAAAATATATGCCATTTAACTAAAACTACATTAAACTCCATTTCACTTTAATACTTGTTGACGTGTTTTTAATTCGCATAATAGAATTTTAAATGCCAATCTCTTAGAAAACACAAACGATTGCTGCGAAGTGTTTAACATTCTCAGGACATGCGCTTTTATTTAAAAGTTAATGTATCTTAAAATCAAATTCTGATAGACGCCTCTCCATTAAATTTCAAAATAATTTAGCTTATTCCGCTCTTATCCGCTCGCACTACCATCCATCCTCTAGTTCCCTCTTACTTGAAAATGTAATTACGCAGTAGAACAGGGGCTTTCATGTACCCTAAGCGTAAAGTTTTCCTTTAGTCCCCAAAGCTCAAGTCTCGTTAAATGTGCTCATCCGGAAAAATTACAGCGTTATGCCTGATAGAACCAAGAAGTGGTTTTGAAGTACTGGAAGCATAGCAACTCGTTACTGATCCGTTCGCTTGCACTTCAACCCCCCCAGCAATTCGCTCTCCACTTGCTAACAACTCGGCGCCCAACAATCAAATAAGCTCTTAAAAATGCAATTACATTTACGAGGTCTCTGTGTTAATTAGCTTTTGGAGAGATACGAGAAACGATTACGAGATTACATATCAATGAAAAAAGACACATGCTCTTAATATTCTCGACAGAAGAACTCTGTCTAAAGCTAATGTTAGGAGATGGTGAAGATGCGAAGTTTTACAGGGTTGAAAAGTAGAAAACGTATTATTTTTCACTGTTTTACAAGAATTGTTAGAAACCCTCACGATGTATACTGCATATATAAAGCGCTTTCCCATACGCTATGTAAAATTTAAAAAGAAATCTGAAGACATAATATCCTTGGATTTCCAAATATAAACTTGATTCGCTCATATACAGGGGACAAGAAATAGTGTTGACAAATTGCTTTTTGCTTTGATGCGATTATACTACAATAATCGCATTCGTTTGTACGATCTTTCTATCCTCCATTTTATGAATTATATTTTGTTTTGTTCTATGTTTTACTACGTATGTCCGCTTATATATTCAGGATATTGAATAATTAGTCTGTAGTTATGGCGCGATTTGAAGATGAGAATCGCCAATGTAAAATCCCTCAAGCACTTGGTGTGTAACGTTAGTTCATATGGAAGGCAATCAAATGAGTCACCGAACTTTGTCCTAAAGACAACCATCCAGAAAGAGAAACAAAACACATCTAGGAACCATTAGATCATCCAAAAGCGTATCAACCGAAAATCGAAGATCTCATTGAGAAGAATGGTTAGTAAGTCTAGAATGAACCACGAAACAGTTTGTTGAAGCAACGAAAAGGAGCTGAGACTTGGGCCTCATAATCTTCAAAAAACCAAACTTCTCAAGAAAATAAGCATGTGCTGTCGCAGGGATGTCATGTACTTCTACATCGCACCACTGGTACCAGTTGGAAAAAATTATCTTCATAGATGATAAGCTCTTTACAATTGAGAAAGTAGCCAAACGAGAGGTTATGGTTAGAAGAGACTGCTTAATTACCTGCTGACGTTGAACATCACCAAAATTAACAATCTGTCATGATGTCAGGCGAAATTTGCTTTACCGGTGCGTATATTATATATGCATATATTATTTATATTTGGCAACAAAATTTATTATCACAGTATATCTCAGCATCAGGACTCTTTGAATCGGGCAAATTTTTCCCCAATATGGCTAGATTTAGCTATTTTGTAGCTTGTTCTGGCAACAGTATTGTATGTGTACGATTTGCTGATTGTGCATTTGTTATCATTTACCTTTCCAACTTAAGATGAGAACAATTCTCTAATGTTCCTGCCCCCACCCGAACT
>QLNU02015085.1:30581-60357 GCA_006491805.2 Dysdera silvatica
TTCCACTTGCCTTTCGTTCGTAGCTCAGTGGGTAGAGCCTCCGCCCGGCAAGTGGAAGGTCGTGGGTTCAGGTCCCACCGAAGGCAGAAATATTTATTTTCTTTCGAACGTTTCACCATCTAATCACGCCATACCATCGGCGTTGGTATCACTACGCCAATAAACGTTGATTGATATTGTTGTTTAAATGAAATTATAATTAGGTTAAAAGGATGAAATTATAATTAGGTTGAAATGATAAAAATCACAATTAGATTGTAGTAATGAAATCACAATTAGATTGTAGTAACGAAATCATAATTAGATTGTAGTGAAATCATTGGACTGTATTAATAAAATCGCAATTAGGTTGTAGTAGAGAAATCATAATTAGATCGTAGTAGAAAAATCATAATTAGATTGTAGTAGGGAAACCATAATTAGATTGTAGTAAAACATCAGAGTTAGATGATAGCAATAGAATCACCAATGGCATCATGATCGGATTGTAGCAATGACATCAATAATAGCTTCACAATTGTTTGTAGTAATGGAGGCATAACTGAATTGTAGTAATTGAATCGCAAATGAATTGTCACAATGGAATCACAATTGGAGTAATGGTTGTTGTTGTTGTGCAGATTTATGATGGAATGTTTGTCCTCAGGCAGCAACTTAGCTATTCCAATGTAGTAATGGAATAACATTTGACTTGTAGTAATAAAATCATAATTGAATTGTACTGATGGAATCATAATTGGACTGCAATAATGGAATCATAATTGGACTGTAACAGTGGAATCATGATTGCATTACAAAAATGGAATCATGATTGCATTACAAAAATGGAATCATGATTGTATTACAAAAATGGAATCATAACCGGATTACAATACTGGAATAACTATTGGATTATAGTAATAAAATCACTAAACAATAAATACACAAATCTTAAAAATTTATGGTGACAAATCATATTTAAAATAAATACCAGTTAGTGGAAACACGTTGGGACTTAAAGGACTCAAACTCTCTGAGCTAAATGCAACCAATTTTGCAAATCTTTATACAAAGAATATAAAGCATAGAAAATCCATTTCCCTCTACAAAATAAAATAAATATTCCAAATAAATTCTGGAAATAATTTTGTAAATGAAATCTGCAAGAAATAATATACACCAAAAGAAAACACAGTCGAACCTCGTTAAGACGAACACCAAGGGGAACAGAAAATATGTTCGTATTAAAAGTAATTCGTCTTTTCCAGAAAGGACAGTATGCTATACAATCTACCTTAATTCGTATTAAAAGTGGTTCGTATTAAAAGTAATTCGTCTTAAGCGTGTTCATCTTAACGAGGTTTGATTGTACTTACACTGAAAACATTCTCAATTTTATGTACCGACGAAATGAGGTAAGAAAACCTATTCGAGGTGGAGGAAATTATTCAATGTACTCTGCATTTATTGATGTAATAATTCAAAACTTATGCAGTGGGGAAGAAAACAAGTAGTTGTAAAAAATGTCAAGGGTTCAGATTTAAGGACACAAAGCGTACTTCGTTATTCAGTGGAGGATGCTTGTGCCCTTGCCATGCCTACGTCACTACCAGCATATTCTGCGGATTGTCGAAAGCTATATAAAATCATCTCAGGTATCTAATACAGATATAAATCCGTCTTCCTTATCTTCTTACGTAGAATACATTGTAATCTAGTGATAAATACTCTGTCGTCGTCGTTAGTCACTGGCTCAATCTTAATTGCGTCTTTTCCATCAACATCACGGTCTTTTAGTATCATTTTCTTTGTTTTGATTTTGCGTCTTCCCTTCCTTTTGTGTCCTATCAAAGACTGCTGTGGATATACGGTTGAAACCGTATTGACGGAGCAAAGAAATTCCATGCCGTAAAAGGTTTCATGTCCTCAAGCGAACTTTAAAATTCTACGTGTAGGTACCTTCTCGCTGAATTTTTAAAGTATTTTATTTATGTTATTAAATAACACATTCATATTTTTAAGTGTACGAGTTATGTACGGCTGCCATTGTAATAGGATTATGATAAATAAATATTCTTGTTAAGCAATATACAAAACTACAAAACCAAACCGGCATTGAAGAAGCCTATTCTGGGCGGTATTTTATAATCAAATAGTAGTTGTTGTAACAGACATTTCTTCATACAATAATAGTTATTGCCCTTTATGTTTTTATAGCACATGGGCAGCAATGCTTACACTGCCCCGGAACCTAAAGTATTCCGAGATATCCAAACCTTTGATACCAACGAATGAAACCACAAACTTCTGAAGAATGGCGCGCGTTTGTTCTTCGATACCGTGGGAAGCACAACCCGAATGAATGGCTTGAGAGTCGATAGCGTTTCCTAGTCGCCTAATTAGGCACCAATGAATATTCATTCTTATCTCCATCTCCATCCATCCACCTACCATGCCTCAAAAAATTTTCTAGCTTTTCAACGTTATTCAAACCCGTTTAACTTCACATCTATAGCTGCTCAAACCGCATGAGCGCACGTATGGTTTTTTAAAGTCAAACTAGTGTTTTTTATAATCTAATTTCAACCTAATAAGTGCGCAAAGAAATATTCAGTGCATCATGCGCCATATTCCCACAAGAAAGCCGTGGAGTAGCTCTATCAAAATTCCTGGTGTTATCTGGGGAGTGAGTCACGGTGACTGATTTCTTGTCTTGGATTTTGCCACAATTTCATTCAAGGAGTTGTTGAACAGAAAACTTCTTTATTGCTTGTTAAGCATTTTTAAGATTTCGCTCTAGCGGTTTTACTTTAGTGATGGCCTATAGGAAAAATTTGCCTGTTTAATTAGATTAATAAAAAGATGGTGCTTTTGTAAATGCTTTAGGGACAATTAAACTTAAGTACAAGTGTACTTACATCCGTGAACAAAGCATAGGTACTTCAAATTTATGATAATTCCCTACAATATCATATTAATAAAGTCATAAATAGTCGTGATGACATGGCATGTGTCATAAGCGAGAGCAGTACACAATGCTGCTTAATTTAACCACGTCAGTTTCAATGCCAGACCCATGACGCTCCGGATCATTAGCAAATAACCAATGGTGAAAATGGATGATGACCAGGTACTGGGTATCCTCATTGAAATGAGGACATATGCTAATTCCATATGAATAACGCGAGTTAGTTGGCAAACCACTCCAGCTATATTTAGCAGATGAGCGTTATAAATTATATTATATCGTAACTGATATCGATACCATTTGACGTATATGAATCTATCGTTTATAGCAAGCAGTATATTTGATTTAAGTTTCTTTCTATTGTTGCCATTTATGAACTTCATCGTTGATGGATTGCTGGTCTAAGAACTCTTTTTTTTATATTACTGTGATAACGATTTAGACAGAACCACTGGCGTACGCAGGGGGTGTTGATGGGGGTTGTAACCCCCATTGCAATGAAATTTTGTATATTTAACATAGGAATACATGGAGGTGTAGCTAAGTAACCCCCCCCCCACACACACTTGGCCCATAACTCCTACCTCCTTATGAGATTTATGAGTAAGCCAATGGGTGGAACAAAATATATAAATATAAAATTTATTTAATTTGGAATTATTTAAATTGAATTAATTAAATCCGTTCTAGATTAAAAATATATTTTATAAAGGAAGTTAAGATCATGTTGCATTAAATGCGGTTCACATCCATTTCGAGGACATATTCTATTAAGACGGTCCGAACATCTTTGTACTTGTATGATGCCTTCGATAATAGCATTCCCGTATCCAGAGGTGGGGGGAATTTAGTGACCAGTCCCCCCAAAACTAAATATTTAATTTTACTTGGCTACAGTCGTGCATTCTGTAAACAATTTTGAAGAACCCCGAGATTAAATCCTGAATATGGTTTTGGATAGTAGCATAATGACAAACAAGGTTCCATCTTCTAAATTTCCAGGGCAACTTAATCATGCATCTGTTCGCCAAGAAATGGTGTTTCAGGTTGGCCAAGGGGGCCTGTTATGAACTAGAACCACAAAAATATGTATGTATTGCACGTTGAACCATTTATATTTAGACACAGAAGAATTGAACTCTCTTTGACCCCTTGAGAAACGATTTTCTGTGGGGAAAATAGCAATGCATATCATTAGAATAATATCCTAAAAATTTATTATTGATTACTCCTCCTCCCAATTAATAAACTTTACTCTATGAATGTACCAGAACAAGTTTTATGGTATGAAAATTAATACATTTTGCCCAATCGACATCAGAGTTATTTTAGTTGAAAACGTGTTCGTGGGAATTTGTGAAATAATTGAATACTTTCGAGAATAGTTTACCATCTCTTCTCTCTTCTCAATTTCAGATATATTTTACACAAGGCTCAATAACTATTTAAAAATTGAAATAAAATGAGGAAAAATACGTTAAAATATTTTACGTTTATCAATTTAAAATTATTAACCTTTCGCGGATTGTTCGATCCTTCAAATTTGAAGTCAGGTAGCCTTATTCTCTTGACGTATGTGTCAACTTATAATAATAATAATAATAATTTATTAAAACTCAGATGGATACAAACACTTATACTGAGAGTAAAATCGATTAATAAATCAAAATCACGAACATGGCACATGCAGAATAGTACACAATATAAATCCTAAAAAGGAAAACAATGTAAACATTGAGATAAGTCAGTCATGTCCAGAGCAGATACAAATTTTCGGTAGCTAGCACAACATACAAGCTCAGCGGGCAATACATTCCAAATACGTCCAACTCTATTTATATAGTAATAAAAACGGGAATTTGACCTTACAGTTGGAACAATGACCCTGTAAGGATGACCCCTTGAAACCCGAGGTGAGGCCATAATGTGCAATAATTAACCATTATGATAATAATAGGACTTTATTTATTTTTTCCTGGTGCAGTCCTATAAAGTCAGTATAGAGCAAAGCAAAAAGAAGAAAAAGAAAACAAAAACATGACCACACCAGGAAAGGGCCCAAGAAAATAGCATTAGATATAACAGATTTGGGACATTGAACTTATTTAAATATTATGAACACCTGCATTCGATATTATTATATTAAAAACATCCAAGCATCCGCTTGGATATTTCCCACTCTATTATTTCTCCTGTTATATTTCAAAGTTAAAAAAAATTTAATATTTCAGAGCTCCTTTACTTTTAAGTTCTGTCCCTTCTCGTGTATTTAACCACAAGCACCGATTTGAAAACTTATTGTGAGTTCCAAAAATTTTAAATCGAATAACCGGCACACATTTCAAAGGATTCAAGTATAATTTAAATTTCATTATCAGATTATCTGGTACAATAAGACACCTGAAATGTTAAAATGAAGCAAATTATAGTTAATTATAGAAAAATAATTTTTCCAGATAATTATTTACCTATATTTTGCTTTTGTAGGCGCAACATTATTATATACAACATACAGATACTTCTGAATTCATAACTCAATTACCTTCATAAAAGTTTTAAAAAAAATGTAAGTTTATTGGGGGGTATTTGCCAACCCTGTTTACCCTGCACCCAAGTTACGTCTATATGCATGTATTATTTAATAACTCATTAAATGATTTGAATAGCTGGAAAATACATTACTTTTAAAGACGTTTGCTCAATTACATTTCTTATATTGGAGCACCTGCAGGAAGTAGTAGGTTTTGACAACAAGTTCACGGTCTTTTGTAATTACTAAAGATTTTTTGGCTCAGATATATAACCTTGATTTTGCCAAAGAAAACGCCAATTCTTTAGACTGGAATTATTTCGATCTTGGAGGAGGAGGAGGATTGTGCAAGGGTTTCATTGGGAAGGGTGGCCGCCGGGGGCGGCGCTGTAATCCCAGACAGGACGCTTGAACAGCGTAATCAGCCACTGAGGCGGCTGAAGGGGAGATGGATTGCCGATTTTTATGGATTGCCGATATTTCGATCTTGGCACCCGGCAAAACGTCGCCTTCTCAGCCAATCAGATTGCTTAAATTGGTCCTAATGCTAAAACTGTTATGGAAATTCAAATCTCTGGGTGAGCCAGTCTTATATCTACTAGAGACTAGACCACGGGCGGACTGGGTGGCTGTCCCATCAGCCCTCCGGGCGGTCCGCCCTCATGTGCTATAGGACTCGCGCCTTCGAATGGACAAGGAGTCGCGCTCTCCGAAAATCCAAGGTATGCGCCCTTCGAGAGGCCCCAGTCCGTCCCTGAACTAGTTTTCTTTATTTTTTGCGAAAACAGGCAAAACAAAGAATTTTCTTTTATAAAAATTCCAGGAAACAGGGTAAAAATAAGGAAAACCGTGAAGAATTGATGACGAAAAACTTCGTGCACATATTTCCGTACACGTATTTTCTCCACGCGCAAAAATAATAGGAGTTCAGGGAACCCACAGCAAAATTATTGAGGGTTGAAAAATTGTCTCGAACACACGAAGTCGGCGGCACTGTATTTAACCATTTTATATAAATATTGACATTTTCTGGTATTAATGTCAGATAAGTATTCGAAGTGTCTTCTGTACATAGTTACAAACCTTTCGAAATAACATTAATATCTGAACGGGTAACAGAAAGCTCGCTCATCTTCTAAAATGATTAAAAATTGCTGTTATAAATAGAAAATACTCTAAATTTGCGAACGCGAAATTTAAGAAAAAAATTGTTTAGTGAGGTAAAATTTAAATTAATTACTTTTACGCCTTCTTTGAAATAAATAGTCTGTACTTGTAGCACCAGTGACAAGAATGAGCTAATTAATTTTTCAAAAAGAGAGAGACTTTTTACTACTTTTCATCTACCAAAAATTTGTTGAGATTTAGGATTTCAATGTATCTGCCTTGAAGGGAATGTTGTTTAGTTTTCCGAATTTCAAATAAATTAATTAAAAAGGTTCGTGGGTTGTTTTGATGAATAATTTGCTTCGCAAGTAAATGTAAATTGAATTTTTTTTTTAAATTTCGGATGGTATGGTGAATGTATCGTCAATGCTGCAGTATTTTTTTTTTAATTTTCATGGCAAAGCCCCATTGAATTAAAATGCGTGCTTTTGAAATTTCAGATTAAAAACACTCCATCAAAATGTGTCGAATATTCTTGCTTATTTCTTTTGTTTACAATATAAATCTAAAATATTGGATGATGGAGAGTTTATATTGAATAGTGTTTAAAGTCCACAGGAATCTGTTACATAAATCTATTTCACGTATTAGAATCATTCATGCTCGATTAGTATAGATATTTAATATGAGAAAACAGGATTTAAATATTTAACCATAATTAAGAATGAGTGATAGTTAGTAAATGCAGTTGACTGCCCAAAACTGTCATAACTATTCTGTAGCAGACAAAAGAGAATTGATCGCTGGACATATCTTCATTTTCCCATGTTTTTGTCTGTGCTTTTATGATGAGACTCGGAAAGAAAAAGGTCTCGTCTCAGACTTGGTGCCATCTGCTTCAGACATTGTGTGTCATTTGTTGTCCATTGCCACTTACCTTGGCAGAAATTGTGCTCACCCTGGTCTATCACATCGAGGGTATCATTTCCGAAGGACGGGTACACCATGGAAAAATAAAGTATGAAAGGAGTGTGATATTGCACTAGTAAAGTATTGTCCAAAACACAAAAAATATGCATTTACTAGATTTGAGAAGAGTTGGTTATTTGACGGGAAGATGCAAAAATTCAATCATTTAGTGAAAAAGAGTAAAAATTATTTTTTCCAGTGAAAAGGTGTTTGTTTTAGCTCGCCTCTTATGAAATTTGAATTTCGGTTAATACCTCATTCTAGCACAATATGTCCCAAATCAATGAAAAGGTAATTAAAATTTCACTGCTTACCAATATACTACGCCATTTGCTTTTCATATCAGTGATACCTTTATATTGTACCTCCAGAAATTCAGTACGGCTCATCATAGGGCCATGTGGTCATGTTGAGAATCACTGCTCAAGAGCGATGGTAATCATAGTTTGATCCCGCTGAACGGTTCAAGAAAAGTTTTAATCATGGAGCCCCTGACTTTTACACTTTGAATATTTTTTCTTTTGGTTGGAATTTTATATATAATAGTAATAAACAGCCAATACAAAATCAGCAGATTTTATTTTCATTATTTATACAATTAAAAATGTTTGGATTCCGGTTCTGGTTCTCGATGGGGTCGAACGCTCGGCACATTGCCCTTCCCCTTCTTTCATTTTTCACTATTTTTTTTGCCCCTATATTTGACTTGTCTCCTAGGTTATTGCTCTGGTTATTGCTTCTGGTTTCAACTTGCATCAATGGTTCAGATTTAATTGGATTGTCTTTTTATGATTTTACACTCCTGAGTTTCCTCCTCCAATGCTTTTTTCTTGCAATTGTCGTTTGCCTGTTTCCAAAGAACGCATCGGAATGTTCCGCAGTATTTCCTTTTCAGGAGTCCGTGGCTGAATCTGCTCATCTCTACAGTTTCGTGTTCGTCCTTGCCGTCGATGATGCCTCTGCTGTTGCGGTTCTTGTATTCTTCGTATGCCATGCCGTACCTTTCTGTCTCGTTTGCCGTCCTCTCCATATCCTCATTCCTGTGCTGCTGTTTGTCTTGGTGTTCCGTGCTTTTTCGGTTGACTGTGTTTTACGGTCGCCAAATCATGACTCGTATCTGTTGCCCTACTTCATAAAATTTGATTTAGGCTCTGTTCTATCTTTTCTGAATCATGGAACGCCCCCATGACTCATTTCTCACTCATACGTCATTACTCTTGGGGCAGTAATACAACTTCATCATTATGGTTTTACCATACCTTTGCTGTAAATATACGCTGCCGACGCGGCCAACTTTTCCAATCACATTTGCACAATTTAAAAATGAATACAATTAAAAATGCAATATCTATTAAGAGCAATGGGGCTAGTTTTGTTTTGTTTTTTTTTTGCATAAATTTGGTTTATAGACGAGGCAGCTACTGTAGTTTGTTTTAATTGCTGCATAGACCGGAAATTCGGACTCACATAAATAAATGGCGACAAACGGATGCAAAATTACTTTCGATTAGTCGGCCAGTGCTTTAAATTCGCTTTAGAACTAAAATTCTAAACAAGACTTATATTGAAGGCAATAATCAAAGCGGTGGGATTGGTTTAAAGTCAACGAGGCATTCAAAATTAGTTGATGTTGGGCAGTTTGTCTTCGAATAAATGGTAAATGGGTACATCACCCGGCCATACTTCTTCAGTGTTGCGTTCAGGGCCTTTGGAAAGCTGGTTTCGAAGGAGTCACTCAGACACCATGGGTGCTCGCGGACGTCACCCAACGAATCTCTCGGTGGCTCCAATTGCTGTTTATAAATACGATAATAAGATAACGATGTAGTACCTTTCGTATGAGGAAAAATGATTTCCTAAAGACAATGTTCCTCCGTTAATTTTTATTCAGCAAATGGATTATAATATTTAAGAAAATGTTCTTTTAAATTTCATTGCTTTTAGGGAGCCTTTTGCTTGGCTCCGCGGAGCATGGGTTGAGAATTTCTTGGCTACAATCTTGAATGCTGAGATAGTGTACAGCATCCATCAGTGATATATAAAGTGATAGATTGTTTTGATATGGATATTGCGTTTACCGGTCACAAAAAATATCTTTAATGCGTTAAAAATTCAAAATTTTAAAAGTAGAAAGCAAGTTCATTCTGATGTTAGGGGCGTTTAAATAGAATGCGACATTAAGTGACGTGTTTTTTATTTTTCCAGGAAGCGGTTTTGCAACAATCTGTCGAAAAGTATAATTTTTGAGTGCGATAACCCCTGGGAGCAGGCAGAAAAAATATTGAGTTATGTGATTTTTAAATCTTCTTGAAAGCCTCAATCCATCACGCCATCTTTTTCTAGACAAGATAAAGTAGAATTTAGTTACAAAGCGGGACTTTTCGATTTTAGTTTTCACTGTTCTATCAGTTTTTGTCAACATGAAATGCGTTGCGTACATCGTTCTCCGAAAAGCGTCTTAAAACTGGATGGTTCCTTTTAAATTTCGTTTACCATCCATCACAGTTTGACAGATTTGAAGTTGACCCTCTTAAACAAGACAAAATGCATAGAATATGGAACCACAAGAAAGTAGGAATGGGCATCGAAAACGAAACTTTAATGTAAACATCGACGAGTAAATACTTAAACATAACCTGCTGGTTACCTAAGTAAGTATCTGCTATATTAGCAAATAATGAGAAATTACCATACGTCAATACAATGTATCATATGCCATTTATATCAGGACAAGAGCCTTTTAACAAGCCATAGATTCATTTCCTTTTTCTAACCCAATTAGTTAATGCCCATTTAATCCCAAAAATATCAATGCAACCACAGAAATATTTCGGAAAAAATGCACTATTAGAAATATTACAGAAAAAGGTATTATCAAAAATATTGCGAAAAAGTGCATTGTCAAAAACTGTACACAGGTCGAATGAACTTATTCTTTTCTATTCGCTTCAACAGTAACAGCTTTAGGAAATGGCCATCCTTAAGTACAGGTTCTATTGCCACTCCCTTCCACCTTTGGAAAGAAAGAAAAAGGATACTTTTGAAATTAAATCACGCATATCACACTCTTAACTTTTCATTTGTGAACGTAATGTTCGCATAATGATTCGAACCAACATTTTAAATGATAATTTTATATAATAGTTAATAGTCTTTGAACTCTCAGCGGTTATCTGTTAAGGTTTGCGGACAGAGTTGTTATGTACGCTACGTATAAACTTCCGAAACTTTAAAATATTGGGGAAAAGCTTCTGCGATGGTGTAATATATTATTATTATTATTATTATTATTATTACCACTTTTCGGCGCTACATTCACTGAATTACGTGGGCCTCCTTAACTGTCGTCTCCCATTCCCTTCTATGCAAAGCTTTTCCTCAGCATTCTCCTAATTCCATTATTCTTAGATCTTCCTCCATTCCAACGAACCACCTTTTCCTAGGACGTCTCCCTTTTCCTTCCTCTACTGGATTGATTCTCATGATCTTCATAAATGATGCTGGATCTCCCATCCTTCATATGCCCGAGATCTCTAAGCCTTCTTTTCCGTCACCGTATGGATATAGGTCTTCGCCTAGATTGAGTGTTTCCCCGATTTCCACAATTCTCCTTATTCTACGTATTTTCATTAGCTGCCACGAAAATTTTCCCGAGGATTTTTCTGTTACATATTCTCAGCAATTGTTTGTTTCTAGCTGCCAATACCAATCTCTCGGCCTCATACAAAACTTCAGGTCTTATAATATCTACAAATTGTTCGAAAATTTGAATCCTAATTAACTGTTTTTGAAGTACGTTAATACAAACAAGTAATTAGGTAAGGTTGTGAACACTTACCTTTTTATCCAGATATCCTCCAGTAGTGCGGCTTAATTCTTCTTTAGAGTTTCGCTTATTAAATTGAAACGATGAGCATATGAACTAGCAACGATATTTCAAATATATTTATTGTTATCTTGAATGCATTTTGAGGTTAATTTCTGCTATAAATGGAAGTAGGAAAAAGACACGTTAATACTAAGAAGCTTTAAGAACGACTGACGGACAACAGTACAATGAATTGGAGAGAGAGTTTTAGGGTTGCACGGATTGGCTTAGTTTTCCGATGTACGGTGATAGTTTGTATATATCTAACACAAATAAATGAAGCGTTTTTGGCATCTTATGAACTTATAGGTCTACGAATGAAAAAAACACCAATAAACGAACAACGGTTAGTTAGTTCGTGGCACAAGGACAACAAAATAAATGAAAAAATGGAAGAAATATGGCAAAAATGGAGGACAGCGTTTGCATCATGTATTAATCTTTAAAGTCAGTCGTTCTCTGTTAAGCTGGCGTCCAGAATTTAATGACTTCTAATAACCATTCACTGGTTTGAGTTTTACAACGAAAGGGTCATGCTATGCTGAGATCTGCGTTTTCCCAAGGAATGCGAACTTATTAAGACCTAGGGAACCAACGCCCTGTCTGTGGTAATTTTTTTTTAGACACAGTTGGGATTCGAACCTGGGAAAACGGCGCTGCAGGCGAAAGCGTAACCACTGCACCACTGCAGGGCTCAAACACCATTTCATAACAATAATCTTCCCGTGAGGAAGCTTATAGCGAACCCATTTTTATAACGGTGTTAAATTGCCTATTTCAACGATTCTTAAACTGTGGTCTGCGGATCCCTGGGGGTCTACAAGACCCTGTAAGGGGGGCCCGCAAGACCATCTCTGTGTTCTCCAAAGGTTCGGAAAAATTGTAAGACACGAGCATTTACTCTTTAATGCTAAAAATAAATTACGAGGGAACGAAAAATTTCTTCCTTAAATGGTGAAAATTAGTGATTAAACACTAGAAATAAATATGTATGATGCAAATTCTGGGTTTTAAACTTTGAGTTAATTCTTGGGGGGTCCGCAAGGGCGAGTGATCTCTGAAGAGGGTCCGTGGTTTAGGAAAGCTTAACTTGTGCCTGATCCAGGCCTTGAGGCAACTCCGTAGTTCTCAGTGACAGGATGGAATAAGCGCTGTAGGTACTAATGCCTCAGATATATATAGAATAGTTTGGGTAGTTAATAATCATACACTCATATTACATAATACATCATCCAAAATCTAACGATAAAGCTCAGTAAACATTTTGTTCTTGAATATAACTCAGCAAAATCGTCATCACCAGCAAAATCTAAAAGTTTTTCAATCCTAGCCCTTTTATAAACACGTGCTTGTCAAAGTATTCTAAAGATTTAAATGTTAAGAAGACAATGGTGTATCATCTGAGAAGAGAATGGGGGATCAAAAATGAACAAGGATTCAAAAAAGAATAATTCTTTAAAACTCCAATAAACTAGACAAACAAAGAAGCTATTTTCAAAAAGGGGATTTCGATACATCAATCTTTATAAATATTTTATACAGAACAATGGGACATGAATTATTGAGTTGAATATTTTAATTTCTTCACATTTTGTCAAGTTTTAAAACAACAGTATATGAAATATATAATTTTCAAAAAATGTCAACATTCGCTAACTGCTTTTTAGCTAGAAATTGATGGACAGTGGGGTTTTTAAAATCATGTTCTTCCAAACCTGCTTTCGATATTTGAATTCTGAATGATCATTGATGAGGCACAACGCTTAACCCGATAGTCTCCGACTCGTATTTTTGAAGAAGTATTTACATAAATTTATCTTAAAGGCGAAACAGATTACGAAAGTTATTGTTTGTGAATTTTTAATTTAAATAAATATTTAAATATTATAATAACATGCCATATTTTTATTGACTCGTTCTATGCTACAGTCGATTTGTTTGGTCAACACAGATTTTTATAAACACTGGTGTTTTGAAGCATGTATGCCTTTTAGCTGATAAACACTCTTTTACAAGCATACTTTTCTTAGATTCCTGACTTCTTTCGAAATGGCATGCACTTTTCTGACAAAGTTAAAAGTTCGTGTATATTCTTTGGTAGATATGGCACTTTTCTATCACAGTGTATTTCATGTATTGTGAGTTAGGCAACATATTTTGGATTGCTAATCTGGATTATACAAATTTTGTGAATTACCAAGCACAAGAAATCTTCATATGCAGCGGCATGCAAAGTATCAGTTAATTTACTAAAATACTTGAAAACCTCTTGAATACTATAAGCTGCTTTGAAAATTTTGTACCACCAAATTGGAACCAAGAATAATAAGCCAGTTATACCTGGCGATTAGACTATCCAATGCATATAACATAAAGTAATTGAAAATAGAAATTATATTATATATATAATATACCACGTATTACTTATGAAATAAGGCGTATCAATAATGTCCATTTCATATGAAGACGGAATTAGAAGCAAAACGCTCATTCCCCAATTTATTAATTTATTTGCTTCTATTATATTAAGCTTTTAACTGACAACTTACCGTAATTTTATTGAACCTTTAACGAACAAAATTCAACACTAAAATGTACCTTAATAACATAGTTGTTCGTAACAAAATCTATTGCTTGTAGTAGAAGTAACTGGTTCAATAATTTGAATCATATATTTGCACGGAAGCAATATAATCCGCATCGATCTCATAGCAGTTTATTGAAACGTTGTCCCTGATCGCATGGTTATTCTGTGATATAATCTGCTTTACGTATTGTGTTTGGTATTCTAGAGGGCCTGGCACATGAATCGTGTCATCGAAAACCCTCCAATTTACCACGTTATTGAAAATTTTGCAATCCTTCAGATTTCAATGAAGGATGCACTTCACACGTTGATATAACAAGAGCGGACGTTCCAAACAACTATTCTACAATTGTCTTGATGGCAAACATGAAACTATCCGCAGCATACACTCCATAACATGCAATCTATATATATTCCGCTCATGGATATCGGCAGCATAGGGCAAGAGTTGGCATTTGCCTTCCCCTGGAGTTTTTAAAAAAAAAATATTTTTCTTTTTTCATGGGCAAAAATATGCAACCTCTCAATTCTATTTGAACTAAATGGTTTTATTATTCAATTAAACAAATTAAATCTCATTAAATACTTACTTAATTATGGTATTTTTGAATGGAGGTTTTTTATTTCTGCTGAAGTTACCTTTGCCCACCCATACAAAAAATTCCGTTGATGTTCATGATTTCACTTATAACTTCCAGACTGCTCAATAGAATGAATTCGAATATTCATCATATAGTAAAGGGTTTCCCGGTCTATTTGAAATGATAGATCCTAATAAGACCATAACTGAGAAATACTAGACTTAACAGAAGTGGTATCATATTGGGTAACGGGTTTCTTTATTTCTAGTAAGTGAGTCGTTACATCTACTGTACAATTTGTTAATTATTAGCCAGCACTTCCATACGTGGCGATGATAGTAAATGAACTCGTTAATTTAAAGTAATTCAAGTATGTTAGGATTCCGTACCCGAATATACTTGAGGCAAGTCGGTTTTTCTACCCTTGGGGGGAGTATTATTGTGTTCTGCTGGCCATCGGATCTGGATTAAGCTTGCTGTTGCTAATTAAGTGTTGAGGCTGATGGAACGCTTGTTAATGCTGGAATTTTCTGCTGGCCGAGACAATGTGATCGTACTCTATGCCACACAGCGGTAATAACTGTACGAAGTTCGCTAGATTACTGCACCATCGCGATTTCACTGCTGCTAATAAGGATTTCGAACTAGGCAAGGAATGAGAGACAGGAAACAACGTATTAAAAGCGTATTTATGGTAAGATTGAATTTAATCTATGGGTTTCGAGCGATAAAATCTATTAACAAGATTTTGCCCTCTAGACTCAAAGATAACATTTCCACACTCCAACGCTGGGGCGTGTATCAAATTTTTTGCCAGTTCGGACTTTCCTACATCGGACATACCACATGTGCCCTCAGGCGTCAGTTGAAAGAAGATCGCCGATACGTCGAGAAAGGTGAGGTGTAAAAATCATCCATTGCTGTTCACAGCCACGAACACAACCATCGCTTTAACTTTTTTGACGCTCGTATCATCCACCAACCTCATTCACCACTTGAACTGGACTTCGCCGAAGCTTTCTTCATTAACATGTTTCGTGATTCCATTGTGAATGACCACAGCTCAACTCCTTCCTTCAGCTCAGCTTGGCGAAATGTACTCCACCTAACTCCTTCTGATATTAGTCCATCATCCAGTCGTAATTACCACATCTGCTAACATAGAGCCAACTTTTCCACAATTTGGTAATTCTGGGAGGAGTGGCCGCACCACAAAAACCACGTATTACATCATTTTCTATTTTTGGTAGTCAACGTTTCACTTCATAACTCAACTCTGGTCACATCCGCTAATCAAGCTCGTTTGTTGACAATATTCTACGGTGTTCACTCCTGAAGAAGATCTAACTTCTATCTCCCGAAATGAATAGATTAAATTCAATCTTGCCATAAATACGTTTTTAAAACGTTTTTGTCTCTCATTTATATTGCGTATTGTTTCGTCAAATATTTCCACGTGGGCAAGGAATGCCCAGGAATCTTTACTTCCTTAAAAAACGAAAAGGATAGTTTCCTCCTCTTGGAAAGGAACTATGACCTTTTCCAACTGCGCATCCATAACCAGACGCAACGTCAACTCAGATACTACGGTTTCTTATTAATGGCTTCGAGATAATAGTAGAGGATGAGATAATAGTAAGTACACTATGCTAGGCTGTAAAGAACTAGAACCCCGTCGGAATACAGGGCTTAACGTTTCTGACTAGAAAGGCGTTTGTCATAATACTTTGAGTCGTGTTATTTGAAATTATATTATTCTATGTCATTTATTTTAGAATGCGCGATGAAATAAATGTTATCCATGATTACTGACTGTTTCGTTAATCACTCATGGATCTAAAACTTAGGACTCATCTGGAAAATCCTCTCTTATTAAGTGAGAAATAAAGGCATTGCAACTGTACAATAATAAGGTGCAGTAATGTTATGATGCCAACATAGTAGCGGCTAGAAAACTACACACACAGACGATAAGCAGATAACATTTTGTACGTGAAACAAGATGGATTCCTCAAGGTATATATATCTCATTTCGGTAATGGAAGTTTCCCCTCAAAGTATGAGAAACTGAAAGAGAGTGAGGCAGAGAATAGTCCACAAGCACAAGAGTCATATTTTAAATGTAAGTCTTATCCCCGTTATTTTACCGTGGCGCATGTTTGTTAGTGGCACAATAAATCATTCTTTACCTGTTTGACGGCCAACAAAAGCAATAAAGTTCATTTTGGAACCGCTCTAGTTCTTAGTTCGCTGACTTTCCAGTTTTATTGCCCATTGGAAAAATTACTTTTTAAATTACCCACTGAAATCCCCTGCATGAAGCCAAAACAGTGTGAGGCTATTTTGCTTTATGCTATTCTGTAAACTTTGTTCTTAGTACGTTTTTGCCTTTATTTATATTTTGCTTTTCTACACCGTTGTGTAAAGTTCTTTAATTTTTAATCAGAGTTCTTTTAATAAAACGAAGTGGACGGGATTTTATTTCCTGCGAGGCCTTCTCCAAAACCTAAATCAAGTTTTCTCTTCTCCTTCAGCTTAAAATGACTTTATTTTAAGGAAAAGTTTTCTCCCAGGAAAGAAATTCCCTTGGATATAAAGTAAACAAACTAATAAATAGATAGGAGATAAAAGTTTATAGGCCTTTTCTGACATATTCTTTCCCCCTCTACGTGCTCCTTTAATCCGTATATGCATACGCATATCACACACAAATCGTGGTTCAATGAAAAACAATTTTGTCAATTTATATTTCGTAAATGAAAATATGATGTACCTACAAAATTAGCTTTATCGTATAGGCATTATTTTTATTTTTAGATTAATGAAAAATAATACGTTGGTATTAATTATGAAAAAGGTGAAAGTGATTATAAGCTGTAGCTTTTATAAAACCGTATACATTACTAATGTGTGGGACTTATGCTTTAGAATGAAGAACTCTATGGATAAATATTATGTCCTTTAATGAATAATTGCTACAAGAATATCGTCACAGCTATATATATATCGTCGCGGTGGTAATATCCGCTATATTCCTATGTCATCGTAAGCGTAGCTGCCCTGCATCCAACCTCCATCTCGGTTGCTTCACGTCTCTCCGTCTTCTCCGCTTGCACGCATGCGCTACCGCGACTGTATACACACTCTAATGGCGTCTCATCTGTATAGGGATGGGTGTCCCAACCCATATATATATATATATATATATATGAGTAATAATATATAAGTGAATTAAAGATAAACTAAGCCTACTAAAACTTCTGTATTTTGATCAAAGTGGACCTATTGAAGCTAATGGCGTTAATGCGTAAAATCTGTCGTTTTCCAACATGCGCTACTGCTCCAGTAATAAGACCACAACTCTGGAATGGCACGGCCGAGTTTGACATGGAATGACCCTATACCTCTTACGTTTTTATCATGAACATAAAATTTGTATATTTTCCATATACAGTGTATACGGAATATACACATCCGTATACACGTTCCGTATACAGTGTATACATTAGATTTTCTTATAATTTTGCTCAATTAAGTCTAAAAACTAGCTCAGGATATACGGGTTGAGTAAAGTATTCGAATATATTCTGCGAAGAGATTCTAATATTTCATGAAGCTCCTGTACATTTAATTTTTTTTCGAAATTTTGTTGGTTAATATCTTTTCTGATTATATTTCTTAGGGGGTGGTTTTTGTAAAGCTTTCTCCATATTCAGCTATGGATTAGCAAACTAATGATTCGTTTCAGAATTTCAGCTTTATTCCATTTTGAATTGAAACAATATGCCAAATGGAATACATCTAAAGCTAATTCAAAAACAGTAGCCTTTCCGCATATTTTACACCAAAAGGACAAAAACCATCGAAAAATTAATTTGCTAATTTAACATCGAAATTGGTGCATTTAAATTTGGTAGAAACCAATACGAAAATAATTAGGGCAAATGTTGTTTAAATGTGAAAAAGCTAAAATTTAGGTAAATTAAAAACGAACAAATGTTAACATGCGTGATGATGAAACCAAAAATTAAATTACTGCATTTTTTGCGCATAGATTAAAACAATAATTTAAAATGACCTGATGTCATTTATATTTCATTTTAAAATAAAATATACTTCACTGATATAAATACAATTTATTTTATAATTAATGGAATGGTAATACTAAGAATGTATCTAATTGATTTTATATACAAGAAAAAAATTTCATTTTAATAAACAATTTAATATTATTTTATCAAATTAAATTTACTAACAATAAGTTTAATTCATTACGTCAAGACGTTTTGCGCAGTAGCGTAGGCAAGGAAAGGGCTCAGGGTCTAAATGCCCCCCATTTGATATCAAAACCCATTATGTTCTCATACCCCGCGTTATAAAATCTTCTTTAAAAAGGTGTTTTAGCCCCCCCACGAGTTTTTAATTGCCACGCCGCTGATTTTTTGCATGCTTTATATTGCAGTACTAGTAAATTACGGTGTCACTAAGTATAGTACTGTAATATGAAGTAGTCTATTACAGTCGAACCTCATTAAGATGGATGCTAAGGGGAATAGAAAATCTGTTCCTATTAACAGCAATTCGTCTTATCCGGAAAGCATAGTACGCTATTCAATCTGACGAGACTTCAGAAAACAGTTTGTATTAATAGTAATTCGTCTTAAACTTATACGTTTTAATGAGGTTTGACTGTGTTACTATTATTATTTATTTATTATATTTTATTACTATTATTATTTATTTATTATATTTTATTACTATTATTATTTATTTATTATATTTTATTACTATTATTATTTATATTTTGTTACAATTATTTTTATATTTTTGTTACAATTATTTTTTATATTTTGTTACAATTATTTTTTATATTTTGTTACAATTATTTTACTAGTTATTTTGTTTTACACTAATTCTATTTCAACCTTTACTATTTACTTTTTTTCTAAATAAAATTTATTTCAAATTGTTTTTATTTGTTCCATTGTGCGTTTTTATATTTAATTACGTAATATTTTATTATTGCTATCATATATTGTAGTATTGTAGGCTGATCGCTATATAGCGTAATCAAATACGGAAAGTTTAATATACAGGGTGTCTCAGCACCAGGGTTGCAAACATCGAGGAGGGATAGGGTACACCTAAACGAACAATATTTGTCATAGAACCTAGGGTCGCAAACCACTCACAGCGCCAGTTCTAAAACCGTCCAGCCTGCACAAATAGTGACAACCAGTGCACGAGAGGGGCAGAATGCGATGTCCTAATCATCTATGCACTTGAACAACTAATTTGAGTTTTATCTGGCGCTTTTCACGCAGTGGTTGAAAATATTTGTGCATGCTGGACGGTTTTAGAACTGGCGCTGTGAGTGGTTTGCGACCCTAGGTTCTATGACAAATATTGTTCGTCTAGGTGTACCCTACCCCTCTTAGATGTTTGTAACTCTGGTGCTGTGATACCTTGTATATGGAGGTACTCTGACATATAGAAACACTTTTTTTACGTAAGGAGCGGGGACTTCAAACCATGATCACTTCATCTTCCACACAAATAAATACTAAAACTTCGCCATACAGACATTCGGTATGTAGAACTTCCACTCTCTATAAAAAATTTGTTTCCTGTATATTAGGATTGTGAAGTTGCGAATAAAACAAGTATTAGTAAAGCGGATTTAAAATTAAAATACACGATATGAGAAGTGAAAGATTTTCTTTTTCATAACAACGTAAGAACTTTTCTTCAATTATTAAAATAAATGAAATAACAGATGACCACAGATTAAAAGGCATTGAGTTAAAATGACTAACCAAAAATAGCCGCTCATTGATTTTAGATTAAATGACGGCTTGTATTTTATTTCCCTCTTTTTTTTTTAAATGCTATTCTTAAGATTAATGATTAAAGGTAGAAAATCACACAAAGCTCAGAAAAAATTACAATAATAATCTTGCTTTTGCGGATTTCGTTCAGAAAAAATAGAAGCAAGCGTTTTAGGGCATATCTTGATCGATTTTTGCGGAAGTTTCTGTAAAGAAAAGATATAAATTAAGTAAATGATTTTCCAAATGAGAATACTAAAGAATCGGATGTAATCATTTTTCCTTTTCAAATAGCATAGGTTTTTAAAACTCATTATTAAAACCAATAGTGTTTACTCCTCGCTTATGAAATTACTACTTTATTTTCGACGATTCTCGATAAATATAGTATTTATTTTTATTGTAATTAGAATATCTGATTAATTAATAAAACTGTGCTGATAAAAATGGTTAGGAAATTGGAGAAGAAATTAAAAAATACCAATTAAAATTTATAAAAGAAAAGAGCTGCTTACTA
Source organism: Dysdera silvatica (assembly GCA_006491805.2). NCBI lineage: Eukaryota > Metazoa > Arthropoda > Arachnida > Araneae > Dysderidae > Dysdera > Dysdera silvatica. The sequence continues at coordinate 51,516 of QLNU02015085.1, forward strand.
GGTTGTTGACAAAATGTTATAAAACCGAAAAGGTTTTAAACAAAAGCTGAAACAAATATAAAAATTGATAAAAACAGATTAACTAATTAATTAATTAAAGTTATGCCAATAGGAGCTTATTGATATTATGCAATAACCAATCGTTAATTTTAACCCATGAAAAGCGCATACCTATTCGCTAACACTAAAGGCCCTTCCTAGAAATTTCACTACCGGAGACAAAGGCATATAATAACTCTCTATCATCAAAAGGTTTTTAGCTTTTAACACTTGCTATTCTAAATTACTAATTATTTCTAATTTAATTAATTGGACGTCTGACCAGAACCACCAAAAAGTCCCACTCTTTTTTTAGTTTGGAGTCATTTAAATCTTTTAATCCGCGGCAACTATCTTGTTTGCCGCATTTTCAGTGAGGCTCTATTTCAGATGATCTGAGAATATAAGAATATAAATAAGAATTTATTTTTTCTGTAATATATGCCCCATATATTCTTCTGTTATATATAGGTTTAAAATAGCAGAGTGTGAAAATCATAGCTTTTTGAGTATTTAGATATATGTTACGTGGATTCTAAAATTAAAAATAAAAGCTACTATTTCCTCAGAGACTTATTTCGTAATGCTATTTGTGAAAATACAGGATGGGATTTCACCTGGCAGTTAATGAGAGTAATTAAATACGATAATATGGATATCATCATCGTCACCAGCAAAATCATAATCATCATCTATTCAAAAATTAGATGATAGTATGTCCGTGTGTCTTCCAAACTTGTCTGATCTGGGCAGTTCGAATCTTCCTCATTCTAGTCTTTTCACTTGATTTAATTCGTTTCATTTGTAAAATTTTATATTCATTCGTAAAATTTTATATCAACGCGTGGATCTAAATCAGATGTGGTAAACCCACATTATACACACTGGCGGATTCAAGGGCTGAGATGGGGCGATCGACTCCCTTGAGCCGGGATTGTATCACTGAAAATGACATGGAAAGTAAAGAACACTTGGCTAAAAATAGGAATCTGCAACAAATAGTTCTCCCATTCTTGGAAGGCTTCTGTATCCATGGTTGGTGACACGTGTAGCCTAACGGCCATGAAGAAAAATATATTGTGTTTTTAAAAAACACGTTTGCTACGTGGTGCCTAATTCTTTAGACAAAATGATATATCGAGCTGCACGACGACGCACATTAGACTAAAAGTAGCACATACCAAAAAACGATAAATATCACTGACCGAAATTGACATTTGTTTGTTACTAACCTTTTTTCTAGGCCAGAAGGAAAGATCGAGAATTGATACTAGATTAAAACCTCCCTAAGGCGACCACCGTCCGTTAGTTGAAAAAGCGGTCGCTCGAGGAGGTGGTCACTGAGCGGAGGAGTATTTAGCATTGGGTCTATGGGTGTCAGGAAATCGGTTTCCGTAAAAAGTGGTCATTAGGAAGGTCGTCGCTGAATAGAGGGTCGTTAAGAGACATTTTACTGCATGTGTGTGCATAAAACCAAGTAAGTATTGTACTCTTCGTTAATTTTTTAATGATTCCTAAATAATTTAAGAAAATAGGCCGTAGGAATGATGCAAACTCGTTTACGGTTTTTATATAAATGTCTAAATTTAAAGGCGTTTATACGATTTTAGATATTCTTAAATTTTCAGTAACTGAAATCAAAATATTATAGAATTTTTGTAAAACTAATATACATCGAGTTAAAGCGACTAAACAGGAAAATACACTTCTTGAATTAAGATTAATTAACGGCTTGTAATTTATTTCCCTCTTAATTTTAACTGCCTAATATTCATGAATGAAGGTTGAAAATCGCTCAAAACTCACAAAAAATTGCAATAATAATCTTGCTTTTGTATCATTAAAACTTCTCTTAATGTAAATAAAAATAGGGTTAAATAAATAACTCCTTTATTTAAGATAATTATATAATATTCAATTAAAAATATGAAATGAGCTCATTTAATGCATCGATAAAATTTCATTGATTAAAATTACAAATGTTTAATAAAATGTTAGAAGGTGTTCTCTCAAATAAACTTCTATTTTTCAAACAGTAAGGCACAGTTCGATTGATAGTTTGACAGTTTAATAAATCAAGATAACAATGATAGTTCATGTATGAACTATCGTTATTATCCGATGTCATATATAATTATTATCCAAGGTTTATGTATACATAAACCTTGGATTTCATAGATAAGCATTAATTACACTCAGCCAGGTTGTCAGTTACAAGCTATGTATGGTAGAAAAGCGCAAGTGACAAACGTTGGCTCTCGTCTCTTCAATGCAATCGAATACACACGCATTGGTAAGGAGTTATCTATGTATCCTCCTCCAATACCCGATATGTATCTTCTGCTCATCTGTCCAGTTCCCACTGTGATGAGGGTAAATTATTCAATTTCTACACACGGCCGCTTCACCATGTATATTACTGTGCATTCGCGCTCAGTTGGCGCGTGATACCGTTAGCAGACGGGTTAGTCCATTGCAGTTTAGGGAAGGCCGTCTTGGAGGAACTGGTTTTTCCCGCGCGAAAAACCAGTTTCGGCAAGACGCCCTTCCCTAAACTGCAATGGACTAACCCTTGTGCTAACGGTATCAGGCGTCAGGTCTGCACGATAGTAATTAATAATTAATTACAGCTCTGGAATTGCAAACAGTTGTGAAACAGTCGTTTTCGCCCCTAAGGGGGGAACACTCAATAGAACGAGGTCTCGCTATTCGTTGTAGAGATTCTGAATTAGATTATCGTCGTCAGGTGTAGTAGCAATTAATGACATCATCTAGTTTTGCGGTGTTTATAGGGCTTAAACATTGTATATGTATATATATTACATATGTATTATATTATATATGTATTGAGAAAATGGTCGCAAAATTTCTATTTACCTCTTTTATACCCCAAAAATCCAATTACTTTCCGGTATTGACAATTTCATCAATATCGAATAATTGGATTGAAAATAAGGTAGTTTTCCAAAATATATAAAAAGAGTAAGCCGTAGAAATAAAAACAATACTAAACGCTCACATTTGAGTATTAGTTGTAAGTACGAAAACATATTGTCTACATCAACTTCATTTTCAGCATTACTGATGGTGTGAGTAGCATCAAGCATATATTATATGTTCGTTTATGTATTATAATATATGTAAAATTGCAATTTATTTCAAATTATCGGGAGTTCGATTTATTGGGGACCCGTATGATTTTACACCTATGACTTACAAAAAACCTTTGACTCATGAAGGGAGCTTCTCCGGTAATGTTTCCTTCATTCTCAAAAGTGAAAAAATATTGGTGATAAAAAAGGAATAATAAATACGAACAAAAGCTAAAGTTTTATACAATTAAAACTTAGAAACTACTAATTCATCATCGATTTTGAAACTCAAGCATTAAAACGAAGATTCACAAGGACTCTTAAATTTAGGTAATTGATCTCAATGCTCATAAACTTATAATAATAATAATAATAGCTAAGAATGAAAACAACAGAAATTGGTGGAAGCACAAAGCTGATAAAGTTATTGAAAATGATCAAGCAAAGATTTTGTGGCACTTTCAAATCCAAACTTCCAAACACGTGCTCAACTGCCTTGAAAACACTAGAAAAGAAGTAAGTATGGATAATAGAGGCAGCCATTCTTCGTGTCTCGAGAATTGAGACTAAGAAATTTACAAAATTACCAAATGTAACGATCTGCAAATTGAAATCCAAAGCTTATAGAAAAACAAATCAGTTATAATCCCGAGAGTAAGAGGAGCATTAGATATAATCCCATCAAATATTGAAAATCACTTGAATAGAACATAACTTGACAAAATTATAATACACCATCATTAAAAGGCTGCCTTATATGGGCCTGTGGTGCCCAAGGCCCCCCATCAATAATTTGAAATAAAGCAACGATTTTTATCAATGTTTTTTTGAACGTAGTAATATTAACGCCGATATTATGGCGTGGTTAGATTGTGAAACGTTCACAAAGAAAATAAATGTTTTTCGCGTTCGGTGGGACACGATTCTACGACTTTCTACAGTCCGTGTATAAGCTCTACCAACTGAGCTGCAAACGACGAACATTCAATCCCCAACGAACGTAATTAATGACTATTTTCCTAAACCGGTTACTTCGCAGAATGGGGCAGTACATGGACTGCTTTTTAAACAAATTGAGAAGAAAGTGGTATTAAATTCATCGAAAAGCTCGTTGCAGCAGATATATTTATACAAGTCGAAAAACAAAAGTTGATAAAAATTGTTGCTTTATTTAATCTGCGTAGTGTTTGACTTGTATCTGCTGCAACGAGATTTAATACAGATCGCTTTGAAATTTGGTTTAAAAACAGTTCACGTACTGCCCCATTCTGCGAAATAAGCGGATTCGGAAACTAGTCTTCAAATACATTCATAGGGGATTGAATATTGTTCGTCGTTCGTAGTTCAGTTGGTAGAGCTCCGGCTCCCGGACTGCGGAAGGTCGAAAGGAGTGCGAAAGGTGGGATAGTGTCCCACCGAATGCGGAAAATATTTCTTTTCTTTGCGAACATTTCACCATCTAACCACGCCATAACATCGGGGTTTAATATTACTATTCCTAAAAAACGTTGATAAAAATCGTTTCTTGATTTAATCTGCATAGTGTTCGACTTGAATAAATGTGAAATAAATTGCAAATTTACATATATTGTAATGTATAAATATTCGTAATATATATTACGAACATTTATACATTACAATATATGCAAATTTGCAATTGTCCAAGCACATATGTGCTTGGGCTCCCCAATAATTTTGAAAACTCTACTGTGATGTTTGGAACTGTTCACATCCTAAGACAATACCTGTGATATTGCGGCCACCTTCGGGTAGGGTCCGGTACTAAAGCATATCGCCATCCGTCCAATTCAAGAGTACTTGTGCTGTTGAATAATAATAGTAAAAATACTCATTTAATTTCATATGCCATTTTAAAATGGAAGAGAACGGTCAGCATAGTTTGTATAATATTTTTGACACTCATGTTTTCCAACTCGAACTAAAGCTTTTATGTTTAAAAAGACAGCGCCCTGGTTCGAAATCGATCCGGGAACCTACAGTATGGATCTGTTTGCCGTAACCTGCTAGGCCACCAAAGAACAGAAGTAATGCTCCCCTTTCTCTCACGTGTAAAAGGTTTCGTGAGAGATATTGTTACCCTTCTTAGGGTTAATACAACTGCCAAGTGGATAACGCACAAAGCCACCGCAGTATATTTCTCGTGATACACTGGAACCTGCCTAAAATGACCACCTTTCGGACGGGACTGCCAAGGTCACAATAGACAGGTGGTCACTATAAACTTCTTCAAAATATTCAAACAGAAACAACAACCTGACTTCGTTTTGAGCGATTTGATTTCAATTTAAATAAATCCAAATATAGTAAAACAGATTTTCAATTTAAATAAATCCAAATATAGTAAAACAGTATTTTAAATTAGAAATTATTACTCCAGGCCCACGCCTCGGCACTCTGAGATGCATAATCCGCCACTGTCAGTGACAAGCACATATTCCAATATTTTAAATAGAATTAAAATTGAAAGTCATTTGGTTTACCAAGTTCATTGGCGGTACTGAGTAGTTAATGGCTGAATGGGGGTTTTCAAGTATTACGTAAGCAATATTTTGGCCATTTTCAACACCTCCCCCACTCCCCATTAGTAAGCAAAAATTAATATTAACTAACATAGGAAAATAAGCACAAAAGCCACCCACTCCCGCAAAGTTGCTTACGTAATACTTGAACTCTGCCTATGCCAAAGGATACATTTTTTATAAAGTTACCAGATTCAGAAAAAGATTGGTATTCAATTGGCTTTCTTTGGTGATGAAAAAACTTTCACTAAGTTGCCATACTTCGGAATTCCAATGACGTATTTGGACACGCAACTAAATTTTCAGGTTTGAACTTAACGAATAAGATCATTTGTGCTTAGCCATGCCTCTCTAAGAATTTCTTTGGTTTACTTTTCTAATGATGGGCGTGTCTGGGGCGTGATTCATTCATCTTTAGCCTTAATTATCTTATTAAATATTGATTTTAAGCAAAAATTACACTAGACAATTTTTATTCCTTTTTTCACAAGGAATCGTGTAGTGAACTTTTTCCGCCATTTTGTATACACCCTGTATAAGACTTTATAGCTCATATACGAGCTGGTATACAGATTATTGTGAAACATTCTCTCTCCCTCTTTCTTCCTTTAGTTACACATAAATTCAGCTTAGTTTTATATAAAAATTAAATATACGTATTTATATATAATATTAAATAAAAATTTAACTAAAATAAAAAATTAAAAGTATAAAAATACTATAATGAAAAATGAAACGAAATTTAATTAAGAAAGATATGATATGTAACGTCTCTTTATTTCTTCTCTTGGATTTAACAGTATTAGCGCAAGTATACAGTTAGAAATTATACATTTTATTTTATTTTAATTCATATATTTTTTTAAATATTCACACACACACACGCATAATATATGTATAACCACATTCAAAATGTTATAGATAGAACAATTTTATAATTATAGGTCGCTATTGAATATTTTGATACGTTACATAAAAAACGATGAAAAAAAAAAGATATTTCCAATATTTTGGACATAGAATGCGGCAGAACTACCATGAATTTTCGAAATTAGAATCATCTTATCTTAAAAGTAATAAACGATTATGGAGAAAAGAAGGAACCATAATTAGAAGTGAAAGAAGATGGGCAAGATTATAAGCAAAAGATCGCACTGTAATTAAGTAAAAAGTGAATCGTTTATCTCTATCCAAATTAAGTGTTTGAAACTGGGCAAGGCTCAACTTCGTCATGCTCTCCGTTAATTCTCTGGCATCTTTCAGAGATAATGATAAGGTCTTTGTAGTTTCAGGAAATCTAATCTCCTCCTCCTTTTCTTCCTCAAAAGGTTTGTGGAGATGGAAAAAAACATTTGGTTTAGATGGGCACAGATTTAAAAATATTAAATCTAATGGTTAAATACATAGTCCAAACAAAATATATCGCTAGACACCTACTGAGTCTCTATGTTTATTAGCTTCATTTATTATTTATTGGTTCTGTAAAAATGATTTTTTGCTTCTAAAATATATTTTCTATGCTCAGGCTAAAGTTCTTAAAAGATATTGTTGCGAAATTAGTATTTTTTTACAAAATCTTCAATTTTAAAGAGTTTGAATCATCTTTATATCAAAAATTTATATATGTCCAAGGATACAATATAACGAAGAATTAAAAATGTACAGATGTAGGTTTCAACTTGGAAAAATTAAAAGGATAAGAAAGAAGGGACAATAATAAAAATTTTAGAAGACAAATATGAATATATTATAGGTGATAATAAAAATACCAACTATAACATGGTTATTTATACGCACATAAACAGAATTAGCTTCCATTAGGTCTTATATTCTCCTATCCATAAAGAAAAACTAAATCAGAAGAATTTTACTAAATTTATTTGGTGTCGTTCTACTGAGAAAAAACACGATTAATATTTGTTTTGATATCCACGTGTTATTATCACCAGTATATAACAGATTCTGCTGTTTTCCTTCTAAATGTAACTGAATCAAATATATTTTGTGCAATTCTTCTTCTATTAGATTAGTGCAGTATGTGTCACCATTAAATCGGAAAAAGGGACTCAAAGCCTGTATTTTTCGAAACATGCTCAGGAGACTTCTGTTGGTTATAACCACTTATCATAAAATATGCTTTTTATTTTCTCTCGAAGAAAACTTCCTAGTCCTCCCATCCTATTGGCTCACAATAAATAAAATATTTATGATAGCCCATGGAAATCTTTGACATATGCTGACATACGATACCAATTGCAAGAAGTAAATTTTAGGAAATATTCAAATATTACAAATATAGTGTTTACAAATTGCTTAGTATTAAAATGGTCTATAGAATTCTCATTTCATTTATTATCGACAAATATGTTTGTTTTTTTCTTCTATTGAGAGAGGCAAAATGAATATGCATAAATTCGCAAAATTATTAAAAAATAAATGAAATAAATTATCGGATCGAAAGAACATGGAAATGACGGGGCAGAAATAATATTAATAATAAAATGAAATATATAATAATTCTGAAGTATTTCTACGAGTGTTAGTATTGTTCAAGAAGAATTACACGAATTTTACGCGCTTTAGCATTTTCTAATTAAACCTATGAATGTATATAATTATTAGAAATAATTTTATGATTAAATTTACGTAATATAATTCCTCAGTCTCTTTTGCGGATAGCCAATTTCAAGAACATTTCTTCCTGAACTACAAAATTTTGTGGCGCAGTATAGCCCAGATGCTCTTGCGCCATAAAAAAGCCAAACAAACAAACAAAATTTTGTCGGAAAACTGTGTTTTCTAAAAAAAAAAAGGCGACCAAAACTATCTTCGACGGTACGGCACTAAACTCTTAAGTGTAGCCTGCCATTGTATATAAGAAAGAAAATTTCAAGGGAAGGAATTTCCTTGCCATCAGGAAATACTTCGAGGAGGACATATGAATCACTTGTCACATCCTAACAGGACTCGGAAATGCGGTTCTGGCCACTGTAGTATAGAACCTTTCTTTGGACAGGGTGATGGGATGAAGAGATTTGTGGTAAAGTCTTCCGAAGACGAAATAATGCGTTCGAAAAAGTCGGACAAACGAGATTGAAATCTCCCTCGTAAAATCGGATGATACACACTTCAAGAGCAGAAGGAACGATCACAGCCAAGAAGGATTACATC
>QLNU02015086.1:0-11443 GCA_006491805.2 Dysdera silvatica
TTAAAATCGATATTTTTGGAACACCCACAATGAGGTGGTTCGCATAAATCCAACCTTTGAACAAAATGAAGGAATCGAAATTTTCAACAATTTTCCATACATTTGCATGCAATTTTTTGCGATTTTCAAAAGAAATAAAATGTCCCGTTTTGGGCCAAATAAAGCTCCTATCGTCTTAAAATCGATATTTTTGGAACACCCACAATGATCTTGTGCGTATAAACCCAACTTTGGGACAAAATGAGGGAATCGAAATTTTCAACAATTTTCCATACATTTGCTTGCAATTTTTTTCGATTTTCGAAAAAATTTAAAATTCCCGTTTTGGGCCAAATAATGGTCCTATCGTTCTGAAATCGATATTTTTGGAACACTCACAATAAGCTGGTTCGAATACACCCAACTTTGGAACAAAATGAGGGAATCGAAATTTTCAACAATTTTCCATACATTTGCTTGCAATTTTTTGCGATTTTCAAAAAAAATAAAATGTCCCGTTTTGGGCCAAATAAAGCTCCTATCATCTTAAAAATCGATATTTTTGGAACACCCACAATGAGCTGGTTCGTATAAATCCAACTTTTGAACAAAATGAGGGAATCAAAATTTTCAACAATTTTCCATACATTTGCTTGCAATTTTTTTCGATTCTCGAAAAAATTTAAATGTCCCGTTTTGGGCCAAATAATGGTCCTATCGTTCTGAAATCGATATTTTTGGAACACCCACAATGAGGTGGTTCGCATAAATCCAACCTTTGAACAAAATGAAGGAATCGAAATTTTCAACAATTTTCCATACATTTGCATGCAATTTTTTGCGATTTTCAAAAGAAATAAAATGTCCCGTTTTGGGCCAAATAAAGCTCCTATCGTCTTAAAATCGATATTTTTGGAACACCCACAATGATCTTGTTCGTATAAATCCAACTTTTGAACAAAATGAGGGAATCGAAATTTTCAACAATTTTCCATACATTTGCTTGCAATTTTTTTCGATTTTCGAAAAAATTTTAAAAGGCCCGTTTTGGGCCAAATAATGGTCCTATGGTTCTGAATTCGATATTTTTAGAACACTCACAATAAGCTGGTTCGTACAAACCCAACTTTGGAACAAAATGAGGGAATCGAAATTTTCAACAATTTTCCATACATTTGCATGCAATTTTTTGCGATTTTCAAAAAAAATAAAATGTCCCGTTTTGGGCCAAATAAAGCTCCTATCGTCTTAAAAATCGATATTTTTGGAACACCCACAAAGAGGCGGTTCGTATAAATCCAACTTTTGAACAAAATGAGGGAATCGAAATTTTCAACAATTTTCCATACATTTGCTTGCAATTTTTTTCGATTTTCGAAAAAATTTAAAACGCCCGTTTTGGGCCAAATAATGGTCCTATGGTTCTGAATTCGATATTTTTAGAACACTCACAATGATCTGGTTCGTATAAATCCAACTTTTGAACAAAATGAGGGAATCGAAATTTTTAACAATTTTCCATACATTTGCTTGCAATTTTTTGCGATTTTCAGAAAAAATAAAATGTCCCGTTTTGGGTCAAATAAAACTCCTATCGTCTTAAAATCGATATTTTTGGAACACCCACAATGAGCTGGTTCGTATAAATCCAACTTTTGAACAAAATGAGGGAATCAAAATTTTCAACAATTTTCCATACATTTGCTTGCAATTTTTTGCGATTTCGAAAAAAATAAAATGTCCCGTTTTGGGCCAAATAAAGCTCCTATCGTCTTAAAATCGATATTTTTGGAACACCCACAATGAGGTGGTTCGCATAAATCCAACTTTTGAACAAAATCAGGGAATCGAAATTTTCAAAAATTTTCCATACATTTGCATGCAATTTTTTGCGATTTTAAAAAAAAATAAAATGTCCCGTTTTGGGCCAAATAAAGCTCCTATCGTCTTAAAATCGATATTTTTGGAACACCCACAATGAGGTGGTTCGCATAAATCCAACTTTTGAACAAAATCAGGGAATCGAAATTTTCAAAAATTTTCCATACATTTGCATGCAATTTTTTGCGATTTTAAAAAAAAATAAAATGTCCCGTTTTGGGCCAAATAAAGCTCCTATCATCTTAAAAATCGATATTTTTGGAACACCCACAATGATCTGGTTCGTATAAATCCAACTTTTGAACAAAATGAGGGAATCGAAATTTTCAACAATTTTCCATGCATTTGCTTGCAATTTTTTGCGATTTTAAAAAAAAATAAAATGTCCCGTTTTGGGCCAAATAAAGCTCCTATCATCTTAAAAATCGATATTTTTGGAACACCCACAATGAGGTGGTTCGTATAAATCCAACTTTTGAACAAAATGAGGGAATCGAAATTTTCAACAATTTTCCATACATTTGCTTGCAATTTTTTGCGATTTTAAAAAAAAATAAAATGTCCCGTTTTGGGCCAAATAAAGCTCCTATCATCTTAAAAATCGATATTTTTGGAACACCCGCAATGAGGTGGTTCGTATAAATCCAACTTTTGAACAAAATGAGGGAATCGAAATTTTCAACAATTTTCCATACATTTGCATGCAATTTTTTGCGATTTTCAAAAAAAATAAAATGTCCCGTTTTGGGCCAAATAAAGCTCCTATCGTCTTAAAAATCGATATTTTTGGAACATTCAGTCTAAGCTGGTTCGCAGAAACCAAACTTTAAAACAAAATGATTGAATCAAAATTTTTGAAAATTTTCCACACATTGACCTGCAATTTTTTGCGCTTTTCGAAAAAATTAAAATGTCTCGTTTTGGGCCAAATATTGCTCCAATTGTCCTAAAATCGATATTTTGTGAACACATACAATGAGCTTGTTTGTATAAACCCAACTTTGGAACAAAATGAGGGGATCGAAATTTTCGAAAATTTTCCATGCATTGACCTGCAATTTTTTTCGATTTTGTAAAAAAATTAGATGTCCCGTTTTGGGGCAAAAAATGCTCCAATTGTCCTAAAATCGATATTTTTCGAACATTCAGTCTAAGCTGGTTCGCATAAACCAAACTTTAAAACAAAATGATTGAATCAAAATTTTTGAAAATTTTCCACACATTGACCTGCAATTTTTTGCGCTTTTCGAAAAAATTAAAATGTCTCGTTTTGGGCCAAATATTGCTCCAATTGTCCTAAAATCGATATTTTGTGAACACATACAATGAGATTGTTTGTATAAATCCAAATCTGGAACAAAATGAGGAAATCGAAATTCTCGAAAAATTTCCATACATTGACCTGCAATTTTTTGCGATTTTGTAAAAAAATTAGATGTCCCGTTTTGGGGCAAAAAATGCTCCAATTGTCCTAAAATCGATATTTTTCGAACATTCAGTCTAAGCTGGTTCGCATAAACCAAACTTTAAAACAAAATGATTGAATCAAAATTTTCGAAAATTTTCCACACATTGACCTGCAATTTTTTGCGCTTTTCGAAAAAATTAAAATGTTTCGTTTTGGGTCAAATGTTGCTCCAATTGTCCTAAAATCGATAATTTTCGAACATTCAGACTGAGATGGTTTGCACAAACACAACTTTAGAGCACTGTCAGGGAATCGAAATTTTCGAAAATTTTCCATACATTGACCTGCAATTTTTTTCGATTTTCGAAAAAAATTAAATGTCCCGTTTTGGGGCAAAAAATGCTCCAATTGTCCTAAAATCGATATTTTTCGAACATTCAGTCTAAGCTGGTTCGCAGAAACCAAACTTTAAAACAAAATGATTGAATCAAAATTTTTGAAAATTTTCCACACATTGACCTGCAATTTTTTGCGCTTTTCGAAAAAATTAAAATGTCTCGTTTTGGGCCAAATATTGCTCCAATTGTCCTAAAATCGATATTTTGTGAACACATACAATGAGATTGTTTGTATAAATCCAAATCTGGAACAAAATGAGGAAATCGAAATTCTCGAAAAATTTCCATACATTGACCTGCAATTTTTTGCGATTTTGTAAAAAAATTAGATGTCCCGTTTTGTGGCAAAAAATGCTCCAATTGTCCTAAAATCGATATTTTTCAAACATTCTGAGCGAAGCTGGTTTGTATAAACCTTTGGAACGAAATGAGGAATCGAAATTTTGGTACATGCATTTTGCTTGCAATTTTTTGCGATTTTCGAAAAAAATAAAATGTCCCGTTTTTGGCCAAATAAAGCTCCTATCGTCTTAAAATCGATATTTTTGGAACACCCACAATGAGGTGGTTCGCATAAATCAAACTTTTGAACAAAATGAGGGAATCGAAATTTTCAACAATTTTCCATACATTTGCATGCAATTTTTTGCGATTTTCAAAAAAAATAAAATGTCCCGTTTTGGGCCAAATAAAGCTCCTATCGTCTTAAAATCGATATTTTTGGAACACCCACAATGAGGTGGTGCGCATAAATCCAACTTTTGAACAAAATGAGGGAATCGAAATTTTCAACAATTTTCCATACATTTGCCTGCAATTTTTTGCGATTTTCAAAAAAAATAAAATGTCCCGTTTTGGGCCAAATAAAGCTCCTATCGTCTTAAAATCGATATTTTTGGAACACCCACAATGATCTGGTTCGTATAAATCCAACTTTTGAACAAAATGAGGGAATCGAAATTTTCAACAATTTTCCATGCATTTGCTTGCAATTTTTTGCGATTTTAAAAAAAAATAAAATGTCCCGTTTTGGGCAAAATAAAGCTCCTATCATCTTAAAAATCGATATTTTTGGAACACCCACAATGATCTGGTTCGTATAAATCCAACTTTTGAACAAAATGAGGGAATCGAAATTTTCAACAATTTTCCATACATTTGCTTGCAATTTTTTGCGATTTTAAAAAAAAATAAAATGTCCCTTTTTGGGCCAAATAAAGCTCCTATCATCTTAAAAATCGATATTTTTGGAACACCCACAATGAGCTGGTTCGTATAAGTCCAACATTTTATCAAAATGAGGGCATCGAAATTTTCAAAAATTTTCCATACTTTTACCTTCAATTTTTTGCGATTTCCGAAAAAAATAAAATGTCCCGTTTTGGGCCAAATAATGCTCCTATCGTCCTAGAAACCATATTTTTGGAACAATCGCAGTGAGTTGCTTCTTATAAGTCCAACATTTCAACAAAATGAGGGCATCGAAATTTTCGAAAATTTTCCATACCTTTACCTGCAATTTTTTGCGACTTCCGAAAAAAATTAAATGTCCCGTTTTGGGCCAAATAATGCTCCTATCGTCTTAAAATCGATATTTTTGGAACACCCACAATGATCTGGTTCGTATAAATCCAACTTTGGAACAAAATGAGGAAAGCTAAATTTTCTAAAATTTTCAATACTTTCGCATGAAATTTTTTTCTATTTTCGAAAAAAATAAAATGTCCCGTTTTGGGCCAAATAAAGCTACTATCGTCTTAAAATCGATATTTTTGGAACACCCACAATGAGCTGGTTCGTATAAATCCAACTTTTGAACAAAATGAGGGAATCGAAATTTTCAACAATTTTCCATACATTTGCATGCAATTTTTTGCGATTTACAAAAAAAATAAAATGTCCCGTTTTGGGCCAAATAAAGCTCCTATCGTCTTAAAAATCGATAATTTTGGAACACCCACAAAGAGGCGGTTCGTATAAATCCAACTTTTGAACAAAATGAGGGAATCGAAATTTTCGAAAATTTTCCATACTTTTACATGCAATTTTTTTCGATTTTCGAAAAAATTTAAAAGGCCTGTTTTGGGCCAAATAATGGTCCTATCGTTCTGAAATCGATATTTTTAGAACACTCACAATAAGCTGGTTCGTATACACCCAACTTTGGAACAAATTGAGGCAAAATAAATTTTCGAAAATTTTCCATACTTTTACATGCAATTTTTTTCGATTTTCGAAAAAATTTAAAAGGCCCGTTTTGGGCCAAATAATGGTCCTATCGTTCTGAAATCGATATTTTTGGAACACTCGCACTGAGCTGGTTCGTATATACCGAACTTTGGAACAAAATGAGGCATTCGAAATTTTCAACAATTTTCCATACATTTGCTTGCAATTTTTTGCGATTTTCGAAAAAAATAAAATGTCCCGTTTTGGTCCAAATAAAGCTCCTATCGTCTTAAAATCGATATTTTTGGAACACCCACAATGAGGTGGTTCGCATAAATCCAACCTTTGAACAAAATGAAGGAATCGAAATTTTCAACAATTTTCCCTACATTCGCCTGCCAATTTTTGTCACTTCCGAAAAAAATAAATCGCTTGGGCCAAATAAAGCTCCTATCGTCTTAAAATCGATATTTTTGGAACACCCACAATGAGCTGGTTCGTATAAATCCAACTTTTGAACAAAATGAGGTAATCAAAATTTTCAACAATTTTCCATACATTTGCTTGCAATTTTTTGCGATTTTCGAAAAAAATAAAATGTCCCGTTTTGGTCCAAATAAAGCTCCTATCGTCTTAAAATCGATATTTTTGGAACACCCACAATGAGGTGGTTCGCATAAATCCAACTTTTGAACAAAATGAGGGAATCGAAATTTTCAACAATTTACCATACATTTGCATGCAATTTTTTTCGATTTTCGAAAAAAATTAAAACGCCCATTTTGGGCCAAATAATGGTCCTATCGTTCTGAAATCGATATTTTTGGAACACCCACAATGAAGTGGTTCGCATAAATCCAACTTTTGAACAATATGAAGGAATCGAAATTTTAAAAATTTTCCATACATTCGCCTACAATTTTTGCCATTTTCGAAAAAAAATAAAATGCCCTGTTTTGGTCCAAATAATGCTCATCGTCTTAAAATCGATATTTTTGGAACACCCACAATGAGCTGGTTCGTATACATCCAACTTTTGAACAAAATGAGGGAATCAAAATTTTCAACAATTTTCCATACATTTGCTTGCAATTTTTTGCGATTTTCGAAATAAATAAAATGTCCCGTTCTGGGCCAAATAAAGCTCCTATCGTCTTAAAAATCGATATTTTTGGAACACCCACAAAGAGGCGGTTCGTATAAATCCAACTTTTGAACCAAATGAGGGAATCGAAATTTTCAACAATTTTCCATACATTTGCTTGCAATTTTTTGCGATTTTCGAAAAGAATAAAATGCCCCGTTTTGGGCCAAATAAAGCTCCTATCGTCTTAAAACCGATATTTTTGGAACACCCAAAATGAGGTGGTTCGTATAAGTCCAACATTTTAACAAAATTAGGGCATCGAAATTTTCGAAAATTTTCCATACCTTTACCTTCAATTTTTTGCGATTTTCAGAAATAATAAAATGTCCCGTTTTGGGTCAAATAAAACTCCTATCGTCTTAAAATCGATATTTTTGGAACACCCACAATGAGCTGGTTCGTATAAGTCCAACATTTTAACAAAATGAGGGCATCGAAATTTTCGAAAATTTTCCATACCTTTACCTTCAATTTTTTGCGATTTCCGAAAAAAATTAAATGCCCCGTTTTGGGCCAAATAATGCTCCTATCGTCCTAGAAACCATATTTTTGGAACACCCACAATGAGGTGGTTCGTATAAATCCAACTTTTGAACAAAATGAGGGAATCGAACTTTTCAACAATTTTCCATACATTTGCTTGCAATTTTTTGCGATTTTCGAAAAAAATAAAATGTCCCGTTTTGGTCCAAATAAAGCTCCTATCGTCTTAAAATCGATATTTTTGGAACACCCACAATGAGGTGGTTCGCATAAATCCAACTTTTGAACAAAATCAGGGAATCGAAATTTTCGAAAATTTTCCATACTTTTACATGCAACTTTTTCCAATTTTCGAAAAAATTTAAAAGGCCCGTTTTGGGCCAAATAATGGTCCTATCGTTCTGAAATCGATATATTTTAAACACCCACATTGAGGTGGTTTGTATAAACCCAACTTTGGAACAAAATAAGGCAATCGAAATTTTCGAAAATTTTCCATACTTTCATATGCAATTTTTTTCGATTTTGGAAAAAAATTAAAAGGCCCGTTTTGGGCCAAATAATGGTCCTACGGTTCTGAAATCGATATATTTAGAACACTCACAATAAGATAGTTCGTATACACCCAACTTTGGAAGAAAATGAGGCATTCGAAATTTTCGAAAATTTTCCATACTTTCATATGCAATTTTTTTCGATTTTGGAAAAAAATAAAAGGCCCGTTTTGGGCCAAATAATGGTCCTATCGTTCTGAAATCGATATATTTAGAACACTCACAATAAGCTGGTTCGTATAAACCGGAATTCTAAAGAATACGAAGCAATCGGAAATTTTAAAAATTTTCCATACATTCGCCTACAATTTTCGCCATTTTCGAAAAAAATAAATGTCCCGTTTTGTCCAAATAATTCTATCGATCTGTAATTCCATATTTTGAACACCTACAATGAGCTTGTTTTATATAAACCCGAATTGGAAGAATATAGTTAAATCGAAATTTTAAAAAATTTCCATACATTCGCCTGCAATTTTTCGATTTGCGAAAAAAATAAATGTCCCGTTTTGTCCAAATAATGCTCCTATCGATCTAAAATCGATATCTTTGAAGACCCATATTGAGCTGCTTTGTCTAACCCAAATTTGGAACAAAATGAGGGAATCGAAATTTTCGAAAATCTTTCCAAACATCTTCGCCTGTACCTTATGATTTTCGAAAATATAAACTGTCCTGTTTTAAATAAATAATGGTCCTATCGATCCTAATTCCTATACATTTCTGGGAACACTCACAATGAGCTGGTGTGTATAAACCCAGCTTTGGAGAAAAAATGATGCAATCGAAATTTTCGAAAATTTTTCCATACATTGACCTGCAATTTTTTGGGCTTTTCGAAAAAAATAAAATGTCCCGTTTCGGCCCAAATAATGCTCCTATCGATCTAAAATCGATATTTTTGAGAACACTCACAATGAGCTGGTTTGTATAAATCCAGCTTTGGAGAAAAAATCATGTAATCGAAATTTTCGAAAATTTTTCCACACGTTGACCTGCAATTTTTTGGGCTTTTCGAAAAAATTAAAATGTCCTGTTTCGGGCCAAATAATGCTCGTATCGATCTAAAATCGATATTTTTTAGAACACTCACAATGTGGTTTGTATAAACCCAGCTTTGGAGAAAAAACGATGTAATCGAAGTTTTCGAAAATTTTTCCATACATTGACCTGCAATTTTTTGGGCTTTTCGAAAAAAATAAAATGTCCTGTTTCGGGCCAAATAGTGCTCGTATCGGTCTAAAATCGATATTTTTAGAACACTCACAATGAGCTGGTTTGTATAAACCGAACATTGGAGAAAAAATGATGGAATCGAAATTTTCCATACATTGACCTGCAATTTGTAACGATGTTCGAAAAATTTTTGGGCCCGTTTTGGGCCGAATAACGCTCCTATCCATCCTAAAATCGATATTTTGAAACATTCAGACAAAAGCTGGTTTGTATAAACCCAGCTTTGGAGAAAAAATCATGTAATCGAAATTTTCGAAAATTTTTATACTTTTACATGCAATTTTTTTCGATTTTCGAAAAAATTTAAAAGGCCTGTTTTGGGCCAAATAATGGTCATATCGTTCTGAAATCGATATTTTTAGAACACTCACAATAAGCTGGTTCGTATAAACCCAACATTGGAGAAAAAATGATGGAATCGAAATTTTCCATATATTGACCTGCAATTTTTTGTGATTTTCGAAAAAAATAAAATGTCCCGTTTCGGGCCAAATAATGCTCGTATCGATCTAAAATCGATATTTTTCAGAACACTCACAATGAGCTGGTTTGTATAAACCCAGCTTTGGAGAAAAAATGAGGCAATGGAAATTTTCGAAATTTTTTCCATACATTGACCTGCAATTTTTTGGGCTTTTCGAAAAAAATAAAATGTCCTGTTTCGGGCCAAATAATGCTCGTATCGATCTAAAATCGATATTTTTTAGAACACTGACAATGAGCTGGTTTGTATAAACCCAACATTGGAGAAAAAATGATGGAATCGAAATTTTCCATACATTGACCTGCAATTTTTTGGGCTTTTCAAAAAAAATAAAATGTCCTGTTTCGGGCCAAATAATGCTCGTATCGATCTAAAATCGATATTTTTTAGAACACTCGCAATCAGCTGGTTTGTATAAACCCAACATTGGGGAAAAAATGATGGAATCGAAATTTTCCATACATTTACCTGCAATTTTTTGGGCTTTTCGAAAAAAATAAAATGTCCCGTTTCGGGCCAAATAATGCTCGTATCGATCTAAAATCGATATTTTTTAGAACACTCACAATGAGCTGGTTTGTATAAACCAAGCTTTGGAGAAAAATGATGTAATCGAAATTTTCCATATATTGACTTGGAATTTTTTGCAATTTTCGAAAGAAATAAAATGTCCCGTTTCGGCCCAAATAATGCTCGTATCGATCTAAAATCGATATTTTTTAGAACACTCACAATGAGCTGGTTTGTATAAACCCAACATTGGAGAAAAAATGATGGAATCGAAATTTTCCATATATTGACCTGCAATTTTTTGTGATTTTCGAAAAAAATAAAATGTCCCGTTTCGGGCCAAATAATGCTCGTATCGATCTAAAATCGATATTTTTTAAACCACTCACAATGAGCTGGTTTGTATAAACCCAACTTTGGAGAAAAAATTATGGAATCGCAATTTTCCATATATTGACCTGCAATTTTTTGCGGTTTTCGAAGAAAATAAAATGTCCCGTTTCGGGCCAGATAATGCTCGTATCGATCTAAAATCGATATTTTTTAGAACACTCACAATGAGCTGGTTTGTATAAACCCAACATTGGAGAAAAAATGATGGAATCGAAATTTTCCATATATTGACCTGCAATTTTTTGTGATTTTCGAAAAAAATAAAATGTCCCGTTTCGGGCCAAATAATGCTCGTATCGATCTAAAATCGATATTTTTCAGAACACTCACAATGAGCTGGTTTGTATAAACCCAGCTTTGGAGAAAAAACGATGTAATCGAAATTTTCGAAAATTTTTCCATACATTGACCTACAATTTTTTGGGCTTTTCGAAAAAATAAAATGTCCTGTTTCGGGCCAAATAATGCTCGTATCGATCTAAAATCGATATTTTTTAGAACACTCACAATGAGCTGGTTTGTATAAACCAAGCTTTGGAGAAAAAATGGTGTAATCGAAATTTTCGAAAATTTTTCCATACATTCATATGCCATTTTTTACGCTTTTCGAAAAAAGTAAAATGTCCTATTTTGAGCCAAATAATGCTCCTATGGGTCTATAATCGATATTTTTGGATCATTCACAATGAGCTGGTTTGTATAAAGCATAGTTTGGAGCAAAATGAGGGAATCGAAATTTTCGAAAATTTCCCCTGCATTCACCTGCGATTTTTTACGATTTTCGAAAAAATAAAATGTCCC
>QLNU02015087.1:5819-22955 GCA_006491805.2 Dysdera silvatica
GATCTATTAATGCATGCAGATCTGTATTGCTATAGTTTTACAGCTTTATACAAATAAATATTAATAATTTTCGCGAATATAGTTAACGAATAAAATAAGCTACTCTAATACTAAATGTCTTATACAAAAGTGAATTCTACGTTTTTCATCCTACGCTATAAAATATAATAGTTTTCGGGCATCATAACCTAGTTATTATTAGGGCATTAAATCTTAGCTACCAGGCCCTGCGGTGGCGCAGTGTGGTAACGCGTTCTCCTATTGCGCGGCTAATCCGGGTTCGACTCCCAGCAGTGCAAAGAACGCTTACTCAGAGATCTCATAAAGATCGCACTGCTCACTGTAGTCCGGGGTTTGGTTCCCTAGGCCTTAAGAGGTGCGGATTCCTCGGAAAAATAGTGTGTCCCGGCGCAGCACATGACTACTATATTGAGACGTAAAAGCAAAAGAAAGCGAAATTAACTACTCAAACTATTTACTTTTCTTTTTTAATAATTGTTGAATATATGATTTGTAGCTCTGTAACCCCCCCACTCATTGAGCCTACAACACCCTTATGAACTTTCTGCCTACGCCTATTCATGTCATTGCAATTATTTTGATAATTATGTTGAAACTTCGAAATAGGATTGTAACAATAGCTCCTATAAACATTATAAATGCAAATTTTACGTATGCACGTGTTTTTTACACAGAGCCCATGCGTTTTGAGGGAGTTGAATGTGTTATTTTTTTATATTTTAAAATAGAAAGGCTTTTTCTGTTCTTTAAACAAGCTAGGCATTTTAGAAATTATTATTTAACGATTGTTTAAATTTGTATTTTACAATACCTCAATTTCAGTACAACCTGAAAACAGTTTTTTTTTCTATTCGTTTGCCCAGGTTTGTGTGCTAGACTTCACTGACCTCTGGATTTTGAGAG
The DNA here is from genome assembly GCA_006491805.2 of Dysdera silvatica. Taxonomy (NCBI): domain Eukaryota; kingdom Metazoa; phylum Arthropoda; class Arachnida; order Araneae; family Dysderidae; genus Dysdera; species Dysdera silvatica. Next base: position 6,744 of record QLNU02015087.1, read on the forward strand.
AAACTGGTGTGTCTTCGACAGTCATAAAGGTTCTGTTGTTAGTGTGTCATATATCCAAGTCTAAAATAAGGAGCATATTCTACTATTCTCCAAAGATGTCCACAATATATGTCATCGACATCAAATACCTGAATTTTGCCAGATTCTGAGCGACAACGTTCATTTATTATACAATAATTTTTGCCACCCACGTATTAATTACAGCTCAAACTAGAGCTTATTAATTTTGGAGAAAAAGAGACGCTTTCCCCATCCTGGATTCGAACCAGGGTCCCTCCGTTTAGCATTCATAGCCGTTCATTTATGCAGTATTTGAAGAGAGCTATACGAGAGCGAGCTTGACATCTATAGAAGAGTACACCTTTCACGCAGGATTTAAGGCTATTGATGAACTTCGGGAAGAGTTACAATTATCGAGTTCATCTTCAAAATGGACAGTGATATTTAAAGACTATAAATTATTAATATTAAACCTGAACTTGTGACCAGTTCTACGTATAACAAATTCTATTGCAATAGATTCAGTTTTGATTCTTTCCACTCTTTTGCTGAAACTGAACTGAAAAAAATAGAATTCGATTTTTTATCGCCAAAAAGTAAAAAAGTTTAACAAATAGTGCAGTATCGTAGATAGCTTTAGCAACTTAGACAGTGATACAATTTCTATATCTGTTACCAATTGTGTAAGTACGGTTTATATATTATACTGTTAGACAGCTTAATTATAAAAATGCCTGAAAAAAATACTCACCCTCTTTTTTAATAGAACAGGTGGTAAAATTAGAAAAATAAAAAACAGTATGCATATCTGATGTTTAGACATTTAGCAATTTACTCTTTTCGATTTCTCCACATTCATATAAATTTTTAAGCAGTTTTGAATACCCAATTTCTCCTTATCCCAGCACTATTAAAAGGTTATGTTCTTCATTTTAAATTAACCCCATAGATGAATGTGAACAAAAAAAATTTCTTAAACTATATATGCACTAAATTTAAACAGTTATCGGTGGCACTGCGGAATTCGTCTCCTAGTGCTTCCCTCCTCTTAAAATGAGTCGGAAAGTCGCTAAATGTTGTAGATGGGCTTGTGACGTCAGTACCTACTTTTTTAAATGACGTAAACAACATGGCGGCAGGTCAGTGTCAGAATTGACATGCGTTTTGGAAACACTTCCAAAGAAACCCACTAGGGAACTGATTGTGCAGTAGCACCCAGTTATCTTCCTCTGAACATTTTGCCATTTTACTAATGGATGAAATACATTTAAAATCCCAATTTAATTATAAAGGTGGAAGCATAGTTGGGAACGAGTAAATTTTGAAACAGCTGCTATAATAATGCATATGTTTTTATGGTGCAAAATTTGTTGTTGCCATATAAAAATGTTATATTTTGCCAATTCGTACATTAACTTCCCAAGAACATGATTTTTTACAAAAAAAATTATTTTGAGATTAGAAACTATTGGTTTTAAAATTATTGATGTCTGCTCAGACAATAATGCAATAAATTGGAAAACCATGTATTTATTTAACATCTCACAAAAGTCAAGTATTGTGTACAGAAATCAAATTGATCAGTCTAGACCAGAGGTTGGCAACATACGGTGGCACGTGAAGTGATTTAAAAAACATCAGAGTGTGATTGTTTCGCTTCAAAAAACTATTTTATTTGTCTTTAGATAAAATCCATTTTCACATTTCTTAAGGAGAAATGTTGTTAGATGTTTGTGAGGGAAGTGTGCAAAACCATAAATTTGAGGTCAGACAGATTTCTTGAACCTTGAATGGTTCTTAATTCTATTCCCATCCAAAATTTTCTTTTCTTCCTGTCTCAACCTCTCCACTGTCACTCACATTTGCTCTTCATAAGAGTAGTGTTTTGAGTAATTAATTTTGCCGAAACGTCTACTATAAAATAGCAAAAGATTTATGTTTGTTCGTTTCAAAACCGTTGAACTAGAGAATACAGTTTCATACAACGAAAGGATTGCACTGTTTGCATTTTGTATTGTTAAACTGTTATTAATTGTATGTCAAATGTACAAGGATATTTTTAAGAAAATTCCTTTTCTTTTGCGCAGAATGACCTTTACTATCTTTGCGCCATATATCCAACCAACCTTTTATAAGAAAAGTAATTCTTTTACTGAACTAGGAACATATCAAAAGATCTACCTAAATTGTATTAATAAGTGGAAGGTAACACAGTCATAATATAATGGATAGTGCGGTACAATTGTATTCTTAATTTTGATTCGTTTCATCACTTTCCAGTTCACATACGAGAATTTTCTTGGTGCTCCGGAGTACTTTCGTGTTGTGTGTGTGTTCTTTTCGGGCAAGAAGGGTAATGGGAAAGGTGGCTGCCGAAGGGGCAGCGCTGTATTCTGAGACAGGCTTTTGTCATATAAATGACGAATAATAGTAGAATAGTAGAAGCAGACATCCATTCACCGCCGCCCGGCGGCCATAGTGAATATCTCAAGCACTCCGTCTTAAGCGAGTTGGAACCAACACCTGCCAGCCCGGACAGCAGAGGAGAGACATCCGCACGCCACCAGCGCGGACCGAACTCCGTGCATGTTGGGGAATAACCGGATGAAGATGCCCCCAATCACGAAATTCCTTTTGTGGGTAGATGTGTCCAAAAAGCATGCAAGGAAAGCAAATACTACACTTTGATTAATGGAATATAAAATGCATTTTCCTTTAATAATTTCTCCATTAACTTGTTTAACATAAAACCAGTTCTTTGTAAATTTTCGCCCTGAATCGTCTGCTTTCAACGTGTTAAAGTTGCTGTTGTCGCCTTGATCTGAATTATGTGTGACAAGGGAATAAAGTTATTTGTAATAGCAGGCCAGGAATAGGGATCGTTGTAATTTAGTAGTATTTCTTTTGGGACGGTAGAGCACGTATTTTGTGCGGTATTATCGATTTGTGAGACAGTACTTTGTGCAGGCTCGTCCTCTTTTGAATTATTATGAAGTAACTGTAATAAAATATCTTGTGAAGCAGTAGATTTTTCTTTTTGCAGTGGCTCCTTATTTTTTTCTTCTCTGAGAATTGTCGTTCACTGAAGAGGTAAATGTCAAATGTAGTATTGTATCATCAACTTGTGAGGTTGTGTTAGATCTGACCTCTTCCCCACTTCCTCCGTTCTCTGGCGTTTCTGTTCTTAGCCATTTAACAAAATGTTGCGACATTGACTTCTTGCATTCTTCTAATTTTCGTTTCCTTATATTTCTCTTTTGTGCACCCGACAGTTGCTAAGACATTTTTAAACTAGAACTAAATAAAAATATTATTTTTAACATGTTGCCTGTACAAGTATAAAACTGTTATAAGGTACTGTAAAGAGCATACTAACTGTTATTTATAGAGCGAACGCAAGCACGTGACGAAATATGATTTTCTCGAATTTCCTCGTATCCCATATTCCCATGTTTTTTCCAACCAAACATTTTACAGAAAATAATAAAAACTTAAAAATTCGTTGCCTACAGAGCTGACGAGGTGGGGGCAGCAGGGGTTGTAGCCTGGGGGGCCGGATGGAGTCTAGGGGTCCGCGCTGGCAAGGACCTATGCTCTGGGGGCCCGGCCCAGGGAAGGGGTCATGGAACCTGTCGAAGTGAGCCTGAGGGGCCTCATGTTGACTCTCGATCCTGGTTGTATATGAAAATTAATACTAAAATTTTACTGTAAAACTCAAATGGTAAATTAAAAGTACAAACGAAATAGTCTACAAATGCACAACCTTAACATTGCAAATTACTTCACTATACGAATGCAAAATTAGCTACAGAAATAGCAAAAACCCAACCTAACAAAATCGGCAGGGTTATCCAAGCACATTCGTCACGTGCCTGTTACTGAAATCCTCGAAATATTGCAGTCAGATAATCTTAATATTATTATTTGCATACTTATTTGTTTTCACCAACATATATACGCGATAACACAAGTATAGTGACCAATTTTGCTGCATCCACATTGTAACCTAACCTAAGTTAGGCAAGGTAACATCGGCACGTTGAAAATATCAGTCGGTTCTGCCATTCATTCGATTGTTCATGTTGGTGAGCAGAGACATTTAGGGTCTAAGTAAGGCAAAAATCTAATCGCCAAACCGCGCAGTTGAAAGGCAGAAAAACGTGAAATTTAAAAATATAATTTCTTGTCAGCCACATTTTGGGCCCTCCCTTCCAAGTGGGCCCTGTGCGGGTGCACCTGTTGCACCTGCCTAGTTATGGCACTGCTGATAAGGAAAGCATCTGATAGCGTTTCACGGATTTGTTTTAAATGCACAAAATAAATTCAGACCAATTTTTGAAGAATAACCTTGCCAATTAAGTAAAGTAAAATCTAATCGCCAAACCGCGCAGTAGAAAGGCGGAAAATTTAAAAATATAATTTCTTGTCAGCCACATTTTGGGCCCTCCCTTCCAAGTGGGCCCTGTGCGGGTGCACCTGTTGCACCTGCCTAGTTATGGCACTGCTGATAAGGAAAGCATCTGATAGCGTTTCACGGATTTGTTTTAAATGCACAAAATAAATTCAGACCAATTTTTGAAGAATAACCTTGCCAATTTTTTATTTGCTAATAATACGAAGTTATTAATAATTTAAGTTGCTACGAAATCGATTTGCTCTAAAAGTAACGGTTGATGTGATGCCCAGCTGATTACATATTCGAAGTCATGCCCACTTAGTTGTACTTACTTTCCGTCGTATCAAACAACTTGAGAAGTGAAGGCGTTGCCATTTCTAGGGAGAAACAGCTATGAAAAAAACAGCAAGCAAAGTTAGTATAAAGGTTAGCAGAGTTGTAGAGGAACTTATGGGCACCGACGGTATAAAATTTTGGGGACAATATAACAATATATCAGTAGAAGGTATTTTGTTTGAAATTAGAGGGGAACATGGAACCCCAATACCAACATTGGGGGACGGGTTCCACCCCCCTCCCCGCTAACGGCACCCGTGGAGGAACTTCTTTATGTGATCCTGTATGTTAATTTTTCAGTGAAAGTTTCTGTTGAAATATTTTTCCGATATTTGTATAATATTTATTTTCGTGCTCTTTTTATTACGAACTTCCTGAGCTGTTGCCACTGGAGCAACCTAGTAGCATAAATTTCATAATTATTATTTCGGCCATAGCATTTTTGCCATGTAATTATAATATTTTATTGTTTTTTGTTGCTGATAAGTACGCTGTTAGATGCTTGTAATTATACATACGTTTTCCTTTTGGTTGCTATGTAAAGAAAAAAGAATGTCAGTCTTTGATTAGCTGTCAACCTGAGTGAAAGTGTTTTTTTAAATTATATAAATATGTATTTAATGTGAATAATTTAATGTGAATTTAATATATATTTTTTAAATTATATTTCTTCTAGTTCTGCACACACAACTACACGTTTTATTACCCCCTAAAAAAATAAATAGAAAGACGAGAGAGAAAGCGAAGGAGTATGCGTACTTCAAGTGACAGGGTCAAAAGAACGGGTCAAAAGAACGAGTCATTTAAATGACTGATACCGATTGATACAAATCATGAAAGGGAACGACTTTGCGCATCTCATCATTAAATTTTTAAATTTCTACAAAATCATTATTTTTTTTTCAACTAACAGTTAAAGTATCGCAAGCGCAAATAATTGCACGTACGTGCAAAGTTAGCCGGGAGTTTTTTTAACCGCTAGCGACGGAAAAATAACGGTCCCGTAGCACCTTAAAATATCAATAACTTCGCATCCGCGAATTTGCGCATGAAAATCCGTGAGGGTTATGCTTCAAATATTGGTTTGAACCTATTTTAAAAATTTTAAGCAAATCAGAGGGGTCGCTAGGGGGTACTTTGCTCGTTAGGTGTAAAATTCGAAATGAAGTGGACTCCCGTTTATAAGAAATTCAGTTTACAAACTGCGGTATTAGTCTCGAAAAATATCCCACAGAATTAATATTAATTCCCATTTACGAACTTTCTTAGCTTCCTAAAAGTTCGTTAAATCGAGAGCTCACTATATTATTTATAAATAAAATTCGTAATAAACACGTTAATAGATGTATATGTGTGCGTACGTGCTTACATGTACATGCAGCACGAATTTGCTTTTAATACGCTCTAAAATTAAAAACTATAAAGTTATTGGGTGTGTTACTCGTAGTAATACCGAAAAGGATTCATTAAGATTTCACACGTATATTTCGATCAGAGTGAAATAAAGGCACTATTTTTTGTTTTTGCAAATTCACTGTATTACCACGCTATAAAAACGTTGTGACTTGACTTAGTCATTTAAGGCGTCAGCATTCTCTTTTCGAGAGAAAAACATTTACGATATTTCAGTGTTAATCCATCAAAGTCAAATTACTATAATTGAGAATTAAGATAGATAAAGAGGTTTTATGATGTTGGTCATTCCTTTAAAGTGAGATGAATCAGTTCCCTTCTTTTTCAGCATTTCAATCAGTTAAAAAGGGGGAAGAAAAATTGAGGAGATGCCAATAATTTTTATTTTTTTGGATCACGTGATCACCATTAGACCGCGAATAACTGACGTTTCATGTTAGCCAATCAGCAGCTTTGAATGTCTTTTCAAAAAATTGGCCACACCCATTTCTCAGAACTTTAGATAGTGCATTCATCATGGTGACATATAGCCCTTTGAAGTCAAAACCATGTTTCATTTGGTTTTGTAGCTGTTAAAAATAGCAGGTAACTACGTGTGAAACATGAAGGATAATAACATTACATGACTCTTGAATTTCATTCTGATGTCTTAATCCGTGTTTCTGACACGTTGTATTTATGACATGATTACAGGTTAAATTACAAAATGTGATAATGAAACGTTTAAGTATGAATTTATATCATTAATATGAACTTGTGTCATTAATGTTGCCCTGAATTCATTAATAAAGATACGAATTAATTTACAAATGCACGATGGATTCTTGTGAATGTGTTCACTTCTGTGAATGTGTTTGAAATTGATGATGTTCTTTCTTGTATGTTATCATTTCCAACGTCATTTGTAATAAGGTAGTGAAGAGGTAAATACGGGGTAATTTGCCTCATTTTATACGAAGCGCTGCTAAAGAATGCTGAGAAATTCATTGTTCATTCTGACAGTTCGAGGTCTAGAAGCGGAGTAGCAAAGGGGCACGGTTTTTCCAAATACAAACTTCACAGATGGTAAGAGGCACCAAAAATAATCTTGTACTTGGCGTCAGAATACTTTGGTCCGGTCGTAATATAAAGCGTGCGAAAATTTGAAAACAAATACCTTCCCTATTCCAAAATATAGGAGACACAAAATACCTTTTAATTATGTTATCCAAAATATTGGATAACTAACTGCGTTTCTGGAGAACGTTTTTGTAATGCATGCGGAGTGGCAACACTACGGAGAGGATTATGAATGCCTTTCGTATAGGTTCAAATTTAAGAGGGACAAACTAGTGTTAGTCCATATCAGAGCAGACGAGAGGGGGGGGGCAGCAGGGCATGTGGCCCGGGGCTAAGATGAAGTCTAGGGGCCACGCTGGCAAGGACCCATACGTGTGTGGGTAGGGGGGGCGGCCCAGGGAAGAGGTCATGGGGCCGCTCGAAATGAGCTTTGGGTCCTGCGTTTGCTCACGGCGCCCCTGGTCCATATACATTGGTACCCAAGATGGAAAGTTAAGCTATAACATCTTATATAACTTAAATTTCTATCTTGGACAGGTTAAGCTGCAACATCTTATATAATTTCTGTATGTGTGTGTGTGCATATATTTACTGTATGTAAGGAAATGCAATGCTATTTGGTGTACGTTTAAGTATAACAATGCAATAGGAAAGGTGTTTACATATTTAGTCCTAGATATGCAAATTTAAAATCAATGAATTTACTCAGCTTTTATGCCTTTGGAATAAGGACTGCGATCAATAGCGCTTCCATTTGGCCATGACACAAAGACAAAGCTTATGTCATTTTGGAAGGTAGAAAATGATTGACGTGGAGGAAGCGAGTTAATTCAAGACACCGAATTATTGAAAGCATTAAATGTTTCCTAAATAAGAAATGATGTATAGAAATTGGAAAATTTAAAAGGAATTGGAACATTAAAAAAGTAGTTAGCTAATATTAATATGCACCGTGGTAGTTCCCTTATGTTTATGGGTCAATCCATTTTAAACCACCCAGGAAAAAAATAAATCTGCAGCTTGACAATTTATCATTATTTTTTATTTTGCTTGAGTGCTTTTTAGTGCATTGAGAGTTAAAAACTATGGTTTAAATTTTTTTTAACGTCAATGACTTAATTAATTAATAATTGATGGTTATAATTGTTAATGTATGCGTATTATGTATGAGTTGTTGTGTAGTATTACTAAATTAGTCATTTAACATTTGTTGAAACATCTGTATGGACTAAGTTTTGATCTAAAAATTGCAGCTATATATTTTGTGTCAGATCTCTGTGGTCACACACACACACACACACACACACACACACACACACACACACATGGGTAAACCACTCTATATCGGTTTTCATGGATGGCAAAAACTTGAAATAGTTAATGATCTAACGTATCTTGGTGTACATTTTGACAGTAATTTGAATTGGAACCTCCACGTCAATGATATTTGCAATAAAGCTCTGAAAATAATTAATTCATTATCAAAAATGGCTAAGGTCTCCTGGGGAATAGGATCACCAGCATTAAAAATTATCTATGAAGGTGCTATTGTTCCCTTGATGACCTATGCGGCACCTGCATGGATCACAGCTTTAGACAAATTGTATAACCGAAGGAAACTCAAGACAGTTCAGAGAAGCATCGCCATTCGAATAATCAGAGGTTTTCGCACTGTGTCCTACGACGCTGCCTGCTTGTTGGCGGGAATTACTCCGATCTGTTTAAAAATTAAAGGAACATCTGAAACTTATCGCTATATGAAAGAGGCAAGAAAAACACAGAGTCACGATTTACCAATCCTCATCAACAACTGGTTGCATCCTGGTAAAATGGTTGACATATTTGATACGAATGATGTCAATCATGAATTCCAAGTATTTACAGATGGAAGTAAAATTAATAACTGCGTTGGATGTGCTTACATAATCTACAAAAATGGTCACGAAGTCACTAAACGAAGTTTCAGGCTTCACCCTCTTTGTTCTAATAACCAAGCGGAAGCAATAGCAATTGAAAAACCTTAGAAAAACTGGAAGACTCTATATTTAGTGATTCCACAAAAACAGCCATTATTTTCACAGACTCTCAGATAACTATTGACTCTATTAAAAATTACAATTGCCATTTTCCCATTACGGAGAATATACGGCACCTCATATATAAATTGCATCTACAAAACTGGAAAATAAAACTTAAATGGGTAAAAAGTCACAACGGAACTGAAGGTAACGAAAAAGTGGATGCATTGGCGAAGCTGGCAACCCAATCAGAAGATTTACCATTAATATATGAAAAAGTCCCAGTCATAGAAATAAAAAATATGATCAAAGATTCATTATCCAGAAAATGGAAGGATCTTTGGCAACAAACTGAGAACGGAAGCCTCACAAGAAGATTTTTCCCTTCCATCAAAGATAGGTTAAACGCAAATCACTTAAAAATCACCCATCAACTAACGAAACTCCTAACAGGACATGGAAGATTCGGTCAGTACTTTCGACGCTTTGGCATTCGAGAATCGTCAGCATGCTCCTGTGATGGAACTGTTGAACAAACCGTGGAGCATGTCATACTACGCTGCCCAACTCTGGAAGCAGCTAGAATTGGCCTACTCAAGAAAGCTGTTGCCCACTGTGAACTATGGCCATTAGAACTAAATGAACTGGTCTCGGAACGTTATTTTGGTGACTTTTTAAACTTCGCTATGAGTTTGGACCTCGTGCAAATTTGATTCTTCTGTGATCTTTCTTACTGATATATTGATAATTGATACTGATAATTGATTTTGTTGTTTTTGTACATACCTTGTATATATTTTTGTATGTGTATATATATGACGTAAATTTTATTAACAATGTAACATATATGTCTTAATTGAGGAAATCAAAACATGTAATATTTTATGGTGCATGTTAAATAAATACTCTTTAAACACACACACACACACACACACACACACACACACACACACACACACACACACACACATACACATATATTAAGATAAATAATGTCTATCAACTGAGTGTTTATGGTGTATTATAAGTTTGTATATTAATACACACACACACACATAGGCCTATGGGTTTGTATATAGGTGTATGTATATGTGTGTATGTATATACATATACATATGTGCGTATATATATATGTGTATATAGTGTGTCTTTATATAGATATAAAGATTAAATGTCTATCGATTGAGTGTTTTATTGTGCATTATAATTTGTTATATTAATGCACACAAATATATATATATATATACTTGGGCATTTTTAATTTAAAATTTTTTGGATAATTGTTGCATAATTTAAAATTGTTTTAAAAGAATTAATCTCTCATTCAACTTCAGATTTATATAAAAAATTACGCTAGCTAGACTTTTTGCTTCAAACTTCATTGAGTCAGTGTATGCTTCTTCTAAGTGGTTTGGTGTATGAAAATTATTAGTTGTTCACAATTATGTATACTCTGTGGGATAATAGTGAGTCAATATTTAAATAAAAATTTTTGCATCCATTAGAATATATACATAATACTTTTATAGGACTTCTTTTTCAATACTGTATTATGGTACATTCAGCACGTAGGCATTTTTCTATTGACCAACGATTTAATTGACATTTATTTAAATGTAAAAAACAATATAGCCTATGTGAACAAATAGACGGCTTTATATTTTTTATATATTCTAGCTATTAAACCTGTTTTGTGCTAAAAATGGTTATATTTTACATAAAATAAAAGTTACCTTTGTGAGATTAGTGTTTTATTTTATTGTACAAGTGTTTGTTTTGTTTTTGTCTTTTTTAACAAAATTTCTGAAAATAATGCTTTTTCTCGAGGGAAATGAGGGTTTAACGGCTAAAAATATTCTGCAAGACAGTAATAAATACAATTTCCATGAAACCCAAGATTTAAACTACGGTTGCCTTTTTTCCCAAAATGCGACGAATTAATCTAAAATGCGAGAAAGAAAATTGTGTCCTTCGAAAAAAAAACAAAAAAAACCAAAACAGTTGTTTAATATCCAGGCAACAAACTTTGCCTTTTTTTTAATCACTTTGATTTATGTAAGATAATTTAAAGTAGCATTACGCAGATTAGATTTATAAGTAAAGACAACGTTATACCTAATTTATGCTTATAACGTTGTCTTCATATACTTATAAAACTTAATTATGTTCCACTGCTATTTTTTTTCTAAACTTAAAGTATGTTTCCTACAGTAATTCAAAGCTGTAATGTAAAGACGTAATTCAAAGTTGTAAATGATTTTATTGATATGATTTTTCGAGAGACGAAAACAACTAATCTTTTTTAGAATTTTTGCGATAGCATTTTTTAAGCCAGCTTAAACCCTGATGCAAACTACACTATGAGCGTAGAAACGCCCTCAATATAAAAGACATTGGAGTAGGGCGTTGGACCACGGCGTCGGCCATTACAGTTTAGTGTGGAGGCTTTCAACGTAGGGGGTGTTTGAGTGATTCGCCTGGTACTCTTACAAGAGTTTTACAAGAATCCAACATTCTGTTATAGTATAACAGGGCGGTATAAAAGTTACTATCCCTCTGTCTTCAAAATATAGACAATGTAGTGATTCAGGTATAATTTGCTCAGCACACACACACACACACACATATACACACGCATATTTCGCTAATATGTTAGGTTTCGTTTCAGTCCACAGTCGTGAAGACGATACATGTTGTTTTAAAGCAAATTATTGTCTTTTTTAATATGTCAGTGTATATAAAAACCTATGTACATTCTATTTTATGAAATGTGAATGACCTTAAGCCTAAAAAAATTATATAAAAGTAAAAATAATCAATTAAACACATTTTTAATCGAAAACGTCCTAAAACAGCGTAAATTCCGAAAACAATAAACATTAACATAATCGTATTAGAGAAGCGTATTACAGCGAGGTCTACTTGTGCGTGGAATTGTCTACCTTTTCTCTCTCGACACATCAAGGGCGGTTGCAGGGGAAAACCTCTGGGAGGCACGTGCCCTCTCCGATAATAATAATAACAAATTTACGCGTGTTATCACAAGTGTTACTTACCAAAATCCGGCAACAAATTTCACGAAATAGATCTAAATTGGTTTTCAAGATTTGTACTCCCAGATTTCCGAAGAAATTTTCTGGACCTGTTCTTATGTAAAATGAATGATGAGTGTTATATCAAAGCTGTTCAACCTGTGTAACCAGGGGCGGACTGGGCCACCGGCCCATGGGCCGGTGCGCCCTCCGAAAATCCAAGGTATGTGCCCTTTGAGAGGACCCTGTCTGTAACATAATATAGGAATCAAATCACTACTTAATCACCGATTAACCTTAGACTTGATTTATAATATAAATCTGATAGTCATGATTTTAGCAAATAAGGGGAGAAATTTACATTCAAACTCGTTCATTGTTTCTCGCCCGGGGGGGTTAGATGATGCAAAATTTTGGCTTCACACTGGGCGATATATTATACGTCTGCAGCCATCTTATCCTCTTTTTAAGTCATATCATCTTATGAAGTCAAACCATCCTACGTGCAAACAAGTACGAAAAGAGATGATATGAAAAACTATTATTTAATATTTTTAATGTCATTTTATTTCCGAGAAAGTACATTTTAAGTTGTAAACGCTGTTTTTGATTATTAATTGCCGCTATTTAAACACAAATTATGCCGATGTTTTTAATGATGAAGACAGTGCCCATATGTGAAACTATTTTATTTTTAAACTGTGGTGAGAGGGAGAAACTGCTGTGAGATAAAAAAACATGCACTGAAGGGACTCAGATTCCCTTACATCCGATTTTTTTCCCCCTTCTGCATTTTCATTTGATGGCAGATTTTAAACGGGAAAATGTGGAAATAGAGATGCAAAAAATAAGCTAAAATAGGTATTTCTAAAAATACCCATTAAAAATATGAAGTAACTTGAATTTTTCAAATTCCAATTCAAAAATACCCTTAGAAAATACGTAGACTCTTTTTTTTTTTTTTAGTATCAATATCATGCTTTATGTATCTAGCATTTAACAGGGTATTACTGTATATGGAGGGTTAAGAATCATGATGGGCGTAAGTAATACATTTCTGAAAGCGAAGTTATTTATACATCCCAGATTCCAGTATATTACGGACGGTGTTTACACATATTTATAAAGATTTTGATGGAATAAATAAAATACATACAATAACAAAAAATATTTTCTCATGTGTTCTATCTGATAGCCCTGGCTATGAACTATCATATCACATCTAGATTTCCACGATAGTAGGGCTTTTTATAAAGTCACATAAGAGGAATTTTGTTCCATTCCTCCTCCTCCTCCATCATAGCTTTCCACAGTCCACCCAAGGTGGGTGGGCGTTTTGAAAGAGATGGTTTTAAAGGTCCAAATGCACAGTAATCTATCGGTGCTATATTTGGAGACTTGGTAGGAATATGGCTAACTTGTATTGACTTCATGCCAGTTTCTTGTCTCATTTTTCTAGAAATATGGTTGTACTTTTGGAGGTGTGGCTGCTCGCTTTGTCCCGATGAAGTTCCACAATTTGAAAATCAGTAGAAAATAGTTTTGGAATATTTTCTTTAAAAACAGGGGTCAGCCCATTATTTTGATAATATGTAGAGTTGATTTTTGCATTTTTTCAACTTTCCTTATTTTTAATTTTCCATTATAAGAGACGCTAGCGATAGACATAAATCCCTTACTTAAAGTTTCTTTGCTCTCTTTGAACTAAACTTCTGAGTCTCTCGGGACTCGTTTTCGATAATAAATTAATCTTTTTTTTTTTAATTACAGTCATTTAAATAAAACTATGATTCGTCAATTGTGTAACAATTTCTTTCCACCTACTTCCTGATAAATGACTTTCATATAACGATCTGCATCTAGTCTTCCGCCCAGCAACATACCGAGGTAGCAGACGATCAATTGTACTTTTTTATTTTAAATAAAATCAAATCTTTATTAATTAATTTATTTATAGTTGATGCTGATGTATGCAAAGCTTTTGCAATAGTTCTTTGAGGTTTTGCATTTACTTGTAAAACCATAGACTGCACTTCAGAAGAAGTACGAAACTTTTTGGGATACTTTTTTTTCCTCTTGACATTAAAGCCAAACGATTTTTTCCCTTTACATTAATAATATCACTTATTTCATATTTTGAAACTTAAAAACCATTTTTTTTAAAATTATCGTTTGTTAGTTATTGAATATAAATATTTCTCTTCGGAAAGGGTGAATAAATAGCCTTCAAACAACAGCTTCCTTTCTTACTCTAGTTCACAGCGCAAACTAAATTTTTAGTCGCAAACGATTTTTCGCTTTTTCGGGTAAGAGCGAGTTGCCAGATTTATTTTCGGTTCGCTGTTATTTATTTATTTATTTCTTTTAAGTTTAAACTCGAAGTCGTTACAAATATGTGTAAACACCCTCTGTATTTGAATTCAAAACGAATTGCCATGTTTATGTTTTTCACTAAGAGATGGCAGCACTTATTTTGTATAGTTAACAATATGACAGTGGTTCAGAAAAGTGGGGGTGGGGGGGGGTCATAGGGCTCAACCCCCCCCCTCATTGGTTATCAAAACACATTATTTTATCTAAGGCCGCATCACATCGGTTTCAGCTCAGGAGCTTTGCGGACGTCTTTTTGTTCCTGTCCGGGACTGGCGAGCTTTGGTTCCTGCTTACCTGGCAGTTGTCGCCTTCGGAGGGGCTTGACTCTGTCTGCGAGTGTATGGGACATTAGACAGGCCGCTGGATAGGAATGGATAGATGTTTGTGCGCTGAATTTGTACTTACCTCCACCTGCCCTCTGCCGCCCCACAGCGCCCTGCAGTCGTCATATGGGGCCCTGATGGGCTCTTATAGGAGTATCGGCTGGCCTCGGGGTGTTCTTCTGTTCCATCCATCAGTTGTTTTCCCTCTCCGGGAGAGATCGATCATGGATTAGTCTACGGTTGACGTTGAGTGAAGACACCAGTGTGAGTAGTGCATCTCTGTATACCGGTCGTAATCGACTTTCCTTCCGTTGCCCCTGGCCGTTGGGATCACTAAATATCCAAACCTGTCTGTGAGTATAGCGTCGCCTATGGCGGCCACCTTTCTTATTAATATCTTCATACACTAAGTAAGTAAGGAAGTAAATATGGAAGTGAGTAAGGAAGTAAGGAAGGCAGGCAGGCCGCACCAAATGATCTTTAAATCCTCTTGAGTCCCCGCCATGAGTTTTAAACTGCTACGCTATTGGATGTGAGAAAGTTGTTTAGAGCTGGGATGGGGGATCTTTTCAGGTTGGAAAGCCGCATTCAGTTTATTTGTGTGCGTTGTACGGCGCAAGGACTGCAAAGATCATGCTGCACCAAGACCTACAGTTTTTCGAGGAATCTGAGCCTCTTAAGGCGCTGGCGTACGCAGGGGGTGTTGATGGGGGTTGTAACCCCCATTGCAATGAAATTTTGTATATTTAACATAGGAACGTGAGTTATAGCTCTGTAACCCCTATTGAGCCTATAACCCATGCCTGTATTTAGAGGGGGGATTCAGTGATCGGCCCCCCGAACTGAATTTTAATGGAACTTTGCTACGGACTTGCATGCTATGATCATCACCGTAAAGTTCTCAAAATTATTGGGACTAAGCACATCTTATGTACATTTATACAATATGGTATATGTAAAATCGCGTTATTTCAGATTATTGGGGACTCAGGACCCACCGGCTCATATAACTCTACGCCTATAGTTGTGATTGTATCAATACATGTGGCAAAATTTTTTGACCATCCCCCAAATTAAATCCTAGCTACGGCCTTGCTATAAACATTATGGACTTTCTGCGTGCGCCTATGTCTAGCACCTACTATGTCTTTGCATCTAGCCACGTCAGTGGCTAGGTGCAAAACTCCCTATTACCCCCCTAGTTACGCCCCTATGAGCCACGCGACCGACAAAAACACATTCAAGGAAACTACTTTACCTTT
>QLNU02015088.1:18537-38986 GCA_006491805.2 Dysdera silvatica
ATTGTTCGAACGCTTTCCCACTTCGAGGTGCATCCCACGTTGCACAGCCTTTACAAAAAGACAACATCACAGCTACATCGAGCACCTTTCCTGTCTCGCTTCCTATTATACAGCTGGCTCCAATTCGAGAAGTGTGCCCTCTGGTTTTCCATGTGCCATCCCCACTCACACAAATGTCCATGCCATTAATATTCTTCTCCTCAACACCTGCATTCTTCATCGATTGGATAGCTACTTGACTAGTGGTATGTTCAATTCTTTTCATAATTATGTCATATGAATTTTGAGTTACAGGAGGTGGGAGGTCCATGATACCGGACAAAGTTTGAAGACCACTCAAACCTAATCCCATACAACGTAGTGCATAAGCACTCCGTCGATTAATTTCTGGGATATTGTTATTGTCCCCGAGCATTCTGCAGTTTCTAAACTCAGAAATATCACCACAAGTTTCACAGATGATTGTAAATTTTGAACAAAGTCCAATAATCGAGCTCTCATTCACTGTAAATGAGCCTCCACAATACTTGCATGACAAATAGTTCTGTAATTGTTGAAAAACAATTGTAAGATCCATTAATCTATACCCAGTAAAATCAGCATTGCCGTTTTCGAAAGGTTGAAAAGTGATCTTCTTACTTGAAGCACTATCAGAGGTTTTTTCAACAGAAGGTATGTTGTTTTTTGATTTTGTATGGGCATTTCCGTGAAATTTTCTCTTTTTTGGACGTTTACCAGATGGTCGTTTTAAAAAAGACGAATCCATAACGAAAAAAAACCCAAGAAGCAGCCTAAATTATAACAGATAACAAGCAGAGAAAAACAAGCACATGCCTCCGCGAATCTAGAAACTGAAATGTAAACAAACGAGAACTGGGTATGGGTAATAGCTTGATCATTTAGTTTATGCAAGTTGTTTACTTCGTTTAGGTAGAACTCTGGCGTATGGTTTTGACAGTGGATCATTTAGAGCAAAAACAACATTGAAATTGAAACAACTGCTATTAATTGAAACAATATGCACTTTTTAGAGCGTAAGTCGATGATAGTCGCCATTTAAAACGTCCCTTTTAATAGGACATTTAAGTATCGCGTATCACGTAAAAATTCATATCTCCATAAAAAATTGGAATATTTTAACAAATTTAGTATCAAAATGTTCAGAAATGTTTGTTCTTTCTTTAAAAAAATAAAACCCAAAATTGAATTTTTGAACTTTTAAGGGCCGTGAGATTCTCTCAGGTAAATTACTTGTAATACTATGAGTTTTATGAAGTCCTGTCAGATTGTATGGCATACTATACTTTCCGGATAAGACAAATTACTGTTAATGAAAACAGATTTTCTGTTCCCACTTGGTGTTCATCTTAAGGAGATTTGACTGTATATAGTATATTATACATTTATAAGGAAAAATGACAACGGAAATTAAATAATCAATTTTGTTAAAATTGTTAGAAGGAACATCAAATATGTTAGAACTTAACTGTAAGTTATATGCGCATTAAGCTAAAAGTTAGGAAACATTTTCTGTATTTTTTAAATTTTAACATTTAAAAAACATCAAAAGCTATTCTGAATCATTACGTTGTGCAGCAGGTGCTTTGATTGATTTTGTTTTTGTAGGTATTCAAATAAACACTAGAAATCGAAAAAACATTTCAATAAGTAAAATAGGCACTAAATTCACCAAGTTTTCATTCTCTTAAACTGGATTTATTTCATCCCCATTGTGCTTTTCTCTCCCCCTCTTTGTAGTGGGACAGTGTTTGACTTGTACGCATCTAGAATGTACGCAAATGAGCCATAATCATTAGTTCAAACATTGGCTCCCTATTTGGGGGGGGTTATCGTTCTCGGGAAAACTAGTTCTCAATACAGCGTGATCTTTGCTGCCCTTGTATCATAAAACACAAGTATTAAACAGTCTAAACAAATGGGCGAAGGGACTTTATATAACAGTATTTTCACTTGTTTTTTAATTTTTATTAAATTAAGAAGATTATGCAATATGTTGCATATGAATGTACAAATCATAGGAGAACAATAAATTTAATACAAAACTGAAATTACTTCACAAGTTATCTCACATTTCTTTCTTTTATTATTTGAATAATTTTGCCCCCAAATTGAAGTAAACTTTATGGAATTTTGTTTGTATTAAGTATTCATAATGCTATTAAAGAGATTTGCAATTTGGCTACGATTTGTAAAATTTTTAATGCTAATCTCTCTAATACTAATCCAAGGGTGCAAATTTTGTGCCATAGTGTGCTAAAATTAATATCCCGTGTCACCTTACTGCAAAAGTGCATTATCTGTGATTATGTACCAAATTCATTACATTGACATGTTAAGAGATCGGCACTATTTGCTGCCTCACATGACATATTTATATCAAAGAATATAGGGGGAATTTGTTCTATATTCTTCGTTTGTATATCGAAAGTATCTTTATATGGTGAATGTAACACATACTGTGAGGAAAAAAGTAATGTTACAAAAAAGCATAAAATGTTTGTTAAACTAATACAAACTGCACAAAAAATAATTTAAATACAGAAATGCCTTCACTACAAACATTTTATTTGCTATACAAACATAAAAGAAAGTTCATGTTGGTGGAGGGGATATATATATTAAATTTACATTTTATTTATCGACACTTTCTATTACAGTATAAAAAATCAAATTTCTTACTATTGGAACAAAATTACTTCCCTTGTTCGAAATATCTCTTATAGAAATAAAATACAGGGTACCAGGGAGGAAATTTACATACAAAAGGTTAAACACTGGTAAAATAGCAATGAAAAAGATCACCCAAGCTTTCGGACGCATCAGCAGCAGTCCTTCATCAGGAGTAATGACGATGTTATGTTTCTGTCTCTTTTTATACTTGAAATTTCTGGAAAACCCTTCATCAGAGTAGTCCCGCAGAATGGAAAAACCCAGTGGGAACCAATGGGAGGCCTCCAATAGAATCATGGAAGAACCCCAATAGGGACTAATGAGAAACCTGTACTGCGGGCTACCTAATGTTGGGAAATCCCATATATTTCAAAGTAAGAGTTGTTTGTAAGTTTCTGGAAGTGGTTGTGATGTATTAATGGCTTTCCCATGTAGTTTGTAAGTTTCCCAAGATTCTAAGAAGAGTCTACTATTCTTGTTTGTGATGTGACGGTGTAGTATTTTTGTTGAGTCCCAGTCGGGTTCGTGTCCGTGTTGTAAAGCGTGTTCTGCCAGACGTGAGGCTATGTCTCCTTTCGCGAGTGCTTGTTTGTGTTCTTTTCTTCTTGTTTTGATCATTCTTTTTGTTTGTCCTATGTAATGTTTGTTGCAGTCTTTGCATGGTATTTGGTATATTGCGCCTGTGAGATCTTCTGGTGGAACTGGGTCTTTAACTTTTGTAAGTTGTTTGCGAAGTGTTGTGACAGGGGAATAGAATGTATGGATATTTGCCTCTTTAAGGATGCGAGAGATTGTTTCGGAAATGCCGTGAATATATGGAATAGATATGCGGGTGTGAGATGTATTGTTTAAAGATGTACTATTGGGTCTACAGTTTCTGAGAATGAATCGTTTAGGGTATCCATTATTTTTAAGTGCCGTGTGTATGTGTTTTGTTTCTGTGTTTGAAAGTGTTTCATTACTGAAGTGAGAATTCGCTCTAAGACTTAATGTGAGATTTGTGTACAAGAATGTCTAGGAAAAGGAGTTCATTGTTCTATTCTGTTCCATCTGTGAATTTTATATGTGAGTTTAGGTTATTAAGGTAATGGAAGAAGCTTTGGAGTGTATTAGTTTTAAGTACAACAAATGTGTCGCCAGCATATCTTTTCCAGAATTTAATGTTAAAATTCGGTGAAGACAAAGCAGTTTTCTCAAATGACTCCATGACCAAGTTAGCTACAACACTTGAGACCGGAGATCCCATGGCACACTTAGCTTCACTCACTCTTCACCATGTGTTATTTTATTCATTTACACTGTGGTCGGGAAACTCTTCAAATTGTCCATAAATACATCAAAACACAAATTAAAATTATCCGTTTTAAAGAACATCTTCACTTTAATTACACCTGTAAAAAGGAATCTTATCCCTCTTACACTTAAAGTCAAACCTCTTGTAAATTCAGCTCTTAGACTCTGCATCGCACATAACGCAAGTCTTAAATTTCCTTCCACTAGAATTTCTCTACCTCCGTGTACTCCCACAGTTTGAAAATGAAATAACCTTTCTTACTTCCCTTCAAAATACTAAACTTGATTTTCTTACCATGCTCCTAGTTAAATCTGCTACTAGCTCACAAGAATCTAAAATCCAAGAACATATTCGTCTTACTCATTCACGTAAACTTAACAACCTTAGACCTTCTATTTCAAAACACCCGTAACCCCTTGCAAAAAAATGGATACTAAATCTTTCAAATAAAAATTTCACACCACAACAGCAATTCGTACTATCACTCGGCCTAAATTTCTCACCTGCTCCACTTAAAATTCCTACACCACAGATTCTCGCTTCCAGAGAAAATGCTCTACAAAATAATCACACTGACGAACGCATTGCAGCTGATATCCGCTGCAGAGTGGCAGGACTCCTTCGGCGTCCAAAACTCCCTGGGGACAACCTAACGCCTATGCAAAGGGTTGCCCTCCGGGAGCTACTGAATGATGAGGAAGTTGTCATATTGCCAGCTGATAAAGATCGTACTGCAGTCACCTTAACGTTCAAACTGCTTCTGTAAAATTTCTACACTCTTATCTGATACAAATACATACACCCGCATCATAAAAGGCCCTACACAAACAATTCAATCCAAAATGAACTCTCTCCTTCTAAAACTCTATAAATCTAAAAAACTTACATTTAATCTCTATGATTCTTTAAAATGCACTTCTGGCCGCTTACCATCCTTCTACGGATTACCTAAAATTCATAAACAAAATATTCCTCTCAGACCAATGGTTAGTTTTTGCAGCTCTCCTACATATAACTTGTCAAAATGCCTTCCATGTCTACTGTTTCCTATAATCGGTAATAACGACTACACTGTTTCTACTAGCCAATCTTTCTGCACCCCTTTAAATAACTAAATAACCTACAACTTGAAAACGACGACCTCATGGTCTCATTCGATGTAATTTCTGTCTTCACTTGCATTCGTACATCACTTACAATCGACACCACACTTCATGACGTCTGCACATTGTTGAAATTTTGTCTGGACTCTGCTGTGTTCTCCTCACATGGTTCTATCCATAGACAAGTTTTTCGCACTGCCATGGGATCTCTGGTCTCAAGTGTTGTAGCTAACTTGGTTATGGAGTCATTTGAGGAAACTGCTTTGTCCTCACCAAATTTTAACATTAAATTCTGGAAAAGATATGTCGACAGCACAAAATTTATACTTGTACATATAAAACTTGCTGTACTTAAAACTAATACACTCCAAAGCTTCTTCTATTGCCTTAATAACTTAAACTCGCATATAAAATTCACATACGAAACAGAACAGAACAATAAACTCCCTTTCCTAGACGTTCTTGTACACAGATCTCACGATAACTCAATCTTCACCTCAGTTTACCGTAAACCCACACATACAGACAGATATCTCGATTTTAAATCGCATCATCCAACATGCCACAAAGCTTCCGTTGTTAAAACATTAAGTCTTAGAGCGAATTCTCACTGCAGTAATGAAACACTTTCAAACACAGAAACAAAACACACACACACGGCACTTAAAAATAATGGATACCCTAAACGATTCGTTCTCAGAAACTGTAGACCCAATAGTACATCTTTAAATGATACATGGTGGAACATGTTTTACAACACGGACACGAACCCGACTGGGACTCAACAAAAATACTACACCGTCACATCACAAACAAGAATAGTAGACTCTTCTTAGAATCTTGGGAAACTTACAAACTACACGGGAAAGCCATTAATACACCACAACTACTACTCTTACTTTGAAATGTATTTGATTTCCCAAACATTCGAGATCCTCGCAGGACAGGTTTCTCATTGGTGCCCACTGTGGTTTCCCATTCTGCGGGATTGCTCTGATACAGGGTTTTCCAGAAGTTTCAAATATGAAAAGAGACAGAAGAAGCGTCGTAACACCATCATTGCTTGTAATAAAGGGACTGCTGCTGATGCATCTGAAAGCTTGGGGGATCTTTTTCCACTTGTTATTTTACCAGTGTTCCACTGTTTAGCTTTTTGTGTGTAAATATGTCTTGTCTCATCAGTTTTTCTCAATTGTGATAACTTAAAAAAAAAACAAAAAAAACAATTCTTTATAACTAACCAACCATACGAGTTTTAAAGTCCCTTTGGAGTCTTGCGATTTGTTCCATATTATGTGTGTTTGCAATGAAGTTATGCTTTAACTTATATGTATCATATAACTATGCAACTTTGAAATACAATTTAATTGTGAATTTAAAAAGAAAAAAAAAATCAAATTCTGGATCATGTCGAAAAAGGACACGGGAAGGAGCAATCTAGTGTGAACAAAAACCCAGGTGTACATATATTATATAAATTTCATTATGATTTTATGCAAAAGAATATAATGGTTGATCATGGTTTAACCATAACGAGTAAAATTTATTTGGCACTACTCTGAATACGAATACAAAGGAAAAGAAAAATATGTAAAGTAGAAAAGTAAAATAGGAATAAGGATGGTAAAAGTAATGGGAGGAAAATAGATTAGAAAAAACTTAGTAATATAAAGAGGATAGAATAAAGGGAAAATTTTAGTAATATAAAGAAGATAGAATAAAGGGAAAAGTATATAAATATTAGTAATATAAAGAAGATAGAAATAAAAAGGAAAATTTAGTAATATAAAGAAGATAGATTAATAAAAAGAAAATTTAGTAGAAAGAGAAGTAAAAGTAAGCAAAACTTACAAATGGCATAAGAAAAATTTTGCAACTTTTCAAGCACTCCTGTTCTCTTTATCAAATGAAGTATTAAGAAAATGAAAATGTCCTATGTTTACATCCCAATTTCTGGATTTTTCCAGAGCAGTTCCACACCCAGGTTTCCCTAAATCAGTCTTGCACTTAGATTTTTCCTGAACTTTTTTATCCTGGTTTTCTCCATCTTCTTGCACAATCTTCTAGTATGATTGAGGCATATATTTTTTGATGATAGTGGCCCAATTCCTCATTTGAAAAGTTTCCCCAAGATTCAAGAAAAAGTCTGTAAGGGCAAGAAGTAACATTTATATGAAGAACTTTTGCAGCGTTCCAGTCAGTCGCATGTGGCCATTACACCTCTTTCGACAGCACAATGCTTTTTCCTGTTATAAATTACAAACAGTTCTTCCTGTTTCACCCATATACACTTTTTCATAGTCCCTGTGTGATGTCTAGTAAACAATTCCATTTGATTCTTTCTCGGAAACATAAAATTACATAAAGTAACAGCTAGCTTGTAGGTCTTAATGTCAGCTTTCCCCAACACATGTGCAATCTCTTCTGCGCAAAACAACAGTTCCTTCAGTCTCTCTGCTCCATAGTTTCTTCTTTCCTACTGATCTTCTTTGGCTACCCGAGCAAGATCATTGCTTATTCTCCACAAGTATGTTCTTGATTCTTTTTAACTCAGTATCCTTCAACTTGGCAGTAATGCTGTGTGTGTGGGCCTGGTAAGTCAAAGCTTCCACAACAGAAGTTTTATTGCAAGTTAGATGATGTGAGCAAAGTTCAAGTATCGGTCTTTGTGTGTGTTGGCTTTCGATATACTGAAGTAGATAATTATGTACCTTTACGTCCAAAAACGCCAACACCCCTCATTTCTTAGCTCTGAGGTAAACTGAATATTGAGGATTCAGGTAACGATGAAAGCTGTCCTCCTCGCTTCTTAGAAACACAACGAAAGTATTGTTCACGTATACTAACAACCATCATAATTATATGTAACGAGTACTTTGTACGCTTTGAATGTTCAATACTAATAAATGCTTTTTTTTTCTTTCCAGTTCCAAAACTTGAAGAATGATGTGCGTAATTTCTTAGATCAAGTTGTCCGTCCACCTGAAATGTACAAGAAAATTGAATGCTTAGATGAACTAAGAATTCAGGTTCTCAACCGTGATATCCCTTTGTCTAGTATGTCAAAAATACTGGATGCTATCAGAACAGTTATTTATAACTGCAGGCACTTTGCCCAAAAGCTCTGTAAAGAGTATTCATCATTTAAAGATTTAACACACCCATTTTTGACTGGATTGGAAATGGTAAATATTTATTTCTATACGTATATATACAGGGTGCCTCAAACCACTCACAGCGCCAGTTCTAAAACCGTCCAGCATGCACAAATAGTGACAACCAGCGTATGAGAAGCGCAAAATGCGATGTCCTAATCATCTATGCACTTGAACAACTAATTTGAGTTTTATCTGGCGCTTTTCACGCACTGGTCGTCAGTATTTGTGCATGCTGGACGGTTTTAGAATTGGCACTGTGAGTGGTTTGCGACCCTAGGTTCTATGACAAATATTGTTCGTTTAGGTGTACCCTATCCCTCCTCGATGTTTGCAACCCTGGTGTTGGGACACCCTGTATATTGACTAATGTACGTACAAAATGAAAGATTTTTTTGGACAAAATTGGGTTCTATTAATATGTTGGTTAAAATGTTGTTTTCAAATTTTTACACAAATGAATGATAATGTAGCATATCCTATACACCTCGAGTATCTGTTATTTACATATAATAGAATATGACCAAAAAACATAATTGCGATAAATAATTTTATATCCATCACATGCCTGCCAACTTAACACAGAAAAAAAAATATCCAAAAAGTCTTCTTTTTGTGTATGTGTGATCATTCCATAAAATAAGGGTTTTTTAATAATATGTATACATATTTTTATGAAATGGAAAAGAAAGTTATATACAACAAAGTATACAGCAGATTATCAGAGTTAACACCAATTATTTTTCTTCTTTTCATGTGCAATGCTTTCCATCTCCCAATTTGCATTCACTAATCAATATTATTTTCTTTGTGTAGTTTTGTGTGTACATGAGATATTTACCAAAGTAATATAGTTGGCCCATGTGCGGTCTGAATTAGAAAAATGATTTACTTTTGTGATCTCATTTGTACCATAATGCAATTTTTTTACCACCACATCATAACAAAATTTAGATCAGCTGTTCCCAACCTTTTATTGCCGCAGCCCTAAATTGCATTTTATATACAACCTGTGACCCTACTCTAAGGTTGCAACCTGTTTTTAGAACATGTATGTTCCAATGGTTTAATCAGTGTATCAATTAAATTTTTAATCGTTTTATGTCAGTGCTTGTTTACTACTACAGCAACATTACAATTTAATCAAATTTCTGAGACAAAACTTACTACTAAATAAAATTATGAAAAAATTAAGTGGTAATAATGGCAAAATTGAGTGAAATATTTTTGATGCTTTACGATTACATTAAAAGAAATAAACATGTCTGAGAATCACTTAAGTTATAATTTGCTTTACAAATGCTGTGATTGAACATGCCTAAATTGTATTTTCAGTTATTTATGAGATGAATCATGTTCTTGATGTGAAATGTAGCTGCAACTTTTTACTATTGTTTTTGCACGGTTTTAAGGAGTACCTGAAATATTTTTAATACGTCTCTGAATTTCATCATCCATAACATTTTCGCGACCCTGTGTGAATCCTCTAAGATCAGGATTCAGGTCGTAACTTGAAGTTGGGAACTCCTGCTTGGACAAGTAGTTATCACTTCCATGAATTAATTTGTTCTGAGCCCTCGTTCTTTAAATAATAATTCATAAAACGAAAACCTATTTCTCCATACACTCAATGTAATAAGAACATTCTCTGTTCCTGACAATTAATTTTTCCTATTTAAAACTTTACTAAGGTGAATGAATCAAAGGATTATGAAAAAGTATTCAGTTATTTAGCTCAGAATGACCTTTTCTGTATTCACACCATAAAAATTAAACCAACTACACAGTTTAGTTTATACAATAATTTTTGGCACCCACGTATAAGTAACTCAAGCTAGAGATTTTTTGTTTTAGGAGAAAAAGACAACGTCCCCATCCTGGATACCCATGAAAGCTCACAAAAAAACACACCCCAATGGCTTTGTGTGTTAGTCATTATTTAACAATTGTGTTATCCCAGAGAAGGGTAATATCTTACACAGTTTAGTTTGTTACATAGACAAACTGTGTGTACAGCTTCATTTTCTTTGGCACAGCGTCTCACCTGCTGTCTGTGTAACACACAAATCAACCAAACAACTAACCATCTTGCATTACATTCTAAAGCATTTATTATGGAACTGATGTTATTTGTAAACCAAGCATTAAAAACACATTTCTTGTCCCTTACTATTCTAAACTCTTCACTAAAGCAGAAAAATCCTTTATAAGACTAAAGTAAAGTTCTATGACAGCATAGAGGTGACATGTTTATTTCGCCATCAACCCTGGTTTTATCCCAGTGGTATTGTGTAGAGCATATGCCATTTTTTTTTTTTTTTCCCCACTGTAGCCAAGGATTTGTTTTCCCAATCAGTGTGCCATAATACATAAACACTGAGACTAAGTGGAAAGGATTTGGAAAATCTTTTTTAATAATCCTCATGGGTTTAGTACCCTTACTTAATTGAAATTTATCTCTTGCATTTCTATGTATACATTTATCTATATCAGCGGTTCTTGAAACTGGTCCACGTACCCCCAACAAAAATTCCTTCCTTAAATGGTGAAAATTAGAAACACTAGAAATATATATGATGCAAATTCCGGGCTTTAAATTTCCAGTTAATTCTTGAGGGTCTACGAGGGCAAGTGATCTCAGAAGGGGTCCGCGGTGTAGAAAAGTTTAAGAACTGCTGATCTATATGACATAAGGTGTGTCCCACCGAAATAAAGCCACTGTGATTATATGCCATAACTGAGCACGAAACAAATATATTAAGAAAGTTTATATACAAATACTTATTTGCAAGGAGTAACTCACTCCCTGCCCCACCTGGGCAGGAAAAAAATGAATGTGTATAAAAAGTGGGGAAAAAGTGTCCCGCTGAAATAAAGCCACAATCCTTATTAGTGTTTTGGGTAACTCTCAACATTCGAGCTGCTACAGGTAAACAGGTTTATGACGTCAGGAAGTTGTCAAATAACTTACCTGTTCTATCCCAGTCGAACGTTGTGCAGACTTCAGAAGGTATTTCTCCTGCAGAATTGCCATAGGAAAGAGAACCCAACTATCAGAGTTCGAGAAAGGCCACTAACAGCTTTTAAGGAACAAGGTCTTTCACATAGACAAATATCTAAGCAAATCAAACGATCTAAAACCGTAATAGACAATTTTGTGCATCAGGGCATTGCGTACAGGTATAAAAATAGGAGGTGTACAGGCATAAAAATGACTTCCAGGCAGGAAAAAGGTGTTGTGCATCTTCTTTCACAAGGTGGTATTTCCCTCAGACAATTGGCCAAAGAGGATAACATCCCTGTGACAAAATCAACTCTGTCACGGATTGTAAAACATGCAAACAACTTGCGATATAAAAAAAGGAAACAGCAGCCCATGTTGAAAGCTATCCACAAACAAAAGATAGTAGATTGGGCCAAATATCATCAAACCTGGAAAGACCAGTGGCATCGTGTTATATTCTCAGATGAGAAAAAACTTACTTTGATGGCCCAGACGGCCTTGCACTCTGTTGGCGTGACATGAGGAAAGAAGAGGAAATCTTTTCCAAAAGACAGCAAGGTGGAGGCTCATTAATTGTGTGGGGAGGCTTTGGCTATGGTGGTAAACTTAACCTGGCTTTTCCCTTAGGCCGCATAAAGGCTACCGATTACCAAGAAATGCTAGAAGCCCATTTAATACCATTTACAGAGAGAATTAGTGGCTCAAGTTGGATTTTCCAGCAAGATAACACCCGCATTCACGTTGCAAAACCCTCTTGTGAATGTTTTTTGCATAATGGGGTACATGTCATGGAATGACTCGCCCTTTCCCTTGATCTTATTTCCCAAGAAAATGTGTGGGGTATCCTCAATAGGGTTGTATATGCCAATGGCAGACAGTTTCAGTCTGTGGCAGAATTGAAGGCTGCCATCATTGAAGCCTGGGATAATATTGATGCCATTGTCCTCCAGGGATTAGTAAATGGTATGCCACATCGTGTTTTCTAAGTTATATATAATCATGGCGGATATATTGGCTATTAACAGTAGTGGCTTTATTTCGGCGGGACACTTTTTCCCCTCTTTTTTTACACGTTCATTTTTTTTCCTGCCCAGGTGGGGCAGGGAGTGAGTTACTCCTTGTAAATATGTATTTGTATATAGACAATATATTTGCTGCGTTCTTATTGGTTTGTTTCGTTGCCAGTCATGGCACACAATCACGGTGGCTTTGTTTCAGTGGGGGACACCTTATTTCATATCAATTCTGGCAGGGGAGGTTACCTTCATAGTCCCAGATGTTTTTGAATTTAACGTGTTAAAATGCATATAAAAGTAAGAAATCCATATTTTTTTGTTTGTTCAAAAAAAAATTCTAGCCCGAAATGCAGGCCACCAAATATGTTGCCTTGAGTGACATTTCAGATTTGCGATTTTTGGCATTTTGACATTTCTAATTTGCAACATTTTAAAATGCTCTCTCTGGAACGTTTCAAAATATTTTATTGTAATTTTTTTATTTGAAAGATAATACTTTTCTGATTAAAATGATATCCTCCGTTTGGAAATGTGTGTGGAAGTTGTAAAAGAAGTAACTGTTGATCTGTACCATAGAGTACTATATTCCCTGCAAAGCACACACTTTCCACTTTTGAGTTTAACAGGTTTTATAAACAATTGAAAATTTTGCCATACATTAAACCAATTTCCATTACCACACACTCACATATTGGTCTCGTGAAATCAGAATCTAGTCTTATTTGGCATGGCATTTTAATTCTTAATAAAGATAAGTAACAGACACAATTTTCAAACATATTGAAGCTTCCAAAATATATGTGTAAGTTCCAAAACATGTTACAGGTTCCACAGTGTACCACTTCTGTGCATTCTGCTTAGAACTGAAATTAGCAATTTAATGAACTAAAAGTTTGTTCAACTACATCAATATCTTCCTTTGATATTGAGTGATGCCTTCCTATTGAACCAATAGGTACACTGTGGCACCCACAATCTTTAAAACATTACGATTTGGAATTAAGCATTGGCGATGGTGTTGCTGTCTTGCAGCTAGAAATGTATATCTAGTAGCCAGTCCATGTGGTATCATGAAGATGACAACTGATATCTATGACCTCTACAATCGCCAGTCATACACACATGCTAAAAACATCCATCTTTGTAGGTTGTGAATATGAATATTTTCTCATCATTTCTGAGATCTTGATTGGACAGATGAAGTTTTTCCTTTTTTGGTCTTTAAAGTTCGTGCAATATAGATTTGCCCAGCACTGAGTCCACGCATGTGTCTTTTGAATACCTTTAACAGGAGCAGCTTGGTTTGACCGTTGTTTTTCATGCTGGCGGAATTTTTCAACTTTCTCTTTGGGCAACAGGATGAGCGATGCTGTTGTATATGACTTCACCACTCTTGTAAAATCCTTGACATTCAGAATTTCAGCTGCACTTGGGCTGGAAAGATCGTATAGCCTGGTGCTTCGATAGGTCTCTTACACCATCGCAAGGCCCCTTCCCATGACCACTAGCGCTGTATACCCATTTCATTGGTACAAGCGACTTACAAGGGAACCACTTGGACTGCAACGTGTGAATTTTGATAATAGTGGTATCATTGGATAAGTATTGTCATGAGAAAGAAAACTATAACTACCCGTCCAAATTCAACCACTCAGAGCTACAAGGCAATTCGTACAATCCGTCCATCATGCAATCATTCCACTAACAAACAAAAAAATATTCTTTGAATGTTGTGGTATTGCATAACATTTTACTATGTATATTGACTGAAGATATGTTCTTAACACAGATCAGGGTGGGTACGAATATGAGTTTGCATAAAAAAAAACCCACTTGTTTTTAAGATGTAAAGAACGTGGATGCCGCTGTTATGCTAAGGAAAATGAGACCACCTAGTCATATACAATTCAATTGATTATAAGTGTGCTGTAAACGTGGCCGGCTCCATATTAGATGTGATGCAGGAACTTCAAGGCAATTTTTAACCTCCTCCCAACATACTAATAATCTGCTCCACTTCAGAAAAAGCAACTAAACAGTTAACTAAATTGTACTGCCAAACACTAAAAAATTTAATAGGTGAAGGAAAGGCCCTCCTGATCTTGCACGAATATGTAGGGCATATAAATCTTCAAGTTCTTCATAAATTGGGGGGGAGGGAGTAGAATCATGATAATACCTGCAACCACATGATGATACCTGGTACAACCTAACACATCCATCCCCTCTTTTGAAACTTTTCATGACTATAAACTCAGTCAAATGAGTTACTTGAGTTTTTTCAAGTTTATTTGAAAACTCATTGGCACATAGGTTGTGAAGAGGAGTTGACTACACAGGAGGCTATCCTAAAATTGCTCCTGTCCTAAAAATCTCTTCCCCTGCGTTTGAAGACGTTCACAGATACATTTTCCAGAAGATGTAAATACAGATTTAAATCTAGGCTTTCAAATATGTGAAAACAAGCTTTTTATAAAATGTGCCTGTCAGGAACAGCCCTTAAGCTTAAAGCACTTTTTTACACTGAAAGGCACTTCCGCCAATGAGCAAGTGCTCAGCTAAACATAACTAAGGGATAAAATGTTCTAGGTTATGCAAATTATTTACTAATCGCGAAATTTGTGGTGTAGGGGTTGATTTATAAAAGAGAGTCCAAATTCATGACATTCAGTATCAGTGAGTACATTTAACGGCGTCGTCAAAACGTTGGCTATATTAATAACAGTGGAAAAACGTGAAAATTATACAATATAATATTTTAAGAATACTTTTTTCTTGTGAATGGAATGATTGTATGATGGATGGATTGTACGAATCACCTTGTAGCTCCTGAGTAGTTGGATTCGGGTGGGTAGTTCCATTGGATTTTTTGTTTCTCGTAAGATCTATCCAGTTGTACTACTCTTATCAAAATTTGTGCGTTACAGTCCAGGTGGTTCCCTTGTTAGTCACTCGAAACAGGTAAGGATTTTTGAAATGACTAGGGGTACCATCAGAAATAATTATCTTTTTTGGCTGTGATTGCAGCTATTGTTGTATTTTGCATATTGCCAGCAATTCATGTGCTAAGTCATGTCCTTTTTCACAACTTCCAACTACAACAACAACAACATTTGTGGTTTTGTTTTGAAAATATGTGACTCCTGTAAAAATTGAAACTTCGTTATTACTCCATATATTCATATTCACAACCTACAAAGAGGGATGTTTGTGTCATGTGTATATGACTGTTACCAGTGGATTGCAGAGGTTATAGATATCAATTGCGAGTTAAATGAGATTGTCATGAACTTTATGTTACCACATGGACTTGCTATTGGATATAGATTTCTAGCCGCAAGCCATCAACACCACCACCAGTGATCACTGCCAATTCATGATATTTTAAAGTTTGTGGGTGTCCCAGTTTCTATTGGTTCAACAGGAAGTCATCACTCAATATCAAAGAAGATAGTGATGCATTGAATTTCACTTATAAATTCTAATAAAGCTAATTTTAGTTCCAGGCAGAGTGAACGGGAGTGGTATGCTGTGGAACCTGTAAAATATTTTGAAAGCTGTGTCTGTTATTATCATTATTAAGAATTAAACTGCCATGTCAAATAAGAATAGATTTTAATTTCATGAAAACAATATGTAAGTATGTTGTAACGGAACGGGAACTGGTTAAACGTATGGCAAATTTTTCGTTCGTTTGTGAAACCTGTTAAACTCGAAAGTGGAATTTCTTTTCAGGGAATATAGTACTCTATGGTACTGATGAACAGTCAAAAAATAAAAAAATTTGGAATTGGCATTTGTGGGCGGGGGGGGAATAAATCAGGAGGCTACAGCAAGAGAAACTTGGACACGCATTTCCAAACAGAGGATATTATTTTAATCAGAAAGGTATTATCTTTCAAATTAAAAAAAATGCAAAATATTTTGAACCATTCCAAGGTAGATCATTTTAAAATTTTGCCGAAAATTGCCAGTGAGAAATGGCACTCGAGGTGCCAGACATGGTGGCCTGCATCTTGGGCCAGAAATTTTTCTGAACAAAAGAAAATATGGGTTTCTTACTTTTCCTGAATTTTAACATACGTTACATTCAAAAACACGTAAGACTATGAAGGTAAGATTTTTTCTTTGCCTGCCTGGATTGATATTGACATATGCCATACGAACATTCTCCGATCAGTCACACTGAAGAGAGTAAGTTAACTGCTGCTAATGTTTGAGTGCAATCACTTTCTCATACTTTACATGCACAGTATATAATGGAAGTTTATATGTATTTTTTCTTTTAATTAGTACTCTGAAATACAAGGTTTTCAGTATTGTATCCATTTTGAAATTGTACTTGTTTTCTGGGTACATACGACTTTCAAAATCTTCGAAAAAGCTTTTTTTCTTTGTAAAAAAAAAAAGTATGCACTTCTTGAACATTTTAAGACAAACCCAGTAAAAATCGACTGACAAGGGAACCACTTTTGTAGAAGCTCGCACTTTGAGACAAGTCTTATCACAAATGATAGTCCCTAAGTTCCTTATTAAGAATATGAAATCAGGTTTTGTAAATAGAATATGAAATTTTTTTATGCATATTCAAGGTAAAAAAATCAGACTTTTAGGCGAGGTTTTTTTTTTTTGTTTTTTGTTTTTTCTTATTTGCACTGTATATGAAGATAATAATTTCTGAACTCGATTCGAATAAAGAAGGTGGTTGCATTTAACGAATAAAATTATAAAAGTACACGACAGATCATTCAGAGTATTTTAAAAAAATTTATAAAAACTAAGCTTTTTAATAAATACGTATACTCGGCTATGGTTTAGAAGAATTGGCGATATCGGCATGAAGTATAAATGTTTCATCAAAAAAAAATTTCAAACAAAATTGTTCTGAATAAAATCAAAATTGATGTTAACACATCAAAATGAAATAATAAAATTTCATTCTTTTGTATATAACCAATTAAGTGCAGAACAACATCGCCCTATGTTGCTATATTCTTGGTGTAACTGTAATCGCATTCCTAATGAAACCATTTAATTCAAAAATATTGACGAAATATCTTTTCGCTTAATTGATATCATTTGCCGTGAGAGCGAATGTAAGCTGCATCTTTATTTAAAGTCCAGCCATTGTGAGAAACAACTATGCTTTGAACGCTTTTATGGAAAGTATCATGATCATAACTTATATAAAAATTGTTTTGAATTTCGATATTTTGAGTAAATTTTATAATATTCTCATATCAAAAGCCTTTGATTTACAAAATTCAAACTTTCCGTGTCAAATTTTTGTTAGAGCCAGGTTGACTCTACAAAAGATATATGTTCAGTATGATACAATGCGTGTCTACTTCTTAAAACAAATTATTTATGTATAAAATTTTTGAAATGCCAGCTCCCTTCAAATATTTTTTTTTATTAAAAAATCATATAAAGTATTTTGATGTTATGGCCATAAAATTTAAAAGATATTTCCCTTTTATTATGCCACCATATTTTCTAAAAATAATGTCAATGAAGGCTGTGTGCTATATGAGCGTAATTGAATAAGAAATGTTCCATTCCAATATCACCATTTCTTCTAGACCATATCTAAGCACATCAAATATCCATATTAAAAAGCTTAGTTTTACATAATTTTTTAAAATACTCTGAATGATTTTTCGTGTAATATTATAATTTTATCTTTTAAACACAGTCACCCTCTGTATTTGAGTAGAGTTTTAAAGTTATTATCTTCATATACAGTGCGATTTATGGGTTTTGACTATTAATAAAAAAAATTTGCATGCCATTCACAAAATCTTTCATTTGTGATACGTCTTGTATCAAAGAATTCGCCGCTTCAGGTGCAAGTGTATGAATTCTACACATACAATTCCGGTGAATTTAACTAATTTTAAAAAATTGCCGGAGAGAGCCCGACATCTGTTGACATTAAATAATTTTAAAAATTCTTGAAATGGTGCATTGTAGCCATTTGTGAAACCTTGAATGTGGTGAGCACAAACAGTAAATTCACTGTAGTGCCCGAACGGCTAATTTTTGGAAAAAAATTCACTGAACAAAAAATGTTTATTTTGATGTTTTTCACCTGTTACACATACTTGTAACTGAACTTGGCAGTTCCCAATTCTTTTCCAGTCTGTTAAAAAAGGCATTTTTAGGATTATTTTCACTAAACAGTAGCACAGATAAAAATCAGGAAACTGAATTCCGGATTTTTTTGTCTCTGCTGTATTATTAGCTCATTAACTTAAATTATGTATCAAAAATTGTATTTAATTCATGCAATTGGCTACGTAGCAACGTGATGAATGTAAACAGTAGTTACAATGTAAGATATTATTACCCTTCACAGGGATAACAAAAATTATTGTATAGTAGTTATGATCTATGGCCAAATCGGCTCCTTTGCTGACACGTGGATATGGTCAAACATGCCTCATTTGGTGTCCCCTACCACCCCTTAAAGTTTTGCCAGATATTTTTCAAACACCACACGTTAAACATATGTGACGATGTGTGGAACCGGCCAGGCCAGTAACCTAGTGTCCTACCCCGCCTTCAAGTGGTGCAGGCTGAGCTTTCTATTTATGTGGCAAATTAATATTTGCTGCACGGATAGAAAGGCGGAAGGGGAGGGCTAATTCACCAACCCGTCTAGCCAGCGTGGTGAAATTATGGCTAATTCCTCCATTATGTTGACACACCAGAAACCATGGCCCCTAGTCTCCAGGTGCTGGAGTGCTCCTGATCAAGGCAGCGGTCAGTGTGGCATGAAAGCAGGGGGTGCTAAGAATCACTGGAATGGCCCAGGCTGCCGTTTGTTATTGACCTTGGCAACGT
The DNA here is from genome assembly GCA_006491805.2 of Dysdera silvatica. NCBI lineage: Eukaryota > Metazoa > Arthropoda > Arachnida > Araneae > Dysderidae > Dysdera > Dysdera silvatica. The sequence goes on from QLNU02015088.1 coordinate 37,647, forward strand.
ATAATGGACGATCCCTTGCTTCTGAAGCAAAACTTCAGGAATTGGAAGAGGAACTAGACAAGATCAAATGGGACATTGTAGGACTCAGTGAAGTTAGAAGAAAAGGTGAAGAGTTGGTGGAACTTAAAAGTGGACATTTGTTTTATTATAGAGGAACGGAAACTGGAAGAACAAGTGGTGTTGGCTTCTTAATCAACAAAAGAATTAAAGACTGTCTTCTGGAAGTTGAAAGTACATCAGATCGAGCAGCGAGGCTCGTTGTTCAACTAACCCAGCGATACCAACTTCAGATAGTACAGGTATATGCACCAACATCAAGCCATACCGACGAGGAGGTTGAAGAATTTTATGAAGAAATCAAAGAGTTACACACCAAAGGGAAACAACATATCAAGCTCATCATGGGGGATTTCAATGCAAGAATTGGACAACAGGAACAAGGAGAGACATCGGTTGGTAAATACGGATATGGGGAAAGGAATGAACGTGGCGATCAACTCATCGAATTTGCAGAAGCTGAAAACCTTAGCATCATGAATTCATTTTTTAAGAAGAAACCGCAAAGAAAATGGACATGGAAACACCCAAATGGGGGAACTAGTGAAATTGACTATATCCTGGCAAACAAGAAATCAATTATTGAAGATTGCAGCGTACTGAACAGATTTAATACTGGAAGTGATCATCGAATGGAATTAAAAAATCGCTTTTCTGCACTGGAAGGACTTATTGAAGAAATTGATATCTCAGAAGCAAATGAAAACATTGTTAAGACAATAGTTGAAACTGCTGGGGAAATTGGTGGTGTAACCTGTAAAAAGCACAATAGCAAATTATCTGAGAAGACGAAACAGCTCATGAAAAGGCGAAGAGATATGAAGGTGGACAATCAAAATACCAGTTCCAGGATTGAGTACATAGAACTTTGTAAAACTCTGCGCAAAAGCATGAAAGAAGACATAAGAAAATTCAACTGTGAGCTAGTAAGGAAAGCCATTGAAAATAACAAGAGCCTTAGGGTTGTTAAAGGAAGTTTATCTGTTGGGAAGAAACACATCATTGCATTAAAAGGAGAGGATGGCACCGTAACAAGAAATAGGGAAGAAATACTTAGAAGAGTTGAAGAATTCTACAAAAATCTATACGAAAGTAACAGTGGATTAAACGAAGACATTGAAATAGTCGAAGGAACAGCTCCTAAAATCTTAAAAGAAGAAGTTTCATTTGCAATAAAAAGTATGAAGAAAGGAAGAGCCCCTGGTGATGATGGTATTACATTAGATATCCTAAAAGAAGCTGGAGAATATGTAGAAGACATACTTGCAAAATTCTTTACCAAA
>QLNU02015090.1:4277-19664 GCA_006491805.2 Dysdera silvatica
AAATATGTGTTCTTCGAAGTCCTCTCCCTCACAATTTTGAGACATTGCACATCCAGTAAGTGCCTGTAAAATTAGAGCACCACATGCCCACAAATCAAATGCCGGACCATTGAGTTTCTTCTCGTGAAATGCTTCCGGAGGACGATAGATGAGCGGTAGTCCTGCATCGTCTACTTCGAGATCTGGCGAAACATTGCTGATGAAAGTGAAATCACACAATATAGCCGATCCATCGAAGCCGATTAAAACGTTATCTAGCTTTAAATCCAAGTGACAAAATGAATTTGAATGCAAGTAATCTAACGCTTTCAGTAAGTCAAAGATCCATCTCTTGGTGCAGGAGATGGCCATTGGATTCGCGAGAAACAAACTGCTTTCCAAACAACCTTGCCACGTGTTGAAATACAAGGGCATCAGAAGAATTTTTGTGTTACTGGCCATAGTTATTACTCTTTCCACGGGTACGATGTTCTGGTGCTGGAGTTTTGGCCACAACTCAATTTCGTTTGAACATAAATTTTCAAACGTTATTATTTTTGCGGCTTTCGTTTCTCCCGTTACCGGTTTGCACACTTTGACGACATCACCGTATGACCCGCTTCCCAAGTTGCTATTAAAATGGAAATCGTAAAAATACTGTAGATGCTTTAGAGATTCTTCTATTTGTTGTTCCCGGGTTTTCGGCAAGGCAAGCCACCTTTTCTTTAACTCTGAAATCGACATCTCAAAAAATGTTTTAGCTTCCAGGTTGATTGTCAGGTGAATTATGACGAAAAGTTAAAAACTTCTAAATCTGCATTGTTTCACAACACAAAGAGAGCACTTTACATTGTTGTTCCAATTGGTTTCAATTACAAAATATCAATATTTTCATTGTCATTGATATTTTTGCTTTTCTTTTTAAGCTCATTTTTATGTAGCTATTTTATCAAATTAGTGGAAAATGTTTGTTTTGTAATAATTGTCTTCATGTTTTATTTATCTTCATGTTTTCGTCGTGAAATATATAGCGCATTAAACACAAAATTATCAGCGTAATCTATTGCTTCAAAAATCTTTCATTGTGAACTCCCTTATATGTGCGCCTATATAGGAGGCGAAGGGGGCTTCAGCCCCACCAAGCCGTTGTTTAAAAAATGTGATTTGCCCGATTCTGCTATGCGTTTACTTACAAAAATTTTGAAATCACATTTTAAAATAAGGTACTTTCAAGCTCATTACTGATTACCAAGAATTATTAGAATTATTTTTTAAGTATTTTAATGTCTAGTACATTTACTAAAATGTTTGATAGCCTTGAAGATGATAATGATTTTTCTCAGCCCTCCCCCCACAACCTAAAACTACTCATATGGGCGCCACTAGCTTCTTTCCATGCATTATTAAAATATACGTGAGTTTTAAAAAATCTTTCGGCTTCAATTTCTAGAAATTTTATTTCCAAATTTTCCCCTCAGTTAAAAAGATACAATCGATCATTGATTTTTAAATGTTTTTTCATATTTTTCTACATTTCATTTTAAAAAATTCGCCTTTTTTTCTCGTTAAATCCGGTGTCCGCAAAGGCTTTATTCACTAAAACCGATTAAATTGTATTATACCGAACCATTTTACCAAACAACATCCATATTAATCTTAATTATGTCTTCGCTAAATTCGGAAACTCGTTAAATGCGGGCTTGTTATAAATGGGTTGTACTGTATTTGTATTACGTTTTTGGAGAACTGTCTTTGGTGTAAGGGGAGTACAAGGATAAAACGGTCTTGCCGATGTGGTCAAGATCGTAGCCAGGATTTAATTGGGGGGGGGGATTAAAAGACTTTTATAACATGTATCAATATAATCGCAGAATGCAAGCCCGCGCCCAAGTCCCATTAAAAATTTAGTTTGGGAGGTACCTGACCATAAGATCCTCCCTCTAGATACGGGCATGCATTGAGCACATACACAGGTAAAGAAATTATAAAAAATTCAAAGGCGTAGGACGCATCAGTGGCTAGGAATTCCACATTGAACGTTCAAATCGATAGTTGGTGAACTTCATTCCTCCACCCCTGTCAGCGATGCATGCTTCTATACATCGAGGTAGGAAGTAGTAAAGGTTCCTAATGTCATCTTGCGATACATTCCTCCAGGCATTACTCACTTGTTGCTCCAGATGCAACATTTTGCGGGGCCCGAATCTGGCGGCCTAACATGTCCCATACATGTTCGATTGATAAAAGGTCTGGTGACCTTACCTGGCTAGGAAGAGTATCAACAACACGGAAGCGATTCACAGATGTGCGAGCCGTATGAGTTCTGGCATTATCTTGTTGGGAAACAACCCCAGGCTTTTGTGCCATGAAAGGTAAAGCAAACGACCGCAGGATTTAACACACCGTTGATCTGTCAAAGTTGCACGCAGAATAACTAGGGTCGTCCTGCTGCCGTATGAGATAGCACCTTACACCATCACACTAGGGGTAATGGCTGTGTGCCTTTGTAAAACAGAAAATGGTTCGGACCGCTGGCCGTAGCACCTCCGCGCACGGATCCGATGATCATCTACTCCAAACCTGAAGCGGGATTCATCACTAAATACTATGCGACGCTAACCTGCTGGCAGCCATGGTGATGATTGGCTACGGCAACGCTCCAGACGACTCTGTCGATGGTGTAAGGTTAAAAGCAGATATCTTAAAGGCAGTTGTGAGCGTAACCCCCACCTCAGCCAAGCGTCGTGAGATGGTGGAAGGTGCCACGGGCGGTACGGAAGACACTGTAGCACGTTGGATGGCGGACAATGATGCCGTTGGGTCAGCTCGTGCCTGTGGTCCAACCAACCGATCTTACCCCGCATTCGTGCACCTTGGCCTTCCAGAGCTTTCATTCTGCCGATAAGTTCCTCGCAGCAACCATTACTGCCAACACCTTTCCACATCAGTGTCAGTGAGGTGCAGATGGCGTCCTATTGCTCGGTAGGACAAGCCAGCTTCGAGCATCCCGACTATGGGACCACGTTCGAAGTCGTCCAATTGAATATAAGGTCTTCGGCAACGTCGTAACGGCATTACTGGTTGCGTCTCCAGGGAGCTGCAAAGCCGACAACGAGAAAAAATAAACCGTCCGCAATTTTTACCTCTTTTGTACGATGCCAGTTGTGCAGTAGAAGTGTTTGCTATGATCGAAGTTAACACTCATTGGCTTTGAAAATTTATTTGCATACTTGGTCTAAAAGAATTTGCATGCTAAATTTCGAGACGAACGGATCATTTTTTAGGGATGCTTATCTTTTTTTTTTTAAAAGAGTGTATATTTTATAAGTTGCAAATCTGAGAAAACTGTAATACTTAAAATAAATGTGAGTAGCAATTCAAAACTCATGGAGGGAGTCAAGTGGCTTTAAAGAAGATTATGTGATATGGCCCTAAAGAAAATGATAGGTTTCGATATCCAATGCGGGGCTTGACCCCCCGAACCTACGCCACTGGTGAGAAGTAAAGGTATCAAAAGGAAGTGGTATCAATTGTCAGTAACTAAAAGTTACTGACAATTATTACTGACAAAGGAAATAGATGACAGCTTTTTTTGGTGCATGCATAAATGAAAAACATGTAGATAGTTGTTCATGAAAAAATAAGACATCCCCTGAAAACAAGCTCTAGTGCGTCTTTTGGAGAAAAAATATAAGACTTTGTCTTAATTTCGGCGAAACGTGGTATGCATATAAGACCATTAAAAAACTGTAGCTTGAGCTTATACCTGGGTGTTGAAAATTATTTAATATAAGACCATTAAGATTATATTAACCCTGTGAAAGAGAAAGTTTATATCAACAGGAACGTGTGGCAATTTATGATCGAACATCTCATGTAGCTTTGTGACACAACTACATAGGCGTACGCAGAAAGTTCATGAGGAAGGAGTTGTAGGCTCAATAAGGAGGGGGGGGGTTACAGAGCTACAATTCACATAGTCCTATGTTAAATATACAAAATTTCATTGCAATGAGGGTTACGACCCCCATCGGCACTCCCTGCGTACGCCAGTGCACAACTAAATTTTAAATTTAAGAAACCTATCCCTAAAGGAGGATTAATGTATTTAGAATACCCAGAATGCGTTTAGAATGCCCAGAATGTGTTTAGCATGCCCAGCAATCGCGTGACGGACTTTGAACATGGACGAACAGCTGGCTCACACAACACTTGGTGGCCAACAGAACATTGTTAAAGGTACATGTTAGCAAGGACGGACTGGATCCTATCAAAGAACACAACCTTGGATTTTCGGAGGACGCAAGTCCTTGCCCATTCGGAGGCGCGAGTCCTATCGCCCATCAGGGCGCACCGACCCAGGGACCCGGTCCGCCCCTGCATGTCAGCCGTGATAACATTACCAACTAACTACTAGGGTCGATCTTATATCGATTTAATCTATGGGGCTGAATAGAGACCCGTGATTTGTGGAAAGATGTTCATTATTTTTTGTTTTTTTCAATTCTAAATTAAGACTTTTTTTGCAGAAGTAAAGAAAACCATAATCTCTAAATCATGATTAGCCTGATAGGATACACTAAAATAAATCAACAAATAAATGAATTTTAAACACCCCAAAGTAAAGTAAAATCCTATTATATTTTGAATTTTTAGTCAATTTTCTGACACCAGGGAGAGGAAGGGAGAGAGGAGTAATTAAAATCTCAAAGCTTGAAAATCGAACATATTTTTTTTAAAAATGTAATAACTAAATTAACAATAAATTTAAAAATATTACAAGAATTTCTTAAAACGTATTAACAATGCATATTTTAATTTTCATTAAAAAAGTAAAATGTATCGTAAATTGATACGAACTTTAGGAAACCGCATTTAGTAACTTTCATTTATTAAGAAAAATAAATAACAGCTTGTTTTCGCGAGTCTTAGGGCTCAAGGACAGCAAGGGTGATGCTGCGCCGGGAGCTACATTTTTCCGAGGAATCCAGACCTCGGGAAATAACGTCTGGACTACAGTGAGCAGTTCGTCAGTAAGCGTTCTATTTTTGGCATAGTCGGGAATCCAACCCAGGACGGAGCTGTAGCCAGGCTAGGGCTAGAAGGAGCTGAGCCACTCCCTGGAAATATAGTCACCTCCCCCGAAAATGTTTTTTTTCTCAAAATCAAATATTGTAGAATTTTATTTTAAATTTTTTGTTTTGTACGAAATTGTACATAACAATGGAAATTGTTCTTTGACGTTAAAAATGTATTCAAAACAACTTTCTACGGTACATCTTGCGTATCTAGTGTTTTCAGAGGTTTGAGTCTTCATATACCTTATAATAAGGATAGAGGAAATTATAGGGACAAGTATACTAAAATTTACAAGTTTTTAATGAATATTTACATTAAGAAATTTATTTATTAACATTAAATATATTAGTTTGCTTGTATATTTAGTATTACTAAATATATTAATAAAATACATAAAAACATTTACGAATTTTAAGCCCCTCTGTAGCTTCCTAAGCCACCCCCCCCTGTAATTTTCAGAGTCCCCCCGCGACAAGCGTCTAACTAGGGGCCTGACCCAGAATAACCTTGATGAACGCGTTGCCATTGCACCACTGCAAAGCCTGAAAACTAAATAAGAAAACAAGAAAAAAAGTATTATTATTTATTAGCATACATATGCATGCGCGCGTACGCACACACTCATTCACCCGTTCATACATTCATCCATTACATGCAAACAATGGGGTAGAACTACCAATAAGGGTTCCAGAAATGATTGAAAGAAAGCTCCCATATTTATTAGAGTGAATTTAGGCGATCATAGAGAATTGGGAAGGGTGGCTGCGGAAGGCGACACTGTAATACCAGTCCTACACTATAAAAGATGGATGCTTAGAAATAAGTAAAATGTACTCAGAAATGAGTGCATTCCGTGCTTATCATAGCTCCGAATATTTTGCATTCAATTTTGAAAAAAAAACCATGTACTTGTTTTCGAGTACCACCTCCTTATATGTGAGTACATGCAGAGAGTCAAGTTCCAGTACATTGTGTTTCGCATTTGAAATGTTTATACTCATTTTTGAGTACATGCAGAGAATCCATTTTGAAAATATTTAATCTCAAATTAGATACAATTATGTTCAGATTATACATTTAATGAAAATTTGCAATGGAAATAAGGTATCAAGTTTTCTTAATATTTTATGTTCTTCACAATTTAAAAATTAAGACTAATAATAAAAAGGGATCGATACAAATAAAATCCATATGCATATTCATTCATGAAGTTGGGTCTAGGATTTGTTAAGTAACGAGCCAGAGTGATGATTTTCGAATTTCAGCGATAAAGCCTAGCTACGTCTTCAGCTACTCTACTGACAATTCAGATAAATGGTAGTGTCTTCAGTCATATCACTCGTTTCAGATCTTTTACCAGAGCTTAAATTGGGCGGGAGCTCGGTTCCAGTACTTTTTTATTTTCAACGATTATTGAAATATTAGCCGAAGCCCCTGAATACACCCTGTTATGAAAAGGTAAGGAATTGGTGATTAAAGTCATGAATTTTGTTGTCCAGAAAAATGGACATAAACAATTGATATGATTTATCGATTCTTTTGCAGCCATTCAATTTTTTAATCGATTTATCTGGGCAAAAATCAAAAATCTGGGGCAACAAGTGGAAATGCCTGGCAGAATTTGTCGCAGGATAACATTAAGAACCTTTATCATTCCTTATCTAGACAACTGCCAGTCTACACTCTGTGCCTAGACGGGTAGAAGCATGCATCGGTGCCAGTGGGGGAGTTTCACCAACTATTGATTTGAACATTTAATGTGCAATTCCTAGCCATTGATGGGTCCTGCGGCCTTGAATTTTTTATCATTTCCTTACCTGTATATGTACTAGATGTGCATTTAATTTTAATAAAAACAGATAATTTCTTCATGGTACTTTGTTGTTTTTTTGTGGGTGTTTTTTTTTTTTTTCAAAAAAGTGTATATGCGGGTATAGAAATTAAAGATTAACTATATATATGCGGGATAGTTTAACACAAAATTCCTATTAAATCAACGGAAACTTCTAAAAAGTAACCATATAAGTGGGGTGACCTTAAAAACGGGAAACCATATAACTAGTACTGACCATAGGCGTACCAAAGAGGGGGGGGGTTGAGGTTGTAACCCTCTCCCATTGCAATGAAATTTTGTATATTTAACATAGGAATGTATGAGTTATAGCTCTGTAATCCTCCCGCTGAGCCTATAACCTCCCTTATAAACTTTCTGTATACGCCTATGGTACTGACTGTATAATTACTACAGTCTTTGATATTACCATGTTTGGCGCAGAATAGCCCAGATGCTCTTGCGCCATAAAAAAGCCAAACAATCAATCAACTGACTGTATAAATTGTCAATTTAATAAATTTCGATTACTTTGATACATTGTCACATAAAATAATTGTTTAGAAAGGAGTGCCGTTAAAATTTGAAATAATGTTTGTGCTGTATATTACGAATAACGCTATTAATTAATTTAGGTTAATGAAAGCTAAATTTTAATATTTATTATGCGAACAGATTAAAAACCAATCGTCATTTCCTCCTTACATTTATTCATTCGAAGCTATTCGGAAGTTCAAAGTAAATTTCACTACAAGTTACTTAAATGAGTAAAGGTTTAACTTCTTCAAACATAATATACAAACCTTTTAAATGTAATTTATTCTGTGGGTTTCGTAGTTTAAATACACTTCAAAGCAAGACAATGACGGAGTTGAGGACTTTTTCGCAGTTTAAATCTCCCGTGTGAAAAATATTATTTGTTTCAAGGTAAAATTCATTATAAGGAAAAAATTATTACTTTTAAGCTCCTACTTTAAAACCTTGTGTACGGGCCTGTTTCAAAAGTAACTTATTTAATGTGCATATTTTTAGACGAAAACCTTTCCAAATATATTTAAGGGTATTTTATTAATATATACTCATCACAAGGAACGCAATAAAATACAAATGAGTCTATTGTAATATTTTATTAAATTTTAATTGCTGACTGGAAGTACAATTTTTTTTAAAAAAAATTACTTTTCAAAATGATCTCTGTGGTTCAGGAAAATTCTTTTATGGTAATAATTTTTTTTTTAAAAATTGGCGAAGTATTTTCAAAAATGGAGAAATTTTCTGGGTGTCAATAAAATAGTTCGCTTCCTTGTTTTCAGCGTTTTTTACCAGATGAATCTCCAAATACTTTTTTCCATCGCAAATGTACTTCGTCTCGCATGTTTGGGTATCCATGATGTGCTTAGAAATTTACTTATTCTTCTCAGCAGGACTTTTCTTTGATATTTCATGTATTATTTTATTACTTATTCAAAGAATAGATTCTGCATTGAATTTTTTTTATACAATATTTTTTTCATAAATCTTTTTTTATAAAATGGCTTATTCATATATAGCCTATTCATTATTATTTGAATAATATGTTTTATGGAACATATTCTTCAAAAAAGAGCCATTTGCACAACAGACGTTCCTTAGAATGAAGTTTTTTCATAGAATAGCTTTTAGTAAGAATAATCTTTTCCTAAAACAGCATTCTTATGGGATACCCATTTCATAAAATAGCATTTTTATATGATATCCTTTCCATAAAATAGCATTTTTATAGGATATCCTTTTCATAAAATAGCATTTTTGTAAGATAGGATATGCTTTTCATAAAATAGCTTTTTACAAAATATCCTGTTTCGAAAAAAGCTTTTTCTCAGAACATCTTCTTTAATGAACTTTTCGTGTAGAATGGCTTTTTCACAGAGAAACTCTTTCATAGAATAGCTTTTACAAAGAATAGCCTTTTTCAAAATAGCATTTACGTACAATGGCATTTTCATAGAACCACTATCTTATAAAATAACTTTTCGCAGAACAGCCTCTTCATAGAAAAGTTTTTTTCACAGAATAGCCTTTCCTCAGAAGAGGTTTCTTCACAAAATAGCCTTTTCTCAGAAGAGATTTTTTTGCAAAATAAACTTTTCTTAGGATAGCTTTTTTCATAGAAGAGACTTTACGTAGAATAGCTTTTTTATATAATAGCATTTTCATAGAATCGCTTTTTAGTATAACAGCATATTTTTAGAATAGCTTCATATTTATATCTTCAAAAAACGCCCTTTTGACAGAATAGATTTTGTCACAGAACAGTTTCGTTAAATAAAAGCCTTTTCACAGTATAGCCTTTCCATATATAGCCTTTTCAGAGAATTGTTCTTTTTAAAGAAAAGCCTTTTCATAAAACTAGCAGAATAAATTTATCATAGAATAAATTCATCACAGAATAAATTTATCATAGAATAGCTTTTTCGTAGAATCGTTTTTTCTCACAGAAAATAGTAGTTTCATCGAATAACTTTTTTTAGAGAAAAGTCTTTTTATAAAACAGCCTTTTCATGGAATAGTCCCTTTGAAGAGTAATCTTTTCACAGAATATTTTTTTTATAAATCAGTTTCTTTAAATATGGGCCTTTCATAGAACAGTCTTTTCGTAGAATAACTGTTATCACAGAATGGCTTCTTTAAATAATGTATGTTTTACAAAAAAATATTTTCATAGAATAACTTCTCAGAAAATGTCTTTTTCACGAAATAACTTTTTCATACAATAACCTTTTCATGGAATAGCTGTTTCAGAGAATAGCTGTTTCAGAGAATAGCTTTTACATGGAATAACCTCTTCGTGGAATAGCCTTTTCGAATGTCCTTTTCACAAAATAATTTACTTTTTTATGAAGACCTTTTTCACAATAACAAATTCAAAATCTTTTTCAAATTTGATTCAATATTTTCTTGCAGTTAGTTTAAAACAAAAATAGGAAGAAGAGACTAAATTTGTTTTCTGATCGAATTCAGATTTGGCTTTCTCTATTTCCTTTTCACCTTTCTTTTCCTTCTTGTTAGTTTAGATCACCTCTTCATCTTTATACAATCTTTTTGATTTCTACTTGTTCTCTCGGCTCCTTTTTTATTTCCTACTTCCACTTTTTCAACTTTACCTTACCTATTCTCATACGAGTCTAAATAACTTGTAGCCACTGCAGCTGTCATCAGAAGCATATAATACTTCACACACGTATTCAGCTATTTCTGTAGCATTAACATGACAGAAGACAAGGATCGGAATCTTCGCTTTTTGTGATTAAGATAACAGAGTAACATAAGCAAATAAAAGAAATTTCATTTGTGGTTCTTTTGATTATATCAGACCATTAGTCGTCTCCGTATTCGTTACGTTTATTCCCTTTCAACTGACGCAACAATAAATAGGAGCTAAGACCTCGGGTGCAAGTGTTTATAATGTGGATAAATCATTTTTCCCCATGTAATTTTCTCACAAAAAACGTCATCATCAAAACACTCACAATAAAGTTCTTCAATTTTGCTTCGTCATCTTCTTCCTGGTAAAAAATACGATGTTCCATTTATCTACGTCATATTTCATGTCTTCAAGATCCCTTTACATTATTCTTATAGCTACCACAGCTGCTCGTATACATTATTTAAATCTTCTTTAGTCTTTAGCTCTGCCTTTACAGTAATTGATATTAAGGCAGGCTTTCACAGCGATGACTGGTAAGAGAAGGTGGTAAGGAGTAGAGTGGGTATGCAAAAGTGTTGCTCAAAAAGTAGTTCAAGATTATTAAAGAAAAAGAAGACGTAAGAAGCTGATTAGAAAAAAATAAGGAAAGGAATAGGATTTAGAAATTTTGAATCCACTTCGTAGTTACAAGTTGGGCTAAATTTTCATGATGATATTAATCCGCAGAATTTTGTTTAAAAAGCTGTTAGGGTCTGCCCACTTCTTAGTGAAGACCGCTATCTCTTCGTAGATGAAAGAAGTCAGTTACCTTTCGCCACTTTTTCTGAAACCAGTGGTTAATAGGCTTCTTCTTCTTCTCTTTTTCTGGAGGTCTTCGCATGTTCTGGAGGTCCCCTTCTGCCAAGATTTCCAAATGATCTTGAGCCGTAGATGGATTCTGAACATTCGCTTGCTCATTCTCACTGTAGTCTTTGTTGCTTTCGGACGATTCAACTTTACGAGCAATGGCTTTTTTCCATTTCTTCTGAAGCCAATGGCAAACGGATTTCTTTTTTCTCATTCGACCATTTTCAGTCTCCTTGTCCTTGGAAAGTTCGATAAGACTCTTCTCCGGAGAAAGTGTGTACTCCTCACGAACATCCGTTTGATTCATCCCGAAACAATAACATACGGGAGTATAATCTGAACCCGTGAACGTTTTGCGAATGTCCAGTTGCCCGCTCTTGATTTTTGGTTCCAGCGGAAAGCTATACTCTTCATCTGCCTCATTTTGAAAGATACCACGAATATCAGGCAAAAAGCTTCCAGCATCTTTAAGGAATGGATCACGCATAGCTTCTAATGGCATCACACGCATCGATGGCTCATGATTCATGAACCTCTGGATAAACTTCGTTGCTGTCTCTACCCATTCCTCATCCACCGAAAAAGATGGAAATGTCAGCAACACACGACTGTAAAATAAGATGGGTAAGAGGGTTGATGTAAGAACCGGAAATATGTGTTCTTCGAAGTCCTCTCCCTCACAATTTTGAGACATTGCACATCCAGTAAGTGCCTGTAAAATTAGAGCACCACATGCCCACAAATCAAATGCCGGACCATTGAGTTTCTTCTCGTGAAATGCTTCCGGAGGACGATAGATGAGCGGTAGTCCTGCATCGTCTACTTCGAGATCTGGCGAAACATTGCTGATGAAAGTGAAATCACACAATATAGCCGATCCATCGAAGCCGATTAAAACGTTATCTAGCTTTAAATCCAAGTGACAAAATGAATTTGAATGCAAGTAATCTAACGCTTTCAGTAAGTCAAAGATCCATCTCTTGGTGCAGGAGATGGCCATTGGATTCGCGAGAAACAAACTGCTTTCCAAACAACCTTGCCACGAGTTGAAATACAAGGGCATCAGAAGAATTTTTGTGTTACTTGCCATAGTTATTACTCTTTCCACGGGTACGATGTTCTGGTGCTGGAGTTTTGGCCACAACTCAATTTCGTTTGAACATAAATTTTCAAACGTTATTATTTTTGCGGCTTTCGTTTCTCCCGTTACCGGTTTGCACACTTTGACGACATCACCGTATGACCCGCTTCCCAAGTTGCTATTAAAATGGAAATCGTAAAAATACTGTAGATGCTTTAGAGATTCTTCTATTTGTTGTTCCCGGGTTTTCGGCAAGGCAAGCCACCTTTTCTTTAACTCTGAAATCGACATCTCAAAAAATGTTTTAGCTTCCAGGTTGATTGTCAGGTGAAATATGACGAAAAGTTAAAAACTTGTAAATCTGCATTGTTTCACAACACAAAGCGATCACTTTACATTGTTGTTCGCAATTTGCTTCAGTTACAAAATATCAATATTTTCATTGTCATTGATATTTTTGCTTTCATTTTTAAGCTCATTTTTATGTAGCTATTTTATCAAATTAGTGGAAAATGTTTGTTTTGTAATAATTGTCTTCATGTTTTATTTATCTTCATGTGTTATTTATTTTCATGTGTTATTTATCTTCATGTGTTATTTATTTTCATGTGTTATTTATCTTCATGTTTTATTTATCTTCATGTTTTCGTCGTGAAATATTTATCGCATTAAACACATAGTTATCAGCGTAATCTATTGCTTCAAAAATCTTTCATTGTGAACTCCTTATATGGGCGCCTATACAGGGGGCGAAGGGGGCTTCAGCCCCACCAAGCCGTTGTTTAAAAAATTTGATTTGCCCGATTCTGCTATGCGTTTACTTACAAAAATTTTGAAATCACATTTTAAAATAAGGTACTTTCAAGCTCATTACTGATTGCCAAGAATTATTAGAATTATTTTTTATGTATCTTAATGTCTAGTGCTTTTACTAAAATGTTTGATAGCCTTGAAGATGATAATGATTTTCTCAACCCTCCCCACCCACCTAAAACCACTCCTTATGAGCGTCACTAGCTTCTTTCTACGCATTGTTAAAAATGCTGAGTTTTAAAAAATCATAAACTGAATTTCCAGAATTTTATTTGTTTTTCTCAGTTAAAGACCCGATAGATGACGTTAAAAATGTATTCAAAATAAGTTTCTACCGTACATCTTGCGTATCTAGTGTTTTCAGAGGTTTGAGTCTTCATATACCTTATAATAAGGATAGAGGAAATTATAGGGACAAGTATACTAAAATTTACAAGTTTTTAATGAATATTTACATTAAGAAATTTATTTATTAACGTTAAATATATTATTCTGCTTACATATTTAGTATTATTAAATATATTAATAAAATACATCAAAACATTTACGAATTTTAAGCCCCTCTGTAGCTTCCTAAGCCACCCCCCCCTGTAATTTTCAGAGTCCCCCCCGCGACAAGCGTCTAACTAGGGGCCTGACCCAGAATAACTTAGATGAACGCGTTGCCATTGCACCACTGCAAAGCCTGAAAACTAAATAAGAAAACAAGAAAAAAAGTATTATTATTTATTAGCATACATATGCATGCGCGCGTACGCACACACTCATTCACCCGTTCATACATTCATCCATTACATGCGAACAATGGGGAAGAACTACCAATAATGGTTCCAGAAATGATTGAAAGAAAGCTCCCATATTTATTAGATTGAATTTAGGCGATCATAGAGAATTGGGAAGGGTGGCTGCGGAAGGCGACACTGTAATACCAGTCCTACACTATAAAAGATGGATGCTTAGAAATAAGTAAAATGTACTCAAAAATTAGTGCATTCCGTGCTTATCATAGCTCCGAATACTTCGCATTCAATTTTGAAAAAAAAAACATGTACTTGTTTTCGAGTACCACCTCCTTATATGTGAGTACATGCAGAGAGTCAAGTTCCAGTACATTGTGTTTCGCATTTGAAATGTTTATACTCATTTTTGAGTACATGCAGAGAATCCATTTTGAAAATATTTAATCTCAAATTAGATACAATTATGTTCAGATTATACATTTAATGAAAATTTGCAATGGAAATAAGGTATCAAGTTTTTTTAATATTTTATGTTCTTCACAATTTAAAAATTAAGACTATTGATAAAAAGAGATCGATACAAATAAAATCCATATGCATATTCATTCATAAAGTTGGGTCTAGGATTTGTTAAGTAACGAGCCAGAGTGATTATTGTCGAATTTCAGCGATAAAGCCTAGTTACGTCTTCAGCTACTCTACTGACAATTCAGATAAATGGTAGTGTCTTCAGTCATATCACTCGTTTCAGATCTTTTACCAGAGCTTAAATTGGGCGGGAGCTCGGTTCCAGTACTTTTTTATTTTCAACGATTATTGAAATATTAGCGGAAGCCCCTGAATACACCCTGTTATGAAAAGGTAATGAATTTGTGATTAAGGTCACGCATTTTGTTGTCCAGAAAATTGGACATAAACAATCGATATGCTTTATCAATTCTTTTGCAGCCATTCAATTTTTTAATCAATTTATCTGGGCAAAATCAAAATCTGAGGGGCAACAAGTGAGAAATGCCTGGCAGAATTTGTCGCAGGATAACATTAAGAACCTTTATCATTCCTTATCTAGACAACTGCCAGTCTACACTCTGTGCCTAGACGGGTAGAAGCATGCATCGGTGCCAGTGGGGGAGTTTCACCAACTATTGATTTGAACATTCAATGTGCAATTCCTAGCCACTGATGGGTCCTACGGCCCTGAATATTTTTATCATTTCCTTACCTGCGTATGTGCTGGATATATATTTAATTTTAATAAAAACAGACAATTTCTTCATGGTGCTTCGTTGTTTTTTCTGGGTAGGTTTTTTTTTTTCAAAAAAGTATATATGCGGGTATAGAAATTAAAGATTAACTAAATATGCAGGATAGTTTAACACAAAATTCCTATTAAATCAACGGAAACTTCTAAAAAGTAACCATATAAATGGGGTGACCTTAAAAACGGGAAACCATATAACTAGTACTGACCATAGGCGTATCCAGGGGGGGTGTTGGAGGTTGTAACCCCTCCCATTGCAATGAAATTCTGTATATTTAACATAGGAATATATGAGTTGTAGTTCTGTAATCCTCCCGCTGAGCCTATAACCTCCCTTATGAACTTTCTGTATAGGCCTATGGTACTGACTGTATAATTACTACCGTCTTTGATTTTACCATGTTTGGCGCAGTATAGCCCAGATGCTCTTGCGCCATAAAAAAGCCAAACAATCAATCAACTGACTGTATAAATTGTCAATTTAATAAATTTCGATTACTTTGATACATTGTCACATAAAATAATTGTTTAGAAAGGAGTGCCGTTAAAATTTTAAATAATGTTTGTGCT
>QLNU02015092.1:0-22985 GCA_006491805.2 Dysdera silvatica
CAATGGTAGAAAGATGAATGCAATGTGTGAGAAGGTTTTGCAAATACACTCTATAACAAAAAAATCGATGCACCAAGAAGGAGTTGTCCGATTGTAATGAAATTTCGTATTCAAAGACATTTTGACCGAACATGCAAATGATTAAAATTTGGTGTCCAATGAATGAATAGCGGGAACTCCAGCGCATCGGAACTGCGCATTCAGCAGGTGTATATAAGGAGCGATTCTCAATATGTGGTCAAAATTTCTGTTGCATTTTGACTGCGGATATCTTACGTCGACTGTAACAATGCCTCGCCAAAGGATTCGTGCTCATTACGAGCATATGTCAGAGTTTGAAAGAGGTTGTGCTATCGGATTGAAAGAGGCTGGTTGGACGAATCGAAGAATCGCTGGACATGTGGGTCGAAGCGATGCGGCGATTGGACGGTGCTAACAAGAGTGGATTAACAACGGCAGATGTCAGAGTCGGGAAGGCAGCGGTCGACCTAGGGCCACAACAGAACGGGAAGACAGAGCGATTGTCAGAACAGCTGTCACAACACCGGATTCGTCATTATCAACTATCCAACGTGTGGCCTGCACACATGTGTCCAACATGACCCTCTGCAGACTGATAGAGCAGAATTTGTGAATGCAAAAACTCGTTTCGTTGTACGCAATTTACTTTTCTGTGCACTAGTTAAGTTCGTTTTGTGACGTTAACTGATGCAAATGGCGGGCATGAAAAGAAAATTGAATGTATATACAGCGAAACCTGTCTATAACGGAAACTCACGGGACCGGAAAAAAATTCCGTAGTATGCAGGTTCCCGTCTTAACATCCTGATGCCCCGCGTAGAGAGGGCTCTACATCCGTTCAGCTTCTACTAAAAGGAAAAGTTGTTGCCCGATACAGAGAATATTCTACATAGAATTATGGGTTAAATAATAACAAAAAAAAATAAAATAATAATGACACAAAAACATTTTTAGCGTCCCCATTACCTTTAAAAATATAAATAAAAATTTTGAAAAAGGTTTCATTTTTCTTGGGCATCAAGAGGCCATGGAAGTTAGATGCAAAACAAATACATACATAGTTAAATTCAGTGGTGAGAGATGACTGGATATGCTAATTGTTTTTATTTGTCTCATCTTGCGAACTTTATAACTAAATTTATTTTCCTTGTGATATAAATATTTATTTTATCACTGCATTTTATATTTATTAATTTTTGCAATATTTTGTGTTAATAGTTACGTGCGATCAAGATAGTACAAATCTCCATGGTAACTGTACACGCCTATTTAATGTAAAAAGTATATTACATAAGCTTAAATTGTAACAATAAAGTATATAATCGCCCTCACTCCCGAATTTTCAATCATTCCATTTTATATCAGGATTAAAATGAGAAATATGTTGACGTATCAACAATTCTCAAACTTTAATATTTACTCGCAGTATGCAATTCTTTGATACGTTAACTGTATTACACAAAAAGTAATTTATGGTAATTTGCTGACAATTTCGTTTTACAATACACGTTTCAATTTCGCATATAGAATCATTCATCATGTTCGTTACTTTTGTATTGTTTAGTTGAAGACAAAGTTTTGTATATACTGTAAGTATACTAGAGCGCGCTGACGCATCCAAGTAGAGTGATGGGGTGATCGCTTCCTCCTCCCCTCACCACGAGCCAAGATTATATCATGGAAAATGAAATGAAAAATACCGGACACTTGGCTAAAGATAGGAATCGGGAAAAAATCGCCCCCGCCATCCAACATTGAAAGATTTCTGGATCCGCCTTTGCTATGGTGTACGTAAAACTGACACCCTAACGTGTTTTCTAAATGCCGAGGAAATGGACTGATTCGTGCACATTTTATCAGCCCCACAGAAGGATTGGCCTTGATGAAAGAAGAGAAAAGAATTGACCTCTTCTCAGTTACATTCTTTGTTGGCTTTCAGAAAGTTCTTTTATTTGAATTTGCGATCTTCAAGAACAATCTAACTCAGAAACTAAGTATCTTTGAGAAGTATTTTCCAATACAAATGCGAACTTACAGTGCTACTCTGCATATAGACCTCACAATAGATGACCTTTTTTTACTATACCTTGCTGTGAGTTTATCAATGAATAAGTCGACACAAATGACATTTTGTTCTGGCTGGCTAACGATAAGCGTTTTTATTTAAGTGGGTGTGGTGTGCGAAATGGTGGTCGGGTAAGGACATTCTGCATCTATAAAGTGTAAAATGTCTTTTGTTTGTCATCCCCCACTTTGCTATTTGCATTGTATTACAACCATTTCCTTTTTCTGCTGAGAAAATTTTCTCCCTGCTAGCGATTTTCCGTTTTATGCAGGTTTTTCTCTTTGACGGGACTAAATAGTGCTTTTTGTTTCCGCGTTAGACAGTTTCTGTTTTAGTTAATGTTAAACATTATTGATTTTTGAAGGGACAGCAAAAATTCCGTTTTGAGCAAGTTTAAGCCTCGTGGAGGTTCCGTTTTAGACAGGTTTTACTGTATATGTATATATATATATATATAAAGTAATATGTGTATGAAATGTTAATATAGCACAACAAAATTACATTTATTTTAAAATTATTGACTTTGCGTTTTGTTCAAACAATGCCCCTGAAAACACATGAAATCTTTTGTAATTGCTCCTAAAAGGGTTTTATCAATATTGCCAGATATACATGTGTAATTAATATTTTTATGCGGCATAATGTTAAATGTTCTATCCCATCCTATTTACTAGCCACATTTTTATAATTTTTACTTACATGAAAATTTGGCAAATTGACATACTTAAACTTTTTTTTTTTATTTATATAAATCGAGCACTAAATAACTGGCAACAATATATATACGTTCGTAAAGAGATTATATATTGTCCTTCGTAGCTCAGTGGGTAGAGCCTCCGCCCGGCAAGTGGAAGGTCGTGGGTTCAGGTCCCACCGAAGGCAGAAATATTTATTTTCTTTCGAACGTTTCACCATCTAATCACGCCATACCATCGGCGTTGGTATCACTACGCCAATAAACGTTGATTGATTGACATTGTTGTTTGATTTAAACGTTTGATATGCTTAATGCATTTTAATTAGAATTAAAACTAACTATTCACAGACTTAGTTCTTATCTTTAATTATTATTGGTCAAATTCCAAATATTCCGCCAAAATAACATGCAAAAACGTTACAACAATACAATTTTGTTTTGTTGCTAAGTTTTTATGTTAACATGGCGTTTTAATTAATGTTGGTTAAGTAGGAATTTTCTCTTAAAAAACACCACCAGATTCGGAGTAAAGATACAAACAAGCACCATGAAAGTGTCAGTTTCAATTTTTAATAAATAAACTCAGTGGTTTTTAAAGTGTGTCCCGCGGCTTCTTCAGAAGGGCGCCCTGAAATAGTATTACAAATTTTTTCATCATTTTATTTCCATTTTCAGTACGATAGGACGTGACATCTAGCGAATCTGGTGCAAACCAGTAACTCGTTTGGTAATGGCTGTGTGCAGAAGTCTCTAGAAATGATTACCAAATGGTGCTTCACAATAATGGAACGAACCTGAGCCCCTACTCCGCACAGTTGGCACCAGGCTAAGCTGGGGCCAATAGGGGCATGGCTTACTAGTAAAAACAACTCTTAAAAAAATTCTGAATATAAATAAGGCACTTATAATTAAATTCCTTTTCTTTTTAAAAGTAGGACCCCTTAACATACAAATCCACCTTTTTGTTTTTTTCCTACCTATCATATTTAATTTTTTAAACACATTTTTAACTTGCAAACAAAATAATTTTAGCCAATCAGTGTACCTAAAAACTGCTATTTCGCTCCCTACAATATGGCTAATATCCATCAGCAACCGAAACCTATAAAAACTTAAGTTTAGACGAAATCCCTGGTCGAAAGAAAATAAATAAATCATCGCAGCAAGAAATAGTCAACTCGTTGCACGTGCAACTTGCACGTGCATAAATAGGTCACGCATGGGGGCTGTGCGTCTAGTTCCAGACCACCACAATTGGCCAACAATTGCAATTTAGGCAGGCGAAATTGCCGTCTAATACGTTAACAAAAGCCAAATGAAAAAGTTGGCAATATATTGGCGAGAATAAGGATTTTAGCAGTCCTTACACAAAAAAAAAGTCTTCAAGATGGTGTTACTTTAAAAACGCTTACAAGTCTCGCTCCGAGAGAGAGAGAAATTTTGAAACACGAAGATGTAATTCAGACCAGGGGACCCCAACCTACTCCAAACATGGGCCATTAAGGGTGTAACATGTAAGTTAAAGTTACCTTTCTTTCTCTTCCATTAATCGATAAATTATAAGTGCCTCCTCCCTCATTAAACTTATAATGAAATGTGCAAATTTTTTATGGTGGTTTATATACCCCAGCATAATTCTCATAAAAAAAATGAGCAACTAAAAAATAAGTGAAAAATTGATAGTATGTAGAATGGTTAATAGCTCCAAATGCTAATATTAAATGGCACTGTGAAATTCTAAAGGATTAGAAAATATATTATCGTGTTTATAAGATAAAATAAAAGGCAGTAATTATTGAATAATTGTTTCATGTCTGTTTTAAAGAACCTGTTTTTTATTTTGTTTATGTTTAACACACAACGCGTTTAGAAAAAATAACCCTAGTTATTCACTTAATTTTTACGGTCTCGCATTTGAACATTTAGGTAAAAGTCAACCAATGTTTACTAACCAGTATCAACGGGCAATTTACAAATTTATTCTGGGTAAACAAATTTAATATTTAATGTTATGGAAATGGGGTTCTAATGTTCTCAAATAGTAAAAAATAAATCAATAAGTAAAACTAACTAAAAATTTAACCAAACTAATTATAAAATACCTATAATAAATCAATTACATTTCATTAATTATAATTATAATATACTTCATTTAATTTTCATTAATTATTCTATTTCACTTTAAATCATAAATGATATTAATGTTTCTAAATCATAAATAATATAAATAAATCTAATCAACAACATAATTCCCCCATAACACTTCCCTATTTCTTGTTACGGTGCCATCCTCTCCTTTTAATGCAATGATGTGTTTCTTCCCAACAGATAAACTTCCTTTAACAACCCTAAGGCTCTTGTTATTTTCAATGGCTTTCCTTACTAGCTCACAGTTGAATTTTCTTATGTCTTCTTTCATGCTTTTGCGCAGAGTTTTACAAAGTTCTATGTACTCAATCCTGGAACTGGTATTTCGATTGTCCACCTTCATATCTCTTCGCCTTTTCATGAGCTGTTTCGTCTTCTCAGATAATTTGCTATTGTGCTTTTTACAGGTTACACCACCAATTTCCCCAGCAGTTTCAACTATTGTCTTAACAATGTTTTCATTTGCTTCTGAGATATCAATTTCTTCAATAAGTCCTTCCAGTGCAGAAAAGCGATTTTTTAATTCCAACTTGAATGCCTCGGTATTTTCTTTTAATTTCTTTAAATCCACCCTCTTACTTACTTGTTTCCTAATGAGCTTCTGTCGTTCTAATTTAGTATTTAAGTGCACTTTACATCTCACCATTCGATGATCACTTCCAGTATTAAATCTGTTCAGTACGCTGCAATCTTCAATAATTGATTTCTTGTTTGCCAGGATATAGTCAATTTCACTAGTTCCCCCATTTGGGTGTTTCCATGTCCATTTTCTTTGCGGTTTCTTCTTAAAAAATGAATTCATGATGCTAAGGTTTTCAGCTTCTGCAAATTCTGTCCTGATGTCTCTCCTTGTTCCTGTTGTCCAATTCTTGCATTAAAATCTCCCATGATGAGCTTGATATGTTGTTTCCCCTTGGTATGTAGCTGTTTGATTTCTTCATAGAATTCCTCAACCTCCTCGTCGGTATGGCTTGATGTTGGTGCATATGGATTTCAGTAAATAAACT
This sequence comes from Dysdera silvatica, assembly GCA_006491805.2. Classification (NCBI taxonomy): domain Eukaryota; kingdom Metazoa; phylum Arthropoda; class Arachnida; order Araneae; family Dysderidae; genus Dysdera; species Dysdera silvatica. The sequence goes on from QLNU02015092.1 coordinate 5,939, forward strand.
ACAAACAAAAGATAAAGTTGAGTGTCTACTACTTTCTGCCAGAGACATAAAAATGTCTTATTGGTGCCGTTTGAAATAATTAAAATAATTTGAAACAACGATTAGTTTTTTTTTTGTTTTTAATTTTTACTAAAGGAACGTAGTATATAAGCAAATCGAGCCATGTTGGGATCTTGCTGACTGTAAGTAGTATGGATTTGTTTGTTTGTTTGTTTGGCTTTTTTATGGCGCAAGAGCATCTGGGCTATACTGCGCCAACGCATGGATTTGACTACTTGTTGAAGATATAGTCCTATCCCATCTGTGGTCAGCAATTCTGTACGCCCTGCGCAGGGTAATACAGTAAAACCTCCCTACAACGATATCTGATATAACGATAAATCCCTCTACAACGATATCCGATATAACGATAAATCCCTCTACAACGATAATTTTTCTCAGTCCGTATAATAGTGTTGTAGAGAGGTTTTACTGTATAATGAACCCTCCCTATGACAATAACTCTCTCTACAACGATAATTTTTCTCGGTCCGTATAATATTGTTGTAGATAGGTTTCACTGTAATATCCCTTACTAATAAAACGTGGAACGAAAATAAATAGAACGCAAGCAGCAGTAAGTCCGCGGCAAAGTTAAGAATTGCATCCTTCTGTTACATTTTGTTATGACCTGTTGATTTTCAAAGTCTTTACTGTAAGACAATTATGCAAACTGCTTTGCAAGTTGTGGTGTTAAAATATATTGAAATGCGTGCGTTGAATCCAAAGTTCTGTGGGGAAAGAGAAAACACAGCTATGAGAGAGCATGTTTAGTCCGTCATTCGGCGGATGTATTAATGACATTGATATTTTGGGTAACGTTGTTAATAGAAAATGCATATTATAACCAAGTTTATTTTTTTCTAATTCACTTGAAATTTAATGAACAATATATTATTATCAATAGGCTGTGGGCATTTACTTCCCTACTCACAGTTCTCCAACGGAAATTGGTCGACGATATTTCGTGTGCAGAGAAGACCAATAGTTTATACATTATAAAAGTTGCTTTATGTATAGGGGCGTCTTTTTATCTATTCCTAATACTGAAAACAATAAACTTCCTAACAGCAAACTTTTTTTCAAATTATCCTATGCCCGCCTGTGGGTTGAATCGTTGCGACCATCCAGAAAATCATTTGAAATCGCTTACATTCAGAGCAACGACAAAAAAGCGGGCCTCTTCTTGTAAAATTGTACAGGTAAGTGTAAGATTTTGGGTTTGAATCTCTCTGATCCTTCTCATCAATGCCATTTCAACAATTCCTTTTTCGGCAATTCTCATACCTTTTCGAGCAGTCTTCAACTGATTAAATATATAATCAAGTTCAAAATCGTCGATAAAGCACTCTGTACAGTCACAAATTTTACGGCCATTTATCTGTTATTCCACTTTGCATAATAAAATTTAAATTTTCTAGTTGTTTTCCCCAAAACTCACTGATTTATATTCTTCATAAGTCATTTTATAAGTATGTCTAAGCATTAAAGGAATTGTCACGACGATTTTTAATCAATGCAACATTATTCTTGTTTACTAATTGCAAAGGAGGGTAAAGGCGATTTTTTTCACATTTCCACGAGCGATTTGACCCTGTAAACAGAATCTAAAATTCTTATGTGAGAAAAAAGCGTTGCTTCAAATAGTAGAAGGCAGCTCAAAACCATAAAATTGTCACAATACGGAGATTAATTATAAGCTTAATTAATCCTTTCTTGTCTATCTTCATTGTTGTTGTTTACAATCACGAGGCAAAAAAGAAGAAGAAGAAGAAGAAGAAGAAATGAGAGTTGACCCACTGTACCCAAAGTTGAGTACTTCTCAGCCGCGGGACAATGTGTTCGTGTGCGTTGATCCCCGCCTTGAAAAGGTGTGTCAACAAGATTATATACTTCCAAAGGAGGTTTTGTTATATGTTGGATTCATTGTCAGTTCTGAGAACGGTAAAAATGACCGGGCATTGAATTGTATTGAGAACCTGGGTAAATAAGAAACAACGTGGTCCCTAGAAAGGGCTATCAAAGTAATAAAGTATATCAAGTAATATTTTTAAAATTACTATTTAAAAGTTGCGTGGTGGCGACGGTCATTAAAGAAGCCGTCTCGTAATAAAATCATAGGACAATACCCAAAACTTTAACATAAAAACTCAGGACTAAAGAAATGTAGAGACTAGCACGATCTTAAAAATAGAAAATCATAAAAAAAAGTCACGAACGAACTTTTACAGCTGTGAAGTAAAAAGTTATTTCTAAAGATTCAAATTTTTGACCATTCTAAGTTGAGAACCAACTCGTAATTTCGGATCGGCCTGACATTTTCTCAGGGAAGAAAAGTAATAAGTTTCAAATAATAACTTTTCCCCAAGCCAATAGCAAAACGTCTCTCAAATGACGTCACTCGAACCAGCCAGAATTACTGGTTTTCGATACAAAATTGGACCAATGAGATTTCGAGGTTAGAGAGGGGGCCAAGAGAAGTAACACCCCCCCTTAATTAAAAAGATGAAGCAAGAGGAGAAAGAGATGGATTATGGCCGGTAAAAATGAACTAAACTAATTCAAAAGATTAGCAGACTATAGCTTGGAGAAATGATATCTGAGCCAGCAAAAATAATACTAGGATATATATGAAATAGACGATACATATATTCCATCTCGAGGTAGGTACCAAAACCATAGACGTGGACAATTAATATGGATGACTATTGGGTGAGCATGTCTTTCTATTAGCAGCCTCTTTATTCTATTAATATGGATTAAAAATCACGAATTCTAAATAAAACGATTTTAATGATGATAATGTTGCGATGCAAGGCTGGAATATTTAGATAATTATTGTTATAATTATTATTGTATTTGATAATAAATATCATAATTATAGATTCAAATTATTGCATGTTTAACAAACCATATATATATAAGTACATATAGAAAACGATGACATTGATTATTGAATTTTGTAATAGAAATTGACTCAGGATAAGCGTAATTAAGAAAGTTGAGTACTTACCAACATGTTTAGTAAATGTGTCAGTGAATTTTATTTGTTCGATTGAATTATTCGAATCTGTTGAAATTAATAAATGAGGATAAACCGATAAGATTAATTTGATAAGTTTTAACAAACATGAATTCAATAGATCAATTAGTAATTTTTAAAGAACAGAATTCTACTAACACGTTTACCAAATTCTACGAATTTTTTACTTTCATGTTATACGGAAACCAAGGTATTGGGTTTAGTTATAGTCATGTACTTCGTGAATTATACAATACTGATTATAATATCTGTTAAATTCTAAATAAATATAATTTTTATGTTGAACAATGTCTTATGTAATTATTTTACGTGTCAATAGTCCTTCATATTGATTTTATGCAATCATACATACTTATTTCTTGATATAGATATTTGAGGTTTTACAAAACAAAAAACAACACAACGCGTAAAACCTAAGTTTAATTGTCCTATTTGCGCAAATAGCAGACCACTAGACCATTACGACCAAACCACATATTTAATCGAAATGTTTCAGTTTTTAATACTTGTTTGCCATATAATAATTTCATTATCACATAAAAATGCCGTGACTAAAAACAAATGGTCATGACAGAATCAAGACTAAATTCCCGTTCTGCATAAAATACACGCCACAAAAAATGACTTCCGACTGCCTGTGACTGAATTTAGAGTTAATGGAAATGAAGGAATGAAAAATAAACGTACTCTGGTTAGTGATCTGGTCGCTCCAACTTTCTAGGGCAGTGGTTCCCAACCTGGGGGTCGCGACACTTACCTGAGGGTCGCGACACTTAAGGGGATTGCTAACTGATTTCATAGGGGTCGCCGCAACGATTTTAAATTGAAATTATTTTTATAAGGAATTTCATACCAAATGTTTCCAACGCTTTTATATTTCAACATGGCTGAATTGCAACATTCTGCTAATGGTTCTTAACTTTATATTTTTAATATATAACATTAAAATATAGTATATATAATTAATATATTATAATTTTACATTTAATGGTGTTTTCTTTACTCTGTTAAAATGTTTTATTTTGCAAGCGGACGGAGAGGTCGCAGGGGTCGCAGACTGTTGGGTTACATTTTTGGCAGGGGTTGCGACTTAAAGAAGGTTGGGAAACACTGTCCTAGAGCTATCAGAAAAAAATATATCCCCGTTTAAAACATAGAATTATTTTGACATTGTTTGGAATGCTCGAGGGAGGAATAGAACTCGAAAAAATTGCATCAAACGACTTTGGAAAAGCAAGTTTTGTTCGTGCTAAGCGGAGGAAATTTTCCAAGGGCCATTGATTACCAGTTTGTTGTAAACGGTATTTCGTCTTAACCATGCTCCTGTTAAAAGAACCGGAACTACAGAAATTCCCGCACAAGTTGACTGGAATTTAGGATTTTTATTCGAAGAATGAATAGATAGAATTCGTATTAGGCGTGTTCTCCTTAACGAGGTTCGAGTATAGCTGAATATTTATACAAGTCTGATATACATGCCACAACGTATTTTTCGATGAATTTAATACCAGTCTCTTTGCAATTTGGTTTAAATAGTAGTCTATGTACTACACCATTCTGCGAAATAACCGCTTTCCGAAAATACGCTTAAATACGTTCGTAAGTGATTGAATGTTTGTCGTTTGTAGTTCAGTTGGTAAGAGCACCTGCCGAGATAGCAGACGGCCGTGGGATCATACCTCACCAGACGCAGAAAAATTTCTTTTCTGTATGAACGTTTCACCATCTAACCATGCCATAACATCGGTATTACTATTACTACGCCTGAAAAAGTTGATAAAAATTGTTTCTTAATATAGCTGAATAATTTAAAACAAATTGCTATGTTTATGGTAAAATGCAAACTATACGAAAAATGTACGTTAACTATACATTCAAACCAATTGTTTAGTGTAAACCAATCAACCAATAATTCATTCAATCAATCAATCAACCAATAATTAATTCAATCAACCAATAATTCAATCAGTCAATCAATCAATCAATCGATCGATCGATCGATCGTGTTTAAGTGAACCATTAAAAGTAACCAGTGAAATCCCGAATGGATAAAACCTAGCAGCATTCAAACGTGCTTCATAGATAAAAATAGATAAGTTTAATAATAAGAAATAAAATGCGGAATTCTAATGATTTTTTCCATTTCGAATTTGGAATATTAAAATGTCAGCCCTATAAAGGAATAGGGGCCCTGTTTTAAGGATTTCTTTTTAAAACGAAGAAAGTAAGACCAGAAAGATAAGCAAAGGAGTAAAAATAAGAAGATAGATTTTCTTATCTGACCCTCTTTGACTTCTCATATTGGACAGCCAAACACACGTTTTCCTACATGACGTGATTGGAGTTCAAAACCCATGGATAAAAGCTCCCTACGCGTGCTTCGGAAGTGTAATAGTAAAGGAAAAAAAGAATGGAAAAAAAGAGAAGGAAAACAACACATTTGACATCTCAAACATTGAAGAGAAAATCTACAAGAAGAGATAATGCCCATTTTGTGCAAAATAGTTGTTGTTTGGCGATTGACAGCCGTTGTATCGGCAGCCTTTAACTGTGCCAAGAACTATGTCCCTAATGGTGCTATACATCCAAACTTTTTTAATCAGAAGATTTGCTGCGTCTGCCAAAACGCTTAAAGGCCAAAGTTGAGAACATTAGTTAAGCAATTCTCTTCCACGGAAACCTGGAATTAATCCCCGAAAATAACACCTTTGGGACGTGTCATCACCTCCACCTCCTCTCCATCCGCATTAATTTGCAAGCATTGTTGAGTTTTGTGAGCGTTGTTTTATTTTCAGCTGAGGGTGTGGCAAGAATTAAAAGGACACGTCCACGTCCTCCTCCTTGAAGAAGGGCCTGCCCGGGTTACGCCCAAGTTGCTGCCATCATTGATGGAAGCAAAGACGCCCTCATCCTCCGACTTCATTTCTTCTCTCCAGTTTATCCATCTTCTTCATCAGAAGAACTTGTCTTCATTCGAAGGTCATTGATGGGAAACAAAGTAGCAACATTTACCGAAGAGCAACTGGAAGATTATCAGGTTAGAACACATTATTGACTTCTTCTGAAACTTTAAAATTGAACCTATAATTATATATTATGCGAATATTTGGAAAAATTTATAAAATTGAAGGATATTTTTAAGCTGATCATGTGGCTAACGATGTGCTTTCTCCTTTTCTTTCCATTCAACTAAAATTGGACATTTCATGTACATTAATTAATTAAATAGATGCTTATTAATAAGCTAATTTATTTAATATAACCTTTTTTTTAAGCATTTTTAAGTAATAGGTGGAAACTTGTATAATTTAGTATCATTATGTGTCTTTCTCCATATTGCTTGTATCCATACATTGTATCCATATTGTTAAAGAGTAATAGTGTTAAAGGTAGCAGTATTTAATAATTAGTTTTTATTACTCACACACATCAATTCCATTATGAAATATAATTGTAAGTCCTCTTATTATTAAAAAATAAATTAAAAGTTAAACATGAATTTTATATATATTGTTTTAATAAACCAGAAATAACATGATTTTCGGTTTATATAATTTCGTTTCATAAGCGTGCATATTTGTAAAATCTATTCCCTTTTGTAATCATATTTGCCTTTATTCAAGTATTATGAAATGAAATGCATATTTTAATTATTAATAAAAACACATAAAAGCTTACATTTATATTAAATTAGTGATACAAATGAAAAGTATTATTATTAAAGAAATACACGTAGGCTATTTGATCCCTAAAAAGTATTCTATTCAAATTCTGAAAAAAAAATTAAGAATCCTTTTAAAAGTTCTATTATAATTATGCTAAATTAATTATTGAATTATCATTTTCACTCTCCGAGAAGATGGCATTTATTAATTTCTAAACGAATGTGTCAATAAAGCGATTGAAAATAAAATTGTGTTAAAGTTATTAATTGGAAGGTGGTTTAGTTTTTAATTTTAAGATATTCAATTTTAATAAGCCAAGAATGAAAGGTGAAATTTCGTATTTATTTGACATCTTTTTATAAAATTGACACATTTTATTAGCCATCAAACGAAATATAATTATTCATAAATGAATTTATATTTTAAGTGATTGGAAATAAACTTAGGGATTAATTTTTATGTGGTATATATTGCAATTTGGACATTTGAATAAATGTGAAATCCATCAGTATTTTCTCTAAATAACGTCGCACTAATTAACAATTATTTCCGTTTAACGATGATTCCTAGCGCTCCCGAGAAATGATTCATAGAATTGATGTAATTAATTTTTTTTAATAATGTCGTTTTTATTAACGACTACTTCTGTTTAATGACTGCATTTTGCAGTCCTGGCAAATTATTTATAGAATTGATGTAATTAATTTCCCTCGGTAACGTTTTAATTAACGGCCATTTTCGTTTAACGATGGTGCCTTGCGGTCTCAGCATATGTTTCATAGAATTGATGTAATTAATTTTTGTCGATAATGTCGTTTTAATTAACGACTATTTCTGTTTAACAATTGAATTTTGCAGTCCTGGCAAATGATATGTAGAATTGATGTATTAATTTCTCCCAATAATGTAGTTTTAATTAACGACCATTTCTGTTTAACGACTGCATTTTGAAGTTCCGGCAAATGCTTCATTGGATTGATGAAAATTAATTTCTTTCAGGATTTTTTAATTAACGACTGTTTCTGTTTAACGACTGCATTTCTGCCGTCCTGACAAATGCTTTATAGAATTGATGTCATTAATTCCTCTCAATAATATTTCACTTAACGACTATTTTTGTTTAACAACGTCATTTTTCAGTCCTGGCAAATAATTTATAGAATTGATGTAATTTATTTCTCTCAATAATGTAGTTTTAATTAACGACTATTTCTGTTTAACTTGCATTTTGTAATTCTAGCAAATGCTTCATAGAATTCATGTAATTAATTTCGCTTAGTAATGTTTTAATTAATGACTGTTTATGTTTAACGACTGCATTTTGTCGTCTTGGCAAATGCTTCATAGAATTGATGAACAGTCGAAACCGCATACATGCGAATGAACGCGGCAAAGAAATCCTATGCATATAAGCGGGTTTCGCATATAAGAGGGTTTGCATCTAAGCGGTACTCTCCGAACTATCTGCAAATAACAAGCACATTTGCTCATTAAATTTTTAATGAATTTTATTATTAAATTAGATATTCTTATTTCTAATTTTATAAATCCTATACGCTATTTATTTACGTGTTTATAATGTACGGCATTATTTCTCTATTAATAAAGTAATAAGTAATGTGGTACTTAAGTAACTACGTGTACTGTTTTAGTGGAAAAAATCAGCTAACTTTCTTTGCACGTATGGATATTCTGATAGCTGATTGAAGATTTGATCTGTTATAGTATTAACATTTTCATATCAAAATTGTTTGATATCAAATAAACTTGCAAAAATATTAGAGCAGAAACAGTTTCTGTAAGTGTAGGTATATTTCTCACTTCATTTGATAATATTTCACCGTCAACAGAAGAGGATTCCAAATCGGAAGCATTGAAAATGAAAGGACATTTTCAGGAAAATGAATTCACTTGTTCAGTAAAAAATAAATGGGTTTTTAGAAAATTATTTTTCATCACATTACGATTAATACATTAAAGGCCCATAGCTAAACGATTGTTACAGTGTGGGGGCTCTGAACGTGATAGAGGCTCAAAAAGCTACAAGATACTTAAAATTAGTTAATGTTTTGATCTATTATTATATTAATTTATTTAACAACACTAAATATATCTAAATAGACTAATATATTTACCATTAATGAATACATTTCTTAATGTAAATTTTGCATTGAAAACTCATAGCAATGAATTAAAATTTATAGTTTAAGGAAAACTATAAATCTCATTCTAATAATATTAATCTTAATTAATATAAATCTTATTTAATTAATATATTTCTTATCTTAATTCCTTATCCATATTATAAAGTAGATGAAGACTCGAACCTCTATAACAAAACATGATGTATACAAGATCTACCTCAAAAATCTATTTTGAATATATTTTTAACGTCAAAGAACAATTTCCATTTTCATGTACAATTTTATAAAAAAAAAATTACGATGAAATTCGAAAATAATTAATAATTAATTAAAAAAAACATTATTTTCCAGAGGGCTTTGTTCCCCAGCCGGGCTACGGTTCTAACTACATAATCTTAATAACATCCGCTTGGCATAGTAGCTAACTTGCATATACTGTTCGTTCACGAAAAGAAGTCCAATGGTACAGTCGAAAATAACAGGAGGTGACGGCACAAACGGGCTATTCCATTACAACAGAGGACTCCTCTTCCAGAACTTGATTTTGGCGCCGACAAACCTTCACCGAAAACAAGTTATGAAATTGGAGTCCTCCTCTGTTGTAATTAACTTGCCCGTTTGTGACGTCATCTTCCGTTATTTCTGACTGTTTCATTGGACTTCTTTTCGTGAACGAACAGTAGGTCCAGGCCCGTAGCCAAGCCGGGGCTAGTAGGGGCCTTGCCCCAGTTGCCCCTTCATCCTGGCTACAGACCTGAGTAGGTCCTACCTAGAGAGAGAGAGAGCACATTAAAAGCGAAAAAGAGCCACGGGCTCCGTGGCCAAACGTTTCCTTAAAAAAAGACTCTGTGAGTCAAAAGGTTGGGACCCACTGGTTTACAGGGTCATTGGCTGAAAGCCAGTTCCGGTATGGGCAAGCCACGCCTTAAATATAAGGGTTGCCAGCTATTTAACATGGATGAAAACTTGTTCATAAAATTTGTTTGCATATATCTGGTTTAAATTCTGTAATAAAACATTCGTTTGGCTTCAAAAATACGTACTTGCATATATGCGGATTGTGCATGCATAAAATCGCAATGAAGCAGGTTTAGATAACATTAAAAGATAGAAAATTTAAGGCTCGATATTTCATGCATGGATGCGATCTTCGCACATATATGCTAGATGCATGTATGCGGGCTCGAATGCAATTAATTTCCCTCAATAAGGTTTTCATTAACGACTGTCTTTTGCAGTCCTAGCAAATGCTTCATAGAATTGATGTTATTAATTTAACTCAATAGTGTAGTTTTGATTAACATCTATTTCTGTTTAATGACGGTAATTTGCGGTCTCGGCGAATGCTTTATAGAATTGATGTAATTAATTTATCTTTATAACGTTTTAATTAACGACTATTTCTGTTTAATGACAGTAACTTGCGGTCTTGGTAAATACTTCATAGAATTTATGTTATTAATTTCACTCAATAACGTCATTTTAATTATCGTATATTTCTGTTTAATGACGGTAACTTGCGGTCTCGGGATATGCTTCATAGAATTGATGTCATTAATTTCTCTTAATAATATTTTAAAAAACGACTGCATTTTGCCGAATGCTTAATAGAATTAAATTATTTCCGATTAACGACATATTCTGTTTACCGATGTTTGACTTTGTTTTCCTTACCAATCAGGGGACCATTTCCTGTCGCTGAATGCTAGTGCGTCAATTGATTGTCTGAAACGATAAATTTTTTTACATATATACTCTGTTGCAATAAAATATATGTACCCAGAAAAAATTGAGCCACAACTACGAAACTCGGCACGAGTATAGTGTTCGAGTTGATGAATAAACGATCAAAACATAGAAACGAAACACCGTTTTATTGACGTGTAGCAGTACAAAGAATGTGTAATAGGTGTAAAAGCACCCCTGGCTGCCATACAAGCCGCTACTCGGTGGGTCATGGAGTCAATTAAGTGGCTGATGTCCCGCTGCGGTAGATCCTTCCACAAATGCAGTAACTGCTAAATGAGTTCGGAAGTATTCCGAGACTGCTGAAGTTGCCTACATAACATGTCCCAAACAAGTTCGATAGGCGAAAGGTCTGGAAACCTGGCAGGTCTCTCGAGGACATAAACACCTCGAAGACATCGTTGCGACAGCCAAGCAGTATGTGGCCGAGATTTGTCCTGCTGGTAAACAAAACCTACCACATACCATAGTCGGTACCACCGGTTGTAAAATTCGTCGACGTACCTGCGAGCGGTGAAAGTACCTCGTAGCACGACTAAAGGTGACCAGTGTCTCAGGAGATCGCTCTCCAGACTGTCACACCAGGTGTAATGGCTGTGTACCGCTTAGTAACGAATATTGGATTCTACCGTTGACCTCCTTGTCTCCGTACGCGTGCAAGGCTGTCACTAACATCGAGTGAAAAGCAGGATTCGTCACTAAAGATGCTATTCCTCCAACCGGACACTGTTCAGCTTGATCGTGATCGGCATCATTCCAGACGACATTGCCTATGGTGGGGTGTCAGAGGTAAGCGCCATAATGGTCGTCGAGACCTGAGCCCAGCGTCAGCCAATCATCGCCAAATGATTCCCTTGATATCAATGGACCCCTACGAGTTGGCAAATGGAGTCGAATTATTGATAGCGTCAGTGTTGGTGCTGACATGGCTGCTCTCCTGATTGTGCTATTCTCTTGTGCATTGGTGGCCCGGGGACGTCTAGAGCCAACATGGCGGTTAACTGTACCTTCTTCGAGCCACTGGTTACAACGCCGGACAACTACCATATCGCTTCGCCCAATATGCCGGCCGATCTGTCTGTTCGACCAATCGGCTTCTCTGAGGCCTATGATCCGCCCCATCTCAAAGTCGGATAACTGTTTGTAATGCTCTTGGGTACGTTTGTAAAGCATCTTTCGTGTCAATGTCGTATACCAGAGCTACTTGTTTAGCTGTAAATGCCCATTACTGAGCGCACCAGCCCATTTAAATTCTACTCGCGTCGCAGTTCATACATGCGTTGCATGCATCCACAATGCTCAATGATTCTGTACGTTTGGTCATTTGCATAAATCGCCGAACCACATTTACATGCCGAGTTTCGTAGTTGTAGCTCAACTATTTCTTTGTGCATATATTTTATTGCAACAGAGTGTATAAAGGCACGGGTTCGTGTTTTTTGTTTAAGTTTAGTTTTGTTGGTTGAAAAATGGCGGCAAACATAAAACGTCTTACGCTTTAAGATAAGATGGAACAAATTATTAAAGAGAATGTGGAAAAATAGTTACGATACAAAGTAATTTAAAAATAGCTAAACAGTTTCAGCCGTTCGAGTCTTTATTTATAGGTAGTTTATTAAGTGTAAGTAGTTCATTAAGCAGCAGTCACTGAAGAATACGTAGAGGCTGTGCAGAATATGAATGATTGTTTTTTTGTATGCTAATAGTGATGGATTATTGGCAAGTTTGTAAAGGCAAGAGGTTTTAAGGAGGTAAAGAAAGTGTTATGCAAGAAGCTGTTAAAATAATCAATAATAATAATAATAATCTCACAACACGCTCATGTGCTAATAAAATGTATTGAGTCTTACGCTTGCAAGTGTGTGTGTGTGTGTGTGTGGGGGGGCAATCAATTTTAAACTTAGTCCTTATTCAGCATACATTCCGATTAATATATCTTCATATATAATGATTGTTTTATCCGTTAATTGAAAGCCATTAATGAGAGAAGGTCACTATTCCTTGATGAAGGACAACTGCGGATGCGTTCGAAAGCTCAAATGATCTATTTGTTACTCTATTATTATTTAACCTTTTATATGTAAATATTTTTCCTAGCACCTTGTATTTTCATTGCAAATGTAAGCCTTTATTTAATACTGACTATAAATTAATCGGCTACACGTATTATTATTATTAAATAGCACGCATTGTTAAATAATACAACCATTCTCAATAAATACAAGCATTATTTTTATTATTTTGTATGTGCTCACACCAGGGCCGGATTAAGAACATAGTAGCCCCCAAGGCACATGGGAAAAGACTAGTCCCTGCTTCTTTAATCACCCCATACTGCACGGAAAAATTTCATTCCACCAAATCTGGCAATGTACTAAATATTTTAAAACATTACTAATTCGGATATTTTATATAGTAAGTAAATGAACAGTCTACTCGTAAATTCGGACTTTACGCGCTTTGGTTGTAGCAAATTTTTTAATAATGTCCATTGAATTAGCTTTTACTTTTGCAGTAAGATCCGATACAATGGATAACAATGAAAGCACAAATTTTGCACAAAAGGCTGGAGATTACATTTTGGGGCTTCACGCATTATTATTCTCTCCCTCTCTTTATACAGGGTGGTCCTAAACTATATGTCAAAAATGTAAAGGCAGGTAGAGGGGACCTAAATAAGCAGGTTTCGTATATGAATGTGTGTGCGGTAATGACACATTAAAGCACTAGCTTGTAAAGCAGTATGAATCACAGGAAACTGAAAAGACAAGTAAAGACAAAAGAAAACAAAAATTTATTAATAGTTTACAAGAGGTGCTGAAAAGAGCGGCCACCAACAGCGATACAAGATTCACAGCGACGGCGCATGGATCGGCGTACATTAGAAAAGACGTCAGGCATGTCGATCACATGTCCAGCAGCAACAGACAAGCGGGCAATAAGATCTTCTTCAGATGTGACGGGACTCTCGTACACCAGGCTTTTAATATGACCCCAAAAGAAAAAATCCGAGCAGGTTAAATCTTAAATCAAGCAGTTTAAAACACTTTGATGGCTCACACCCAACGCACGTCCTACAGCTCTCGAACTTGTCGAAGGATTATCCTCTACTGTGTTTAGTATTCTTTCTTCCACTGCAGGAATTCTGCGATATCTTCCAATGCCAGTTCCACGCCTGGAAGCATAAAATGATCCACTCGTGCGTAACTCCCGATGCAGGCGCTCGAATGTTGACGATCCGGTTGATTCCTGTCCGGGAATCGCTCCCTGTACATCCTTTGAGCATCTAATCCATTTCCTTGTGCAGCCCCATACATGAAATACATGTCGGCCAGCTCCGCATTGGTGAAACGATGCATGCTGCTCGAGATCCGTGCGGGAAATGATGAATCCAGCTAGAGAAGCGCTTTTATACGCCACAGTCATCAGCGCTCTCTACCGGCTCAAGGCGACATTACCGCACACACAATCCTATACGAAATCTGCTTATTTAGGTCCCCTCTACCTACCTTTACATTTTTGACATATAGTTTAGGACCACCCTGCATAAGTTTTTATAATCCAAGTAGCATATTATTTTTTTTAATGCTTTCGGATTTCGGAAGTAAAAATCTAATTTGGAAACGAAATGTTCTAAAAACACAAATATAATTTTTTTTAGCTTTCTGGTTGCCCTGGTTGGCCACAGGTCCCTGGCTCTATGTTTCCTGTGGATAATATAGCTTTGAATCTCGCTTTTGGCGGCATATACTTGAAACGGGCAGTGCCAAGTACTCAAGACTTCCTTCTATAGATTATTCAGGTGTCATGTCTAGAAACTTCCTGATTTTCCGTCATGTGTTTAAAATTGTGGCCTTTTTTAGCTCTATGTGGATGTTGGTGTGGATTTCAGGAGTTTCCAAGTTTCTGTACAGTGTGGTTGATATTAGACCTGTGGCTGAGAAAATGACAGGTACAATGTTAACTCTTTCCATGTGCCACATGTCTTTAATTTCAAATTTAAGGTCCTGTTATTGTTTTTATTATTAAATAGCACATATATATATATATTACCAAAATAAATTGAAATGTATAAAGACGAGTGTATGTGTACAGGAAATGAATTTTTGTATTGCATAAGGGCTTTTAAACTTTTTTCCCTTTCCAATTTGCAATTTTGAATATAACGAGAAAGAACCTTTTACAAAGATTACTGTCAGAAGACTCGAGAAGAATGGCTTTATTTTAAGATACGTATCATTGAGTTCCTTAAGATTAAAATATTTTTTAGTGCTCTTGAAAAAATCTTAAAAGCTGGTAAGAACGTTTTTTCCCTCTTCTAAAAATCAATTCCAAAAGAGGTAATTATATACCTAAATCTAAAAGACTCTTGGAAAATTTAAGTTACATATATAAAATTTAAATTTTTTAGGAATCTTCTATTTCTCAGTCCCAATATTTTGTGACACTATGCTTTAAATTTTAATATTTTTTCAGTATTTTTTTAAGAAAAAACACAATAAAGTAAGGAGTAACGAACAAAAAATTTTTTTTTCCTGAAAAGACACTCAAATTTCCAAAAGTGGATAACTTTCAAACCACGTCGGGAAATACGAAGATGAGCTTTTTTTCTGAAATGTAATGCTTTCTTTTCAAAGAAAGTTTAAGTATACTTTTTAATACTATTCTTCAAAATTTTTACTACATATTTTCATTGAATTTTTAGAGATGCGATGGTTAATGGGGTATTCAGAAAATTTTATGAAAAACTAGATTTTTGCTAGCGTTTGTTCGCTTGGGATTTTATGGCGCAAAGACAACAAAGTTTATGCTCCTTTGGGGCGTACAGGAATCCGATCCCCTATTGCTAAAGAAACTGCAAATCCAGGAAGTCAGAAGAGAGGAATATATTCCACGAGAGCATTGGGAAACGAAGCCGGGCTCCTGAAACAATAGTCCAATGCTTTATCATTACGCTACTGTATAGGTACAGGCGTATGCAGGGGGGTGTCGAGGGGGTTGTAGCTCTCATTGCGATGAAATTATGTTGGGGAAGGTTGCCATCGGTGGAACTGTCCCATGGATGGACCACTTTCGGGTTTCACCTGCCAGAGTTGTGCGTATGCAGAAGTAGTTGTACTCCATTTTCGTCCCACTAATTATATGAAAGCCGTGAAGAAATTGGAATTATTTTATTGCGAACTGGAAATTCAGATAGTATTTTTGTCTTATTTGTATAACTTTTAGTTAGATTTTATGCGAACATGTTAGGCTTAACACATCACTTAACAGTTTAACATACATTCATTAATATGTTAAACTGTTAACACATCACTTAACAGTTTAACATATTAATGAATGTAAAGAGCACACTTTGAAGTACTGAATCCGATGATTGATTTTCTAATCGAAATCGTTATTTCATTTGTGTCTTCTAAAGAATTACACATGTCAAGGTTGCCATCATTGGATCACCTTGCGTTTCCATGAATGAACCAGTTTACCCAGCAGCCTAGCCTGGCTTATCATAGTATACAGGGCATCAACGAACTGAATCGTTATATTCCTCCTGAGGGAAAGATGTGGTGAAGGGGATTTTGGGACAAAAATGGCTCGGAAAAAAAAGACAAATTTTGAAGGGAGATTAAGGGAAAGGTTAATGAAAATGGGTGAAGTTAGGAAGGCACAAATGAAAGATGAGGTTGAATTCTATGACGGTTATGGTAAGAAGAAAATTTTTTGGGAAAAAAAAAGATATTTTAGTGCATGTAAGTCTGTAAAAAGAAATAGAGTTATGGCTATCCAATAAGGATGAAGGTGTCCTATGAGCGAATGAAGTTTATTTAGCAGTGTTGTCGTAGCAAGTGCGAAAATGAGTAAATGTTATTAATTCTATTATTAAAAATTGAGTTTTTTTTCCAGAAAAATGCCAAAAGGTGTGAAATATGGGCAGTAGACTACAGAGATCATGAAACGCGCTAGAGTATTGCAGCCTATCATAATGGAGACATAGATTTGAATGAAATCTATTGAGAATTTGAAGTAGAGTACCAAAACAACTTTAAAGAGGACGATAAAAATAATTTTGCCGTAGAAGGTAAGCAAATTCACTAGGAGGACAGCAGGTTTACCAGTCAAGCATTGGAAGAAACCGCAAGTTCTACAGACAAAAATATTCAAGCGAAATCTAGTTCAACGCCTGCTATACCCTTGTCTAAGATTTCTCCTTTACCAAAAGCTGAAATCATGAATCGGAAAAGAAGTGCTCGCCAAACTGCACATATTTTGATTTCTTCACTTCAGCGGCGTACAAAAGGGTGGCTAAAGGGTATCAAGCCCCTCATTGGATATTAAAATACATTATTTTCTCTAAGACTGCATCACAATCTTTTTTAAAGCCACTTAAGCTCTTCCACGAGTTTTGGATTGCT
>QLNU02015092.1:23085-40342 GCA_006491805.2 Dysdera silvatica
GAAGCAATAAAAAAGTGTAAGGAAGAAGTAAGAAATTATGAGAAATGGTTTGTTTTAAATCAGATGAAGGTGAATGTAAATAAAACAAAAGTAATGTTATTTGTGAATAAAAAAATGACATAGATGTAAAACAAATATAAAAATTGAGATTAAGGAAAGAGAATAGAGATTGTGGAAAAAAATAAATTTTTTGGGTATAACATTAATAAATTAAATTGGAACACCCATATAAATAAAATAAGTAACAAAATGAGTAAGGTAAATGGAATTCTGAGAAGATATAAAGATATATTACCTACAAAAATAAAACTTGATTTGTATTATACATCGATACACAGCCATATAATATATTGCAATAGCATTTGGGGAAATCGTGGAAACAGATTTTGGATAATATACAAAAAAGGGCAATAAAATTAATAATTATGAGCAATCAATTACATTGGAAATATTATTTTGCAATAAAACATAAAATATTATCATTAGCTAAAGTATAAATATTATATATTGAACAAAATGTTTGAAAAAATAAAAGAAAACAAACATGCACAATTAATAAATTTACAACACAATGAGGGTGAAAGGAACAAAACTATGAAATATAATGAACTAAACTTACCTCAAATACGAACAGAAAATGGAAGAAACAATATCAATTACAAAGGAGCCAAGATATGGAATGACTTATCAATGGAAATAAAATGTTCCAACAATATTAATTTATTTAAAAAAAAAAGACTAAGAGAAAAATTATTGGAAGAGGATACCCCTTGCCTTGCTACTTGGAATTGTAGAATTATTCAAAAATTAATGAAAGAAAATGTTAATTGATAATAGCTTGCATAATATGAAATAACCGTGTTTTGTTAATATTTAAGTACGTTAAATACAGATGAAAGAGACTAACAGAAAAATATTTATAACACTGTCATTAATATAGTTAATATGGTTTTATTCCTCTAGTTTAAATAGAAATTATCGATAACAATATCAGTGCAATGAGACTAATGGATAAAAGAACCGAAATGTTCCAATCAGGTCCTGGATTTATTATACTTCCATATTTTCCCGGGACCTGCTACAATATGTAACAGCTTCATGCTGCGCTATGTATATGTAGAAAATAAATAAAATTATTATTTGTGTATGTTCTCGCACTTGGCGGATTAGGCTTAAGACGAGTGGTGCCAAGTTCTCAAGTCTACCTTCAGTGTGAAAATAATTTTGTATGTTTCATTCTGGTGCCAAGTTTAAAATTTTCTGACTGTTCGGCAGGTGTTTAGTGTTGTTGTTTTTTGCATCTGTATGTATGTGTTGGGGTCAATTTCAAGTATTTCCAAGTTCTTTTGGAGTGTGGTTGGTATTATACCTGTTGCTGATAAGACAAGAGGGATAATGTTTACCTTGTCCATATGCCACATGTCTTTAATTTCCTACCTTAAGTCTTGGTATTTAGTCATTTTTGTGGTGTATGTGTTCTGAATGTTATTTGTGTTGGGTATTGCTATGTCTGTGATGTGTGTGGTTTTGCTAGTTTTGTCAATTAGGATTATATCTGGTCTGTTGTGTGGTGTTGTCTTATCCGTTATAATAGCCCTATCCCAGTACAATTTGTGTGTTTTGTTCTCTAGTATTGTTACTGGTTCTTATTTGTAGTAAGAATTCATGTTGGCTATCAGCTTGGTTCTGACAGCAAACTTTTGGTGAATTATTTTTGCCACTTGGTCGTGACGGTATTTGTAGTCTGTTTGGGCAATTACCTTACAACCTGATGTTACATGTTGTATTGTTTCAGATATTAAGTCACGTTGTCTATATCGTTCATTTTCTGTATTCTTCTTCAGGATATATCGCTGGTGGTTTCTTGTTTTTATGACATGGTACTGGATTGCCATCATGAATGCTTCCTTTTCCGGTTGTAAACTTCCTTGGGTTAGCCATGTGTTCGAGGATTTCTTGTCAATGTGGGGCTGTTGAAGATAATTATACTGTCTACCATGAAGTGCTTTGCCTGCCCATTCCTTCAGTTTCTTGTCAATGTGTACGTGTGGTATTTCTTTGTTGGTACTGAGACTTAGTAAGTAAGTAATACTTTATTCCTTATTATTATGTACATCAGGAGACCATACAAACGATTTGCTTGGGAAATGGAAAGAGAGCAGTAGCGATGCTAGTAACGGGGCTCTCTTTCCGGGGGACAGAGCACGGGATTTCACGTATTCGACAGGAAACAATAACGATATAGATTCGCGCGTACAAATCCGCATTGTTATTAAGAGATTTACATTCGCAGGTGTATCACATTTACAGAGTTTATGAGCAGAGTCTTGACTCGAAGATGTTACAAGTGAAGGTTGAAGTCCAAAGGTGGAATCTTTGTGGGCTGCAGAGTAAGAATGTTTTTCCTTGCAGCCAAGGCCGGAAGAAGAAGTAGGAGAAACGAAAACAGTAGAAAAATGTAAATGAATTTTGAGTTGACCGTTGTGGGGGGCAGTTTTAAATGACTTTTAAAGTGAAAGGCATACAAAAGAAAAATGGATAAGGAAGAGTAGGGGAGGGGAAAGAACTGAAAACTAAAAGGAAAGAGTGGGAAGGCAGAAGTAGCAGGCAGAGCATACTTGATTTGAGTACTAATCAAAGATTTTGGCTTTAAGGGTGAGAAAAGAGAGATTTAAATTCTTGAGGAATTGAATTCCAGATTTTAGAACCCGTAACGGAGACACGGTGTATTTTATAGTTTGTGCGAGTCCGCGGTAGCCTGATATCGTCCTGGTGACGTGTATTGTAATCATGTGTCGTCTGTGAGATGGAGAAAGGTAAAACTAGGTCACCTTTAGTGACTTTCTACATAAGGAGTGCAAGTTTATATTTTACTAAGAGAGTGAAAGGAAGAATGCGCCATAATTTAAAAAATTGGCCAGTGTGTTCATGGAAGCCTGCAAAGTTAGCTATTCGCATAAGCTTTTTTTTTTGCGTTCCTATCAATTGCCTAAGGGAAGTAAAATATGTGATTCCCCAGACCTCAAGACAGTAGGTAAGTTTTGAATAAAATAAAGACTGGTAAAGAATCATTAGGACATAGTGCGAAACGACATGTCTGAATCTCAAAAATATTCCCAGGAGACTGCTAAGAGAATTGGTGAGATCGTTAATGTGTTCTTTCCAGGTTAAATTTGAATCGAAAATTACTCCAAGAAGTTTGGCTGATTTCGTTTCCTGAAGGATGGAGTTGCGGAAAGTAATAGGAGACCTGTTAGGTAATATTTTTTGCCGGGAATAAAAGATAACGTAGTTAGATTTTGCAATGTTTAGCTCTAGTTTGTTAACGTAAAGCCAACGTGAAATGTTATCTAAATCTTGGTTGACTTTTTGCACTGTTTCTTCGATATTTTTTCCCAATACCAGAAGTGTCGCGTCGTCAGCATAAAGAAACAGCTGACTAGTCGGGACAGCTTGGGGCAAATCGTTGATGTAAAGAAGGAAGAATAGCGGAGCTAAACAGCTTCCTTGAGGTACACCAACGCAAATAGTTTTGCGAGTTGAAGGAGTTTTACCTATGAAAACTTGCTGTTGCCTATTGGAAAGGTAGCAGTTCAGTAATTTTAGAGGTGTACCCCGAATACCATACCGTTCTAATGGTGGTGTGTGGGAGGTACCTGTATCTATTACTGCTTGCATGAGAGAGGACTGCCTGCTTTTTTCAAAGCAGTACTGCCTCATGTTATGGATTTGCTTATCATGGAGATCTTTCAGTTCGATTTATCCTCGCCCCCCCCCCACCATCCTCTCGAGGGATAGTTTGTCTTTCGATTGCCGTTGATGGATGTAATTGTCTGTATTTTGTTTGTGTGTTTCTCATTACCCATTGTAGCTCCTCTAGTTCTGTGTTTGACCATTTGATGATCTCGAAGGAGTATGTTAGCAGTGGGACTGCAAAGGAGTTAATTGCTTGTGTGATGTTCTTGCTATTCAGCTTGGTCTTCAATATTGTTTTTAGCCTGTCCTTGTATATTTGAGTGAGCTTTGTCTTACCTAGTTTATGTTTTTGTCTTTGGGCCTGCATTATTCCTAGGTATTTATATGTTTCATGTTCTTGCATAGTTTCCATCATTCCTCCGTTATCCAGTATATTCCCATCTAGTTTCATTTGTTTGGCGCCTCCAAGTATTTTGATTTTTATCCAGACCAAACGCCATCTTTATGTTGATTGAAAATACCTCTGTAATTTGGATCAGGTGGCGGAGTTGGGGAATGGACGGTGCATATAACTTTATATCGTCCATGTACATGAGGTGTGATACCTTGTGGGGGGAGGTTTTCTTGGCTTTTTTGATCGTGTAGCCATAGTTGCTCTTGCTTAGCATTCTTGATAGAGGATTTAGTGCTAGGCAAAACCATTGTGGGCTAAGGGTGTCCCCTTGGTATATGCCTCTTCTGATAGGTATTTCGTTGGTGCATAGCACTTTGTTTTGCTCTCTGAGATGTATTGTGGTTCTCCATTGCTTCATGCTATGCTCCAGAAATCTTACTGTGGTGAGGTGTATTTTATATATTTTCAGGATCTCGATTAGCCATGAGTGGGACGCTGAGTCAAAGGCTTACTTGTAATCAATATGGGCAGTATTAAGGTTTCACTTTTTTTTTCTTGGCTTGTTCTAGGATCACAGAGAGAGTATTAATAATAATAATAATAATAATAATAATAACAATATTATTATTATGTGTGTTCAAAAAATTTCATTATTGATATATCTGGGTATTGAAGGTAATGAACATCAAAGAAAAACTCAAGGTTTATGGACTAAATACCATGAGCGGGCCCGGACTTAGTTGGTGAGGGGGCCCGATTTGTGTCATTATTGTGTGTGTGTATATATATACTATTTTGCAATAAAAAAACAAAGCACCATGAAGAAATTATCTGTTTTTATTGAAATTAAATGTACATCCAGCACATACGCAGGTAAGGAAATGATAAAAAATCGTCAGTAGGACCCATCAATGGCAAGAAATTGCACATTAAATGTTCAAATCAATAGTTGGTGAAACCTCCCCTGGCGGCGATGTACGCTTCTAAGCGTCTAGGTAAGGAATTATTAATGTTCCTAATGTCATCCTGCGACATATTCTTCCGGGCAGTCCTTACTTGTTGCACCAGCTCTGCGACATTTTGCGGTGCCCAAATCCAGCAGCCTACCATGTCCCATACATGTTCGATTGGCGAAAGGTCTGGTGACGTATCTTGCCAAGGAAGAGTTTCTACAGCACGGAAGCACCTTATAGATATGCGAACGGTATGGGGCCTGGCATTATTGTGTTAAAAAATTCTTCCACTTCAGCCAAGCGTCATGAGATGGTGGAAGGATGCCACTTGTGGTATGGAAGAAACTGTAGCACGTTGGATGGCGGACAATGATGTCATAGGATCAGCTCGGGCCTGTCGCACAACCAACCTATCTTGCCTAGCATTCGTGCAGTTTGGCCTTCCAGAGCCTTCATTCCGCTGATGAGTTCCTTGCAGCAACCGTTACTGCCAACACCTTTGCATAGATGTTGGCATCAATGGTTGTACGTACGGTGCAGATGTAC
Source organism: Dysdera silvatica (assembly GCA_006491805.2). Taxonomy (NCBI): domain Eukaryota; kingdom Metazoa; phylum Arthropoda; class Arachnida; order Araneae; family Dysderidae; genus Dysdera; species Dysdera silvatica. Next base: position 28,675 of record QLNU02015092.1, read on the forward strand.
TATTGCTCGGTAGGACCAGCTAATTTCACACATCCCGACTCTGTGTCCACGTTGAAGGTTATCCAAGTGGCTATAAGGTCTTCGACAACGTCCCAACGTCATTACTGGTTGCGTCTCCAGGGAACTGCAACGCCGAAAACGAGAAAAAATAAACCGTTCGCAATTTTTACCACTTTTATACGATGCCAGTCGCGCTATGATCGAAGTAAACGCTCGGTGACTTTGAAAATTTAAACATTTGCATACTTTGTCTAAGGGAATATGCAGGCGAAATTTCGAGATGATCGTATTATTTTTTGAAAGTGCTTTTTTTTTTCAAAAGAGTGTATACGTTACTGTGAAAGACCGAATATTTGGTTATATTCTTAGACATTCGTACTATCTCCGGTATATGTCGACAAGCACAGATGAACTCCGGTGAATGCCGGAACGAGAAGATAGACAGAGGCGACAAAAACGCAAAATCTTTTGTTCTGCCGCGATTGAGGTCACGTGATATTTATTTGTTAAACTCTCGAACACTCTGGTGTTTGTCAGTCTTATGAAAGGCTTGGTGGTGTGTGCAGCGTTTGCTCAATTTTTATTTTATCAGATACCCTAATTTATATATTGAATGGCTACCACAGTGAACCGTGATCTTTGTTTTTGAAACGTTGCGTGCGTTCATTGCGAGTAAACGAGAAGACAATTGTTTTTATTTTTCTCAAGAAAAGTACTCTAAAATACTTTCCGAAGTGATTTTTCCTGAAACTAAGTGCTGCAGTACACCTTTGGATTACAGACGGTTAAAACGTTTTGACGTTTTAAACATTAATGACGAAGAGAAGTTAATTATGCCATTAAAACCAGGAGAAACGAATATACAGTATTATGTTACCAATGATGAATTGTTCAGTATGCTCTACGAAACTCACATCAGAATAGGCCATAGAGGAAGAACACGTACGTATGCTTAAAGAATTGCAAGTTAAGTACAAAAATCTTATATATGAAGTTGTGATGTTGAATTTAAATTTATTTAAACAATGTCAAATGAAATAGTGCATCTAAAAAAGGATTTGTTGTGAAACCAATTGTCAGTTCAGAGTTAAACTCAAGATGTCAAGTCGATCTGATAGACCTGCAGTCACACCGGGATAGCGAATATAGGTTCATAATAGTGTATCAAGACCATTTAACGAAATTTGTCCAGTTACGATCTTTGAAAACTAAGACAGCTGAAGAAGTAGCATCTCACCTTCTTCAAATATTTTTTAGATTTGGTACCCCCAGTTATATTGCATTCAGATAATGGTAGGGAATTCAGTAATCGAGTCGTATCCGAACTATGCGCTATGTGGAAAGATGTTAGGATAGTTCACGGAAAGCCTCGCCATAGTCAAACAGCAGGCTTAGTTGAAAGGGCCAATCAGGATATACAGAATATGTTAACTGCATGCATGAACGATAACGATACAAATAAATGGTCAAATAGTTTGCTGCTTGTTCAATTTGCCAAGAACACGGCATACCACAAAGGAATACGTCAAAGTCCTTATGAAATCCTGTTTGGCATTAAACCAGAAAGAGGCATAGCATCGCTATCATTGCCTGGAGAGCAAATCGCAAATATCGAAACCGAAGAACCGCTTGAAGAAATTGTTAATACTTTTGAAGAAAATTTGAGCAGTGACCATATCGAAAACCATATTCCAAAGGAAAATATTGAAGAGGAGCTTCAACCTACCACATCTTCATATAAAATCCTGACTGAACAACGCGAGTTTTTTTCTATGAAAAGAGCGGCCGCGAAAGAGAATCTTCTACTGCAAGCAACGAAAATGTTACGAACCTCAAAAAGAAAATTTCCTCCTGATATTGGTGATACCTTACGAATACAAGTCCTTGATGTCGACCGTGGTCGTACAGATGCCCGAAACTTGTTGGCGATTGTTGTTGGAATAGAAGACTGCGTTTTTTATAAATTAGCAAAAATGGTACCCTCGAGCAGCTTTATACCCGCAATCAGTTCGTAATTTATAAAGAGAAGTTACTTTCCATAGATGAGATTTCTTCTCAAAAAATGTCGGTGAGAGAAAAAGTTGCGAAGTGGAGGGCAAGGCTACACACGCTATAATTGCAAAAAAGAAGTGTTGCACGGCTAAATGCAGTTATAAAAGCAAGGGACTCTTGTGAAATTCAAAGTGTCATAATAGTTTAAGTTGTTGCAATAAATAAGATTGAGTAACGTTAATCATATACTTAAATAAGTTTATTATTGGTATTATTTTATATTCTCATTTAAAATGTACTGTTCGTTTTAGGTTCAACAGTTTATTTACATATGCTGTTACGTAAGTTTTCTCCTATTTTGACATATGTCATAATATGTTTTGATAATACAGTATGATTTAAAAGTGATTTTAAAAGTTAAAAACAATTTATTCAACGTTCACCATCGACGTTGGCCGGTGTAAGTCAGAAACAATGATATATTTAGCAAATATTTCGGATATACACCAAGCGACTATGTGAATGTTGACATTCGCCAGATTTCCGTAACACACCGTAACACACCGTAACACATATATATATATGGCAAAATGTAAAACGAAGGCATTCTAAGAATACCTAGACTTTTTTGGCAAGGTATGAGATATTTATTTTATTTTAATATTTTGCGATTAATGACATTTCTAAGATCATGTGGAAAGGTACGTGACTTGTGACGCTCACCTTAGACGTCACGTGACAAGGCAAGTGACTTTCTTCACTTATTAATATAAAACTTATTATTTGCTTATCCTTACTATTACTTATTATTACTATTAGAGGAGTTGGTCTAAATATAGGCTAGGGTCGAAATATGGGCTAGCTAAAGTTCAGGGCCTGGTGAATGCTATCCTTTTATCGAGAATTACACGAAACTGCGACGATTCAAGAAGGAAGAAAAGAGGAACAGTAGGTCACTTGCACTCTATGTGTTCGGGTGTTCTGTTACGGAACGTATTATTTTGTGTATTTTACCATCGCAAAATATTTTACAGGTATGTTTGTTCTATTTTCGTAACAATAATATGTTTAACTAAGAATTAATTTGGTAAATGCACCATATTACTGACATTTTAAATTTATTTTCACATAAATCGTATAACGAATACAGTTGCGTAGTAATGGCTGCCACCGCTCTAAGCGTCACTAAGCAAATGGTCTAAATATGGGTTACATAAGTAGGTCTAACTATCGGCTAGCCTATATCCAGACCTTTTTCTTTTGGTAGACCCTAATGCTTCCAAAACTTATGGATATAACCAGAGACACGACAAGGATTTTTCATATGGGGGGGGGCTTGCTATCCGAAAAGAGCGCCTTACCTGCCTTTGATACCGTTTTGTTTTTCTCCCCAGGATTTTGAAAAATCCCCATAACACTGGGATCAAGGAAAATTTTTCATTTAGGGCTACATCCTTGGATATAACTGTCCTCTTAGAGAAAATTAAATATTTCGCTGCTCGAAGTCGAATTCAGAACATATGGACTAACTAATATTTGTTGTATTTGCATTCATCACAAAACACACAGTTTACAATAAATTTGTTTAAGTAAAGAAAAAAGCACTTTAGTTTTAAAATATATAGATCTTTTTTTTTTTTTTCTTTTCATTAATTCGTGGCCCCCCCCTTTTCAAACTGTGAGTGTGCAGGTGCTAAAAAAAAAGATGTGTACATATTTGTGACTTTTGTAAATAGGCTGGTAACAAGTTTATTTTTATCTGCAATTTTTCATGCTTTTAAATATTTCATTATGAACATATGAAGCTTTTATTTGTCGTATCCAAAAATTCATTTTATTTTATTGTGTATTTTTCAAGTTCATTGTCTCAATTAATCATTTATCTGAGGTAAAAATTGTCCTTACATGTACAATATTCTTTCTTAATTAGTATTTTACAATATTTTCAAGGTAGCCAATATTTAGACCACATTTTTAAAAGTCAACAATTCATTTTTTACTTTTAATTAATAATTCAAAACAAACATCATTTTTAGAAAATTTATTTTTGTATCGTATTATGAAGCAGATATTTTCAGTATCACATTTTGAAAACCTTCAAGAGTTTGGCTACAGTTCCTTAAATAAAAAGTGGTAGCTCATGTTTAGATCAGCTCCTTTACTTATTAGGGAGCGTTCAAATATTACGAAGGCAATATTTCGGCCAATTCAACTCCCCACCCCCACCCACCTAGTAAGCAAAAATTAACATTGGCTAACATAGGAAAATAAGTACAACGGCAACCCCTACGAAGGTACTTACGTAATAATTGAACTCTCTCTTATTACTACCATTTATTATCAAGAATGGATCCAGAAAGCTTTAAAGTGGGGGTGGGGGTGGGATTTTGTTCCGATTCCTATTTTTAGCCAAGAGTCTGGTACTTTTCATTTCATTTTCCATAATATAATCCTGGCTCAAGTGGGGAAGGGGCTATCGCCCCATGCCTCCTTTGGATCGGCCAATGCTCATCATTATTACTATTGTTATTACTTGTTATTTTACTATTACTATTACTTATTATTATTATCACTATAACGTATTATTATTACTACTACTATTACTTGTTATTATTGCTACTATTACTTATTATTACTACTATAATTTATTATTGTTACTACTATAATTATTAATTACTATTAATTACTAGATAATAGAATATTGACAAAATAATAATCCTAATAGGACTATTTTTTTAAAGATGGAAATGGAACCCGCGGATAATTGGACTTCGTTTTTGTTTTGTTTTTTTTCATCAACCGAATTGAAACACACGAGAGTAACGTTTGCCGATGAAAAGTGCCGGCGAAAGGAATAAATCGTCACCAGCAATTTGAGGGTAGGCACCAATGGCCTTAACAACGACGCCAAAAACAGGAACCTGGCGAAATCGACAACGTGCAAACCCAAGGCTGGAGTAAGCGTTAATCCGCCGCAAAATTCCAAGTCCAGTTTCTTCCTCCGACGACTACGCCTTTATTCAGCAAACATTGGCGGTTTTTATTCCTTTCGCGTTGGAGGCAACCTACCCTCAAATTCCGGGAGATTATTAATTCCTTTCTCCTGTACCGTTCATCGGCAGACTCATAGAACCAGCTTGGTGCGGTTTTGTTTTTCAATTTATTTACTGCTTCAGTGGAGGCAAACTGATGTTTCCTCTGTTTCTGATTTTTGGGCAGATTTTTCAAGCTGCGAATTATAAAGCGAAGCAATAGCGTAGCAATCCAAAACTCATGGAAGAGCTTAAGTGGCTTTAAAAAAGATTGTGATGCAGTCTTAGAGAAAATAACGTATTTTAATATCCAATGAGGGGCTTGATACCCTTTAGCCACCCTTTTGTACGCCGCTGAAGTGAAGAAATCAAAATATGTGCAGTTTGGAGAGCACTTCTTTTCCGATTCATGATTTCAGCTTTTGGTAAAGGAGAAATCTTAGACACGGGTATAGCAGGCGTTGAACTAGATTTCGCTTGAATATTTTTGTCTGTAGATCTTGCGGTTTCTTCCAATGCTTGACTGGTAAACCTTCTGCCCTCCTAGTGAATTTGCTTACCTTCTACGGCAAAATTATTTTTACCGTCCTCTTTAAAGTTGTTTTGGTACTCTACTTCAAATTCTCAATAGATTTCATTCAAATCTATGTCTCCATTATGATAGGCTGCAATACTCTAGCGCGTTTCATGATCCTGCAGTCTACTGGACCATATTTCACACCTTTGGCATTTTTCTGAAAACTCAATTTTAATAATAATAGAATTAATAACATTTACTCATTTTCGCACTTGCCACGACAACACCAAGCGCTAAATAAACTTCTACCGCTCATAGACACACCTTCATCCTTATTGGATAGCCATAACTCCATTTCATATTACAGACTTAATCGCACTAAAATATCATTTTTATTTTTTCCCCCAAAAAATTTTCTTCTTATCTTAACCGTCATAGAATTCAACCTCATCTTTTTCACTTGTGCCTTTCTAGCTTCACCCATTTTCATTAATTTTTCCCTTACTCCTCCTTCAAATTTCGTCTTTTTTTACCAAGCGATTTTTGTCCCAAAAGCCCATTCACTCACATCTTTCCTCAGGAGGAATATAACGATTCAGTTCGTTGATGCCCTGTATACTCGCGATAAGCCAGGCTAGGCTGTTGGAGGTTCCAGTTGGCGCAGTGTGGTAACGCGTTCTCCTATTGCGCGGCTAATCCGGGTTCGACTCCCAGCAGTGCAAAAAGAACGCTTACTCAGAGATCTCATAAAGATCGCACTGCTCACTGTAGTCCGGGGTTTGGTTCCCTAGGCCTTAAGAGGTTCGGATTCCTCGGAAAACAGTAGGTCCCGGCGCAGCATGACCACTGTAGTCTTTGAGCCGTAAAACAAACAAACAATCTAGGCTGCTGGGTAAACTGGTTCATTCATGGAAACGCAAGGTGATCCAATGATGGCAACCTTGACATGTGTAATTCTTTAGAAGACACAAATGAAATAACGATTTCGATTAGAAAATCAATCATCGGATTCAGTACTTCAAAGTGTGCTCTTTACATTCATTAATATGTTAAACTGTTAAGTGATGTGTTAACAGTTTAACATATTAATGAATGTATGTTAAACTGTTAAGTGATGTGTTAAGCCTAACATGTTCGCATAAAATCTAACTAAAAGTTATACAAATAAGACAAAAATACTATCTGAATTTCCAGTTCGCAATAAAATAATTCCAATTTCTTCACGGCTTTCATATAATTAGTGGGACGAAAATGGAGTACAACTACTTCTGCATACGCACAACTCTGGCAGGTGAAACCCGAAAGTGGTCCATCCATGGGACAGTTCCACCGATGGCAACCTTCCCCAACATAATTTCATCGCAATGAGAGCTACAACCCCCTCGACACCCCCCTGCATACGCCTGTACCTATACAGTAGCGTAATGATAAAGCATTGGACTATTGTTTCAGGAGCCCGGCTTCGTTTCCCAATGCTCTCGTGGAATATATTCCTCTCTTCTGACTTCCTGGATTTGCAGTTTCTTTAGCAATAGGGGATCGGATTCCTGTACGCCCCAAAGGAGCATAAACTTTGTTGTCTTTGCGCCATAAAATCCCAAGCGAACAAACGCTAGCAAAAATCTAGTTTTTCATAAAATTTTCTGAATACCCCATTAACCATCGCATCTCTAAAAATTCAATGAAAATATGTAGTAAAAATTTTGAAGAATAGTATTAAAAAGTATACTTAAACTTTCTTTGAAAAGAAAGCATTACATTTCAGAAAAAAAGCTCATCTTCGTATTTCCCGACGTGGTTTGAAAGTTATCCACTTTTGGAAATTTGAGTGTCTTTTCAGGAAAAAAAAATTTTTTGTTCGTTACTCCTTACTTTATTGTGTTTTTTCTTAAAAAAATACTGAAAAAATATTAAAATTTAAAGCATAGTGTCACAAAATATTGGGACTGAGAAATAGAAGATTCCTAAAAAATTTAAATTTTATATATGTAACTTAAATTTTCCAAGAGTCTTTTAGATTTAGGTATATAATTACCTCTTTTGGAATTGATTTTTAGAAGAGGGAAAAAACGTTCTTACCAGCTTTTAAGATTTTTTCAAGAGCACTAAAAAATATTTTAATCTTAAGGAACTCAATGATACGTATCTTAAAATAAAGCCATTCTTCTCGAGTCTTCTGACAGTAATCTTTGTAAAAGGTTCTTTCTCGTTATATTCAAAATTGCAAATTGGAAAGGGAAAAAAGTTTAAAAGCCCTTATGCAATACAAAAATTCATTTCCTGTACACATACACTCGTCTTTATACATTTCAATTTATTTTGGTAATATATATATATATGTGCTATTTAATAATAAAAACAATAACAGGACCTTAAATTTGAAATTAAAGACATGTGGCACATGGAAAGAGTTAACATTGTACCTGTCATTTTCTCAGCCACAGGTCTAATATCAACCACACTGTACAGAAACTTGGAAACTCCTGAAATCCACACCAACATCCACATAGAGCTAAAAAAGGCCACAATTTTAAACACATGACGGAAAATCAGGAAGTTTCTAGACATGACACCTGAATAATCTATAGAAGGAAGTCTTGAGTACTTGGCACTGCCCGTTTCAAGTATATGCCGCCAAAAGCGAGATTCAAAGCTATATTATCCACAGGAAACATAGAGCCAGGGACCTGTGGCCAACCAGGGCAACCAGAAAGCTAAAAAAAATTATATTTGTGTTTTTAGAACATTTCGTTTCCAAATTAGATTTTTACTTCCGAAATCCGAAAGCATTAAAAAAAATAATATGCTACTTGGATTATAAAAACTTATGCAGGGTGGTCCTAAACTATATGTCAAAAATGTAAAGGTAGGTAGAGGGGACCTAAATAAGTAGATTTCGTATAGGATTGTGTGCGCGGTAATGCCGCCTTGAGCCGGTAGAGAGCGCTGATGACTGCGGCGTATAAAAGCGCTTCGCCAGCTGGATTCATCATTTCCCGCACGGATCTCGAGCAGCATGCATTTCACCATGCGGAGCTGGCCGACATGCATTTCATGTATGGGGCTGCACAAGGAAATGGATTAGCTGCTCAAAGGACGTACAGGGAGCGATTCCCGGATAGGAATCAGCTGGATCGTCGAACATTCGAGCGTCTGCATCGGGAGTTACGCACGAGTGGATCATTTTATGCTTCCAGGCGTGGAACTGGCTTTGGAAGATATCGCAGAACTCCTGCAGTGGAAGAAAGAATACTGAACACAGTAGAGGATAATCCTTCGACAAGCTCGAGAGCTGTAGGACGTGCGTTGGGTGTGAGCCATCAAAGTGTTTTAAACTGCTTGATTTAAGATTTAACCTGCTTGGATTTTTTCTTCTGGGGTCATATTAAAAGCCTGGTGTACGAGAGTCCAGTCACATCTGAAGAAGATCTTGTTGCCCGCTTCTCTGTTGCTGCTGGACATGTGATCGACATGCCTGACGTCTTTTCTAATGTACGCCGATCCATGCGCCGTCGCTGTGAATCTTGTATCGCTGTTGGTGGCCGCTCTTTCGGGCACCTCTTGTAAACTATTAATAAATTTTTGTTTTCTTTTGTCTTTACTTGTCTTTTCAGTTTCCTGTGATTCATTCATACTGCTTTACAAGCTAGCGCTTTAATGTGTCATTACCGCACACACATTCCTATACGAAATCTGCTTATTTAGGTCCCCTCTACCTGCCTTTACATTTTTGACATATAGTTTAGGACCACCCTGTATATAGATATTACACAATTAATATCAGTCTTCGGACAATTAGTTTCACAAATATTTGTCTTTTCGTTCAGTGATGAACGATTGATCTTTAGAAAAAAAATAAAAGAAGGCATGTACTTGAATTTTAAAAAATGATCAATAAATCTATAAATGTAAACAAAAGCGGATTTACGATTTTGCCGCCGGTAGGCTGATATATTTTGCCGCCTTTTCTTACTAAGTATAAACAGAAGCGTAACTAAAATTTTGGCGTCCCTGACGGTTACTTCAAATTGTCGTCTTTTCGGAAAAAATTTACATATTCGGCGCCTTTTGGGCCTCTTCAGACTCGGCGCCCTTTGCCAATGCCTAGTTATAACTATATGTGACAATCTAAGGCTAGATATAAAAGACAAGTATAGAGGGTAAATCTTTATAAAAAAAAATATGTACAAAGGAAACATAGTAATCTTTAACAATAAATAGAACTTTATAATATATTTGATTAGTCAGCAATTCTCATCATAGCCAATGATGATTTAATATTAGGTGATAAAGTACTCGCAAAGGAAAGCATGATTTCTCGGCGACTGGTGGAAGCCAAACCCACAACCACTTGATAGCCAGTCAAATGCACTTACTCATTATTTATAATACATAACAAAACATCACTCAATACGTTTTGACAGTGTAATCTAAACATCCCCTAAAATAAAACTAGTAATTTCAATCAATTAATAATTAACTTATAATAATAATAATAATAAACTTATTGTAATATGTTGTACATTGATATGAATAAAGATGAATAATAATAATAAATAATAATATCGTGTTTTTTATTACAAACATAATATTAACACATCTCTTAAAACTTTAAATAAGGTTTCATAAGTAGGTTCATTCTTTAATAAACTATAGTAGTGGACAAATCAGAAACCTTTTGAAAAAAGTTTATTTTAGAGGTTTGATGGCTAATAACACCACTTTTTTTTGTACCAATACTATAAAATTATATATCATTAGAAAGGTAATTTAATAAAGATTGTAATGCAATAACATTTGTTCAATTATCTGTATTCTATCAAAAGTTATAGCCAAATAACCAGAAAAAAGAAGCACAGCTTGCTTACATTTATATGAAGTAGCTTTCCTTCATTTGAATGTGGCCAATGAGCATGAGTGTTTACAGAGCCAATCAGGTGTCATCTTGTTTTGGCAATGAGCCAATCATGTTTTCTCTTGTTTTGGCAATGAGCCAACAGGTTACAGGACATTTATCAGTGTGTTCTGTAATTGCTATCAAGTTGGTTGTTTTTTTTTTGTGCTCTTTGATTTAGTGTGCTTGTAAAACGTAATAAAATTAAAGAAATGGCGCAAAGAGTTGACTGGTCACCTAGGAAGCGATGTAAAATAGTAATATTAAGTGAACAAGGCTACAGTTATGAAGAAATTAGAAGAAATATTGGGGGAAACTTAACTAAAGGTGGCATTTCTAAATTTTTGAAGAAGTATAAGGAGACTCAGTCATTACAAAACCAGACTGGTAAAGGCAGAAAAAGGTGCACAACAGCAAGTGATGATAGAAGAATTAAAAGACAGTGCCTAGGTGACAGGAAAAAATCATCTCTGTGTATACAAGGTGAAATGGCGCAATGCAATGTGAAGTTAAGTGCAAGGACTGTTCGGCGCAGACTGCATGAATGTGGTCTAAATGCAAGAATTCCACGAAAAAAGCCATTTTTGTCTGTCAAACAGAGGTTGAAAAGATTAAACTGGGCTAAAACCCATGTTAACTGGACAACGGAACAATGGGACAGTGTAATTTGGAGTGATGAGACCAAAATCTCACTGTTTGGTAGTGATGGCGTAAAATACGTATGGAGAAGAATTGGAGAAGATTTCCATCCTGAGTGCATTACACCTACCGTGAAACACCCAGTTAGTGTTATGATTTGGGGTTGTATAACATCAAGAGGTGTGGGCAGAATTTGCATGATCAATGGGAATATAAATGCCCAAAGATACATAAATGAAATACTTGAGCCCAAGCTGCAGCCTTCTGCATGTGATCTTTTCCAAGATAATGAAGCATTTATATTTCAACAGGATTCAGCTCCATGTCATGTTGCTCGTGTGTGCAAAAAATGGTTTCAAGATCATCATATTCAACTGCTGGAATGGCCTGGAAATAGCCCAGACCTTAACCCCATCGAAAATCTATGGAGCCGGCTAAAGAAGCTTGTTAGTCGGAAGCAACCCAGCAATAAAACACAATTAACAGAAGCAATAATTCAATCTTGGTTTCATATTATAACAGCTGCAGAACTAAAGAACTTGGTTCACTCCATGGGAAAGCGTTGTAAGGCCGTAATTAAGGCTAAAGGTTACC
>QLNU02015093.1:5408-40224 GCA_006491805.2 Dysdera silvatica
AAGTACGTTCCAGCATAGTATGACCTTAGCTACCCTTGGGCCATGAAGCGTAATTGAATAAAATGCAAATAAATCGAGCATATGGTAATTTTCACATGTTGTCTTGAAAGGCGTCATTGGAGATGAGAAACGTAGATCATGCTACCCTAAAGAATTTACCACGATACTACCCCAATATCACCTGAACATCATTGTTTTCTTAATCCTACGATGGCATATATGTTACGTGTTCTTCCATGGTGCTCGGATTTGATTTTATTAGTACTACAGAACGCACTTTTTCTGGCCACCGTAGCCCGGGATTTTATTTCTTATGAAACAGACTTTTTTTTCAGATTTCTCGAAAAACTCCTGGTGCCGGCTCAGCATGACCTTAAATGATCTTGCATCGAAAAATACAAATGATTTTTATATTCATTTCACTAAACCTCCTCTGACAATCAACAATATGCACTAGAATCAACAATCGATATTCACATTGGCTATTGAAGGCAGAGCACTGTACTCGCATAGCAAATTTTATTCAGCAGCACAGTGCATTTTTGCAGCATGTTACTTGGAGTTACGGGCAACTGGGATTGGATGAGAGGTACCCTTGTTACGTGTGGGCGCTTTGGTCTATGCTTTGCTGCACACCTTCTTCGTGGGTATTGGCCGGCCCCTGTAGGGATACCGGTCGGCCTGCAGATGTGTTGCCGGTTCGGCGGCCAGGGACGTTTTCTGGGGTGGTCCTGATGGCTGCTCGTTTCGGTTTACGTTAAATGACGACATCCACGCGAGCAGGGCGTCTTTGTGTGCCGAGCATAGTCAACTGCCTCCCTTCCCTCAACTCGCCTTCGGCAGTTGATTTCACTATCAGACAAGGAAACCTCCCCGGAGCTCACACGCCGAATCTAATTCAGTCATAAGTACACACCATAATAAACCTAATATGTTATTTCCTCATGTGGGCCATCTCCTCAGATTAACGCTAAAAATAATTAGTAAAAAATGAGTTTGGGTTAAACAAAAGAGAGATTTTATCGCGATTTGGCGCCTTTTAATTTCTTTTATAAATTCTTTAAAAATATCCGAACAACATTAAATATGTTTACGTATAGTCTGTTTCATGTTACCTTCACATAGATAAAAAGAATGAAAGCGATACTTTGTGACAGAATTTTTAAAATAAAAATAAACGCGTCTCTTATCCACAAATTGAATTGCAACTTACAAAATGATTATAAAAATTAAAGTAATTTGTTTCCTGCTATAACTTTCAGAAATAAAATAAAAAGAATATAGAACTTCAATTTAACAAATAGAGAAAAAAATAACTTTACAGCTACTTCAAAATCTAATACGTTTAAATTTAACAAAAATAACGTAATCACTGTAGGCTATTACTAGACGTATTCTAAACTTTTAGAATAGTCCTGGCGCTCGCTGTTTACCCTTTCCGATCAACTAAATATCTCGCGAAGTATTGCCAAAAGTGTTGCAATTGGCGCTATTTTAACTACTTTTTAATATTTAATTTCTCGATTTCTACGAGGAGATAGCTGCTAATTTTCACACATTAAGGTCTTTATGGTGGGTACATTAAGCTGAATTAAATCCGTTAGATTCGACGTGTGAGCTACGAGGGGAGGGGCTTCCTTGTGAGTGTCCTGTCTGAGAATAGAGCGCCGCCTTCGGCGGCCATCCTTCCCAACTTGCCCCCCCTCCCCCACATGAACACACACCCATACAGGGAGTTCCCTACACCCTCCAAATTTCTTGGCACACACCCCTAAAGCTCAAACGTTCATATAGACGTTAAATATTCAAATTACAAAAAATAAAAAAATATATATTGCGCAAATTATTTTTCTATACTTTTCCTGCATATGTAAATTGTAATAATTTTTACATGCGGCAATTTTTCAAAGAAAAATACGGATAAGGATGCCAAAAGAGAGAAACAGAGAGAGAGAGAAAGGTACTATATGAAGTAAAATCCTGCCACCTCAAAAATTATCAACTGTCTGTGAATAGACTAAATGTCTGAGAAAAAATGCTTGAATTTTGTTTTCCTCTGAATAAAAGAATGAACTTTTTTATATAAATATGGAAGAATTATTTCATTACTACTGAATATTTTATTTCGTTTTTCTGACAAATATATTTTATAAGAAAAATAAAAATCTTGAATGTAAATTTGACACCCCCAACGAAATTTGACATATTCCAACAAGGTTTGACACCTCGAGCAAATATTCCGAAAAACACCCTGCACTCATGCACGCACGGCGCGTTTTGTCCCCTTGACGAGTGTGTAATGTTTCTAGGACTTTTGGCCGCAATTAAGTAACTCGCTGTTGGGTGCGTTTCGACTCCGATGTAGAAGGCCGCATGATGACCCTTCTCCTGACCGTACCGTTCCATTTAGTCGGGTGAGATCGCCAACACCACCTTCCTAATTTTGGTTGGAGCTTTTCGGTGAAATCATCAGCAGTTTTTCTAGCTGAATTTTGGTTAACGTCGTCTATCGGCGAAAAGGCGAGCTACTGGTTAATTACTGGTTTGTAAAATCTTCAGAAAATACCGAAAGAAACAATAATGAAATTATGTATTTAATAACACGCAGCTTGAAAAGTGTCCATCCTCGACTGTTAAACCTCAATACCGACAATAAGATATCGAAATGTGACAATAATTCGATTAGACAATAATTCGAAGTAAGTGGAAGGTACATACAATGTATTTCTCAAAGTGATAATAATGAGAGATAAGAAATATTGGTCTTGTAACGAAGTCAGAGGTTAGAACGACACATTATTTTAGCTGAGTGTGAACCAGTGGCGTAGCGTGACTTCAAAAGTAAGCCATCTCTAATTGTTCACAATGCCCCCCTCGAATTCAAAAGTCACAAATATTACGTATATCATCATCATCATTATATTGATAATAATATATAAAAAATGTAAGTGTTTAATTCGAGGGGTGGAGTACACGAGAGGTGGTAGGAATACACGTTTGTTTACCGTGCCGAAAATCTAAATTTGAGTCCAAATGATATTGAACGCTTGTTCTTTCCTGTTGAATTGTAGTTTGGTGTTGGATCCTCTTTAGTGACAAAAGTTCAAGTTCTTCGAAAAAGTATATTTTGACGTAGCACGTTCTTAATTGTGCTTGCGCCATTAAATAAACAAAAGTTTTTGTCTCTTTGCATGCATTAGAAACCCTATATAAAACAAGACAAGCGCGGACAAGCGGACCTCAAAGACTTACATGACAAGCAGATCCAGAGCATGAGGCAATACTTCCAGTTGAAGAGTCCCCGATCGCCACTCATCCAAGCCATAATACAAGCAGATGCAAATTACACGCCACTAAACCTGTGTAGTACCGAAGAGCGTGTCCTGGAAACAGCCAACGAACAGAAACTAAGAACTTGGGCCGGAAAACCATTACATGGCAGGCACTACAATGACCTGCAACAACCACACGTTGACAAAAAGGCATCAAATTCTTGGCTGGCCAAAGGCACTCTCCAGCCAGAGACAGAAGGATTCATGCTAGCCATCCAAGACCAAGTGATCGCAACAAGGAACAATCAGAAATTCATCCAGAGAAAAGACATAGAAAGCGACAAATGCAGACACTGTCATGCGGCATCGGAGACAATCCAACACGTGATGGCAGGATGCAAGATCCTTGCGCAGTCAGACTACAAACATAGACACGATCAAGTAGCGAAAATAGTCCACCAGAAATTGGCAGCGAATGCTGGCTTTCTGACAGAAAAATGCCCGTACTACAAATATGAGCCAGAGACCGTGCATGAGAACGAAACACACAAGCTTTACTGGGATAGAGCAATCATAACAGACAAGACAGTCCCACATAACCGTCCTGACATAACCCTCGTCGATAAATCGAATAAGACCACGTACTTAATCGACATAGCAGTACCCAACACCAATAACATACAGACAACCTACACAACGAAAATCACCAAGTACCAAGATCTCAGACATGAAGTACGAGATATATGGGGTATGGAAAAGATCCTCATCATCCCGTTAGTCATCTCAGCAACAGGGATAGTACCAAAAACGCTTGCGACGAATTTGGAGATACTCAACATTGACCCAAACACCTACATTGAAATACAAAAAGCCACAATCCTAAACACGTGTCACATTGTCAGGAAGTTTCTAGACATGGCACATTAAGAAGTGATGTAAAAAGAGGCTTGGGAACATGGCGCTCTGCCCGTCCCAAAGCCTGTTTCCGCCAAGAATGGGCGAGGAAAACTTTTATATATATATATATATATATATATATACAGTCAAACCTGGTTAACCCAAACATGCTTGATGCACACTGAATTTAACATGAAACGCTTCCTGAAGCTTTGTCAAATGGAATAGAAATTCTTGTTTTTTTTGCAATATGGAATACTAAAATACTGTTTAATACAAATTAATAATCGATGGCCTTTGGAAAAATTTCTTTGTTTAATACAAATAAAACACGCTTTTCCAAGTCTCTCTGTGCAACTTTTTCAAGTCCCATTCTTTCTTAGAAATAGAGTTCCAAAGAAGGTCAAAATAATATTACCCTTTAAGGAGGATAGCTTTCGTTCCGATAACCCTAAAGCGTTCGGGTACAGACCAGATCATTTTGACCAGGGTAGAATGATTTTATTGTTTTATTTCGAAACCTCTAAATTCACATTATTAGACTAGAAATTTGATCCATTCTGCCATTTATTTTATCCAGAAAGGTTTTATACTAGATTTCTTCGATGTTTAAGTGTTAAACTTAATCATAATGTTCAGAAGTAGATGAATTAAAAGAATAGAAATTCTAAATTATGTGTGTTATGCAAAGTTGAATAAAACAGAAATTATTGTAAATTTTTAGATTAAAAATAATACTTCATTGACGATTTAAAATTAAGAAAAAATTGAAGCTGATTGTGTAGTTAGTTTGAGTGTATGATATGCGATTTATAAACGTAACTTACAATATGTACATATTGTAAAATGAGAATTTTTTAAATCATCTACCGTACATAATATGGACTTCAAACATACGTATGTATACAGTAAACTCTCTATTATTTATGACAATGGGTGGTGGTACTATGGATAACTGAGTTTGTGGATCATCTGAAAATAGAAAAATAATAATACAAATGCTGAGTAAGCATTAAAATTTTGAAAAACTATCGATTATTACTACAAATATACAGAGTATTTCAGAAAGGATTACCTAACTTTGAAATTACATAACTCCGAAGCAGTGATAGACAGAAGGATGAAATAAGTGGTATATTTAACGTGCAGTCCGTAAAAATCTAATACATGAGTTTACAAAATTAATTATACCACTGGCCAATAGGTTTTGCTGCAGTTGCGGTGCGCGTTTTAAATACTGCTCGGAACAACAGATTATTCAGTTTTTGTCTGTTCTGTTGCCAAAACGTGACAGGCGGTTTAGCGTAATGAAGAAGGTGGAAGTCAGTCTAAATGAAATCGTGTATTCCTTGGAGCAACGTGCATTCATTGTACTGGAATATTACCGATTAGATCGCAGTCCGACGATGATGAGGCTCAGTTTTCAACAAAGATTTAACGTCGCAAAAAGCCCTACTTCGAGAACAATTCAAAATTTGTTCGCCAAGTTTGAACGTATAGGCAGCGTTGTAGGTAATTTAGTCGAAACTGTGGGATGCAGCTGGTCGACCGTGACAGCTGAAAATGCGAAGACAATTGAAGAGGTGATTAAGCGTAGTCCCCGGAAATCCATCCAAAGAACAGCTACTGAGACTAAATTGTCAGCATGCATTACAAACAGAATTATGCTAAACACCCTGAACCCGTATTCGTATAAAATTCAATGACATTAGGGGATCGAGGTTACGGCTGTGAGACTTCACGAATGAGCTGCTCCAGATGATTGTCAAATTAATGTAGACCGTATATGCTTTACCGATGAGGTGCAATTTTACTTGGATGGATTTGTTAATAAACAAAACTGGCGAGTTTAGGTTACCGAAGACCCTCATGTTTGTGTTGCACAACCACTGCATTCTCAAAAAATAACCATTTGGGCTGAAGTACCCAGTAAAGGCATCGTAGAGTCTTTTTTCATGAAGGAAACGGTTAATTCTTAATTGTACATCGACATTTTGGGACAATTGGTCGCCACACTTCAAGTGTTTGAGGATAAACCAGAGAGTTCCTGGTTCGTGCAAGATGGCGCCCGACCACATCGTACTTCTGCCGTGTTCACTTTCCTTGATGAATAATTCAGTGATAAAGTGATTGCTCTAAACTACTGTTTCCAAAATACTGGAACTGGTATAAATTGGCCCTTATACTTGACCGACCTCAATCCGTGCGACCTTTTTCTCGTGGGGCTATTTGAAGTACTCTTCTTAGTAAGCATTTCCAAACACTGGAATAACTGGAGAAGTCCGTCCGTGTGGAATGCGTATCTATTTCAGTAGAAATATTGCAAAGGGTGGCTTCAAGCTTCATTCTTCGCTTGCGCCGTATCATTGCTATGCAAAGTGACCATTTCGAACCCATTTTAATGTGATTTTATGCCTGGTTACGAAGGACAGTTTGCCTATTACTTAAGAACATCGTACCGCGACTACAGGGCCACCTGGTGGCCTATAGTGTGACTAATTTTGCAAATGCTTGTATTATATTTTTACGGCCTGCACATTAAACATACCGCTTATTTCATCCTTCTATCTATTACTATTTCGGAGTTCTGTAATTTCAAAATTAGTCCTTTCTGAAACACCGTGTAGAAGATATAAATAACAAGGAGTTTTGGACTAACGAAAATACTTGCTGATCACTAGCTAAACCTGATTTTCAATTTAAAATTCTAAACTTTGAAAATGAAGTCTTCATAGGTAACATACACTGGTGTGTAAAAATTAAGGATGGAACAGGTTTTCACATGTAATGACGCGCTGCAGTGTTCTAAATGGATACAAAGCATACTATAACATCGTCGAGATCTAAGTATATGGGAAAGGTGAACAAGACTGACCAAGAAAAAAATCCAACGGATGCAAAGGACCTTTATTCAAAAGTGAGTTCTAAGGACAGAAGACAGAAACGCCCACGTGACTGGCGCCAGGCAAAAAACCATATCCTCAGTAGGGGATGTAATCATCCCTGACTACAGTGCAGAATGTACGCTATTTGTTCATGCTCAGTATGAGGTTGTCGACGAGCTCTTGAGGCATCATGGTTTATTCCTTTTATAGCACCAATCATAGCTATGGAGTCATTGCTGGAAGATGGTTATATGCTGCTAGGTATCTCCCAAGAACATCCCACACATGTTCTATTGGATTTAGATCCGAAGACCGTGCACGCCACTCCATTCGGTGAATATCTTCACTCTCCAACAGCTTAGTGTCAACTGTTCTACGATAAAGTGTAGCATTGTCATCCATGAAGAGGAACTCCTGGCCCACAGTACCCGGGAAAAGACGGATGTAAGGAAAGAGAACCTCGGTACAATAACTGTTAAAAGTGACCGATCCTCCTTGAAAGGTGTGGAGCTCCATACGGCCATCAAGAATTATGCTTCCCTAAACAAGAACTCCGAACGAGAATACCTCTAAAGTGATTCCTTTTGACAATATTGAAGGGGTGATTATGTGTTTCCTGCTCTCTCTTCAGGTATATGAATGTCCAGAATCGCTAGTGAGACTAAATCGACTCTCATCTGTAAACAAGACCCAACCCCGTTGCTAAGCTCCCCATTCCCTTTGTCCTTGACACGTCAGAAAAAACTCCTTCTGATGGGCAGGCATAAATGACACACACCATGCGGTCGACAAGAGAACAAATCACCTGTGTGTGCAGTCTCCAAGCTAATATAAAAAGCGATATCGGTTGTCCAGTAGTGTGTTGCATGTGTCTTGCAATTTTATCCGCTGTCTGTCATCAATTTCTTCTCGCCTGTAGGATAATGTACTGGTTCTCTGTTGCCATGGTTCCTCGTGAGCAACCACTGCTAAACTTCCGGACGGATGTTCCTGTCGTTTGCCATCCAAGCTCGTAAAACGATGCTGTATGCGATGCTAAACTTCTCGGCCACACTAATCACACTTCTCAATGATTCAACCTTGGGTAAGGTCATTCATATGTTGTCTCCAGGACTTTCTGTTGGACATCTCACACTGCTACAGCAACTCACCATCGATCGAAATGCTGAGCATACACCGCTTTTATGCTTTATACCCTACCTACACATCCACATATGCCATTCTGTGTGTATGCATATATGACATACCACAATAGAATGTAGACCATCTTATTAGTGGCCTTTCAGTCGGTTCTGCCTGTTTGTTTCGCTATTATGCTACTTTCTTCACTTCATCCTTAATTTTTGAACACTAGCACATATGCATGCGCATTTATATAATAACATTCAGCTTTAAATGTGTTTAAATTTAACGTTAACACATTATTACTTGAATTTCAGTAACGCAAGCCAAATAAAAAATATTATAAAAGTATTTACATTAGTAATCATTTCCAAAGTAAGCTCTGTTTGGAGGTACTCAAACAACAATCGATGGTTGTTTGCTAGGTTTTTTTATGCCTCTGATTTTTAAATTTTCATTGTAAAATATTAGCACATTAAATATAATCATTAATGTAATTCATTATCTAAAAAGAATGGTTATCTTGAACTCCTTATTATGTGTTCTGAAAGGGATGAGAATCCTCAGAAATAATCCGGTTTCACATATTGGAAATTTTGTTTCATAATATTTTCCCTAGTTACAAGGGAACCCCTTTCGCTGTTCACTGCACTTTGAGATCAGACCTATGGGAGATGATAGTGCTTGACTTCCTGATCACGAATATGTAATCATTTGTCTGCTAAAATGATATGACAATTTTTGATGAATGTTTGAAGTCCAAAAATGACACTTTTTTTCGCCAGGTTTGATATTTTTTAATAGCACTGTATGTGAGCAAAAACAGGTTTGAAGTCGGTAAGATTATGAAAGATCATCGTATTTAACGGATAAAAATAAAAAATTATGTCTCAGCTAATTTAAATAGTATAAAAAAAATTAATATGAAAAATGAACTTTTAGCATAGATATTTGGCGAATTTGGCGACAATTTTGGAGAGTTGGCGGGACATTTAAGTTTCGCATTCCACTAGCTACTATATAAACTCGTCCGCAAGTATAACGTCAATATAGTTGTACGAGTTTCCAATTGTGAGAAAATGAAAAATATAGTGAACATAGTTCAATCTGTTTTGAAGTTGGTCGTTAATAAATACGACACGCTTCCGTCATTAATAACAGACTAAGAACTTAAGGAAAGTCTGGAAGTATTGTCGAAAATCGAAAACATAATTTTTAATAACAATGTCAGTGAAAATATTAGTTTAGATTTTGAAGACAATTGTGATTTCCGTATAGACGAAGAAAGTGATATTAGTATAGTTGGTGATGAATATTATAACTGTACTGTAAAGGGCGATCAATTGGCAAATGAATTCAGTTTAGAAAATATGCAAACAATTGTTCAGTATTTTGACAGTTGTAAAAAAAATAAATTCCAAAAAACAAACAGGAGATATCCAACAGTAAAATACCCTACTTATATTTCGAGGTTTAGAAAATATATATCAAATATGGGCACAAATATAGAAAAGTATAAAATAATAAAAAATGAAATATTAGCCAGATTTACAAAAGCTAGGGAAATTTTTTTACATGTTCATGATATAGATTTGAAAAAATGGGCGATCCTGAAATCCGAAGAGTTAGGATTTGAGGATTTTAAATGTTCCGATAACCAAAATTGTCGCCCAAATTCGCCAAATATCTATGCTAAAAGTTCATTTTTCATATTAATTTTTTTACACGGTTTGGATTAGTTGAGACATAATTTTTGTTTATCCGTTAAATACGATGATCCTTCATAATTTTACAGACTTCAAACCTGTTTTTGCTCACATACAGTGCGATTAAAACATATCAAACCTGGCGAAAAAAGTAATTTTTGGACTTCAAATATTCATAAAAAATTGCCATGTCATTTTTGCAGACAAATGATTACATATTCAATAAAATGTTTAATTACACTGTTGATAGCTATTTCGGTGGCTAATCCGCCACCATCATCAGAACAGTTATGACCCTATTTACATACGTGGGCGTGAAGCGTTGCCAACACCATGATCACAGAAACAGGGAATTAAGAACTATTTACGGGTTGTACGTTAGGGGTGGCGTCTCTTGCGGTAGAACTAAGCAAATTTTTCCAAATAGGTGAAAGGGCGTTAAAAGGGAGCTGATCATTCACGGAATTAGCTGTATTTGTAAGGATGTGATAAGCTTCGAAGGAGTTGAAATCAAAATTTGAAGAGACTTTTTCAATTAACTGTGTTTTGGAAAAAAGAAATTTGTGGCCAGCTTCCCAAGACTGTTTCGCCAGCGCGGATTTATGGAATTCTTGTTTTCGAACGTACGCCTCGTGCTCTTTTAATCGAAATCGCAAGACCCGACGTGTTTGGCGGATGTATATTATCTCACACTGGCACGGGACAGAGTAATTTCCCCAATTATCATTGTCCGGAATGCTGTCTTTCAATTTTTAAAAACCCAACTTATTGACTGGGGTGAAAACCACACGGAAATTGAATTTATATAAGATAGCGGAGACTTTGGATGAGATTTTCGGAACGAAGGGTATGCACACAGTATAGATCATAGGAGAAGAGCCCTTGGAGAGAGTGGTGGCCAGTTTAGGTCTATTGAGTTTAGAAAAGATCTTGTTGACAATGGACGGGTGGTAACTACGATCCGACGCAATTTTCGGTAGGATATTGAGTTCAATATCCAAGGCTTGCCTAGTAGAATTAAATTTTGTCTCACGGGAGATAAGCCAATAAAATGAACTCATTTTTTGTCATTGTGGATGCGCAGATAGTGAGTGCGGTGGGAGAGACACAGCGAACGGTTTTCTGTATACACTGATTTGGAAAGCAGACGGGGTTCTTGTGACATAGACATCCAGAAATGGCAATGAGCTATTGGCTTCTTCTTCGAAAGTAAACGAGATATGTAGATCGACTGAATTTGGTATAACAATGACACATAAAAGATCGGAGTCATCATCAGGAAGGATTGCAAAAGTGTCGTCCACATATCTTGTCCAAAACTTGAATGGGATTCATTTTAGGATCTCACCTACATAAACTCAATTTTGTTATCAATTAATGCTATCCTACATAAACTCAATTTCCGTGTGGTTTTCACCCCAGTCAATAAGTTAGGTTTTTCAAAATTGAAAGACAGCATTCCAGACAATGATAATTGGGGAATTTACTCTGTCCTGTGCCAGTGTGAAATGATATACATCCGCCAAACACGTCGGGTCTTATGATTTCGATTAAAAGAGCACGAGGCGTATGTTCGAAAACAAGAATTCCATAAATCCGCGCTGGCGAAACATTCTTGGGAAGCTGGCCACGTTTCTTTTTTTCGAAGCACAGTTAATTGTAAAAATCTCTTCAAATTTTGACCTCAACTTCTTGGAAGCTTATCACATCCTTACAAATGCAGCCAATTCCGTGAATGACCAGCACCCTTTCAACGCGTTTTCACCTATTTGGAAAAATTTTCTCAGTTCTACAGCAAAAGACGCCTCCCCTAACGTACAACCTGTAAATACTTTTTACTTCGCTGATTTTGTAATCACGGCGTTGGCAACGCCTCACGCCGACGTATGTAAACGGAGTCATAACTGTTCTGAGGATGGTGGCGTATTAGCCACAGAAATAGCTATGAACAGTGTAACTAACCATTTTTAACTGCGATTATTTGTTGTTGTTTACTCGCTCTTTCATAACTTTACGCAGTGTGTGGCAACAACTCAAGCATTCATGATTACTTAAATATTTAAAAATACATATCTTGATCAGTTGCTGCACAGATGTTATTTAAGCATTCTGAGTCTGGCTTTCCAGCGTATTCATAGCAATTATTCTCTTCAAAATATTTCCATGATAAAATATTTATTTATGAAAAATGCTTGGAAAACTAAAATGACAAATTCTATTAGAATCACTTGTGGCCCGGTAAAATTGAAGCCAGGACTCAGCAGTTGAAAAATACTATAGTATATAGAGGGTATTTACACATATTTATAGCGATTTTGGCTGCGTAAATAAAATAGATACAATAAAAAATTATTTTCTAATGTATTCTGTCTGATAGCCCTATCTTTGAACTATCATATTACATCTAGATTTCCATTGTAGCAGGACTGTTTGTAAAGTCACAAGCGGAATTTTGTCTCATACCTCTTCCACAGTCCATCCAAGGTAGTCGGTCGGCGTTTTGAAATAGCTTGTTTGCTAGTCCAAATGCACAGTAATACATTGGTGCTATATCTGGAGACTTGGTGGGAATATGGCTAACTATTATTGACTTGATTCCTGTTTCTTGTTCCATTTTTTCTAGAAATGTGGTTGTACTTTTGGAGATGTGTCTTGATAGAGTTCCACACATTGAAAGCCATTAGGATACAATTTTTGAATCTCTTCTTTAAAAATAGGAGTCAGAACATTATTTTGATAATATATAGAGTTGACTTTGCATTTTTGTTCAAGCTTTCTTACATTTAATTTTCCGTTATAAGGGTTTCCAGCGATAACCACAAATCCTTTACTGAAAATTCCTTTGTTCTCTTTGAACCAAACTTTTGAGTCTCTCTGGCTTTTTTTTCAATAGTAAATCGACCTTTGTTTATTACAATCATTTAAATAAATCCATACTTCGTCAATTGTAATTTTTTTTCCATCTATTTCCTTTAGTGACTTCCATATGATAATCTGCATCTAGTCTTCCGCTCAGCAAAATGCCGAAGTAGCACACAATGAACTGTACTTTTTGTTTTAATTAAATTCAAATCTTTATTAATTATTTTAGTTGATGCTGATGTATTCAAAGATTTTGTAATAGTTCTTTGAGGTTTTAGATTTTCTTGTAGAACCATAGACTGCACTTTAGAAATATTAGAAGAAGTACGAACCTTTTTGAGATATTTCGTTTGAGTTTTTGTCCTCTTGACATTAAAGCCTGACGATTTTTTCCTACTAAATTAATAATATCGCTTATTTTATATTTTGAAACATGAAAACCATGCTTCTTGCATCGCTTTTTAATTATTGAATATGAATATTTCTTTCCAGAAGGGCAAATATATAGCCTTCGTGCCACCACTTCCTTTCTTACTCTAGTTCACAGCGCAAACTAAATTTTTAGTCGCAAACGATTTTCCACTGTTCAGGTAATAGCATGTTGCCAGATTTTTTTTCCGGGTTGCTGTTAGTTTTTAAAAATTTAAAATCAGAATCGTTATAAATGTGTGTAAATACTCTCTGTATATGTAGCTTTGTGTTTGTTTCCCCCCACCTCCGTAATTGAATAATATTTACGGGAACCGTCAATATTCATTTAAACTATGACTGTAATTATTCTTTTGTAAAATCCGATTTTGGTAAATCATTCTTCGATGATTTATTTTGCAGTTTTAGGAAGAAAATTCCAACTAAATAATAGGGATGGACTTAATATGTGTCTTTTTTCTAACTTTCGTTAGTGTAAATGTTCCTAACAATTTTGATTATTCAAAGTTCCCACTTATACAGGATAAAAAATTCTCCCTCCAATTTTGGGGACTAGGTTGCAAAAGTTGGTTGGGTGAAAATGGCTTCACATTCGTGAAAGATTTTGCTATTTAAAACAGAAGCATATATATATATATATATATATATACATACAAAAGGTTATTCCTGACTTTTCTAGGTTTGCTTAAAAATGTTTTTTTTTCAAACTTTTAGGGACAATTTCAAATTCGCTAACAATTTCGGGTTTTTCTGATATAAGATTGGTTATAATAGCAGAGTGAAAACCCTACTATTATGACAGAAGCATATGGATTTTATGATTTTGTTAATATTCTATACATAATTAAAACAATTTTAATTTGATGCGTATCTTCCTTATAGGTTATATAAAACATTCACTGCATAAATGTATTTTAATATATTGGCGCTAACATATATTTGATTTCCTTATTTACTGTATCACACATGCTGTAGGGTGACATAGAGGTAATGTATTTGCTAACCACATATGGAAATTCTTGCTGGTGCCAAATACATGCCATTTTTTCTACCAATTTGTAATCTCGGATTCGATTCCTTAGGTGACAGATCTAAATATTTTAGAAAACTAAGTCCTGATACAGCATAGCTTTAACTGTCCTTTAACCATAAAACACAACCCTATGCTGTACAATATATGTCACATGCCTGCAATAGAAACATATGGTGGCATACATCATACACATTGAAAGTACTAATATATACGTATAATCAGAAATCCATTATAATTTTGTTTTTTATATGTTGTATCTTCTATATAAATAAATGAAGCAATATTTTTAAATCGAAATTCACACAAACACATTTTTTGTAAGCTGGCACATCGTTTTTATAATTGTTTCCGCCTGGAAAGCTCCTGCCTTCATCAAAAAATCCTTTAAGACTGCTCTGTTGAATTAAATTAGAAGCAATTAGTGTCTCACAACGCAAAAATTCTATGTCATCATCTATTGCAAAGAAATCAAAGTATACTGAATTTGTGTAAGGTTGGAGAAGACATGTTTGTAACTTTCAGGAAAATAGATATTCCCACATGAATCATTAACGATTTCATCTCCTGTGGAAGATGTGATAAGCCTCCATAAAATTAAGACCCATTTTCTTTGCCCATAGATTTTAATTTTTTTTCGGCCTATTACATTTTTTGTAGAACCAATGGAATTGTTAATGATCTGTGTAAGAATATTTATTTTCCTGTGGAACTTACAAATGTTTCCTTTCCAACCTTACGCAAATTTGGTATGCTTCTATTTCTTCGCAATATATAGCAATACGCGATTGTAGCATTTTGAGATGCTAATAGGTTCTGATTTAAAAATGTCGTAGCTGCTCACAAAGAACTGTATTTGTGTGAATTTTTATTTAAATATTGTCTCTTCTATGTTTTAAGGTTCCAAAAAATAGGGATTTTCATTTTAAGGATGATGAGCCTATGGGATTAGCAGTTGGAGAGAATGAAGAGAAAAGGAAGATGCTTGCTGCTGAAAGACAAACTGAATATAACAAATTTCTTACAGAAGTACTTTTCATTTAATTTACTATTATCTTTATTATTTCTCAGGAACACAGTGTAATAGTTACAAATTACTCAAATAATGGAGTGAAAGTAACCTGGAGTGAAAGTAACCTCAGAGGAAGCTGGGGGAAAAAAAGCTGACACCATCGTCAGCTTAATAAGTCTATGTCCCCCATTTGAAAACGAAATATGGCATTAATTCTAGTAATTGGCAGTAATTAGAAAAAAGCACACCTGTGGAGAAATATATATTACACAAGTTAAAAATAATCAATTTTCTAAATTAGGTACTGGGAAAGAGATAATATAGCTAGAAAAGGGAATACATTTATCAAAATTAATAAAAGGTTTTTAAAGTAGTGAAAAAATATTAACACTATTAACAAAAATAAACTGAAGAAAATCCTCTCCCAATAAAAACAATTTTAAGTTACAATCAAAATAATCTCACGTGCTGCAACCAGGTAAATATTTGATGACAATGCGTTCCAGACTTGAGGACCCACTAAACTCAAATGAAAAAAAGGAAATCGTTGCCATCAAAGAAACCAACAGAGTACCTCAGCAAATGGAATATCTTTCAGGTTTCCACAAGAATGATCAATTAGATCATCATTATAGATGTACACAGAAAGTTCAAAAGGGGGGTTACATAGCTACAACTCTATATATTCATATTCAGGGTAGTTAATAAAGTCCTCATAAACGCATATAACTGCTGAAGGGGGAGAGCTAGAGGTATGAATACGATGTGTAGACATAGTAAAGTGATTATGTGCTACAAGATGAGACCACATGCAGCACCTCTGGCGGCTAAATTCTAACGTCATGAAACGTAAATCGGAAAGTAAAAAAGACATAGAAAAAATATCAATGGCAAATTTATCCAGCTTCATTTAGTTAGTATGAAATGATACTTTATGCAAACGGATCGGTTAGATGCAAGAGGGTGCTGCCTTATTTTGAATCTGTCACTGTTCACAAGATATCATTCTAGACCAGTGACGTAGCGTGGATGATGCCACCGGGGCGAAAGCCCCGGGCGTAAAATTTCAGTATTGGACTGGTGGACAAGAGTGCTAATGTTTTTTAGGGGGCGCAATACTTAACTTGCCTCGGGCGCTGTCAACCCACGCTACGCCGCTGTTCCAGACTAACCTTGTATAACTACCAATCACAATGTCTATATGAAGTTAATGTCGATTTGCTTCGAAGTGGTATCAGCTACAGTGCATATCGTAGGACGTATAAGAATATCTTCACGTACACCAGCGGTTTTCAACCTATGCCCCGTGAAAACTTTCCAAGCATTTCCGCGTACTTCCGTGCTCAAAAATTACAAAAAACGCTAGGTTCCTTTTGTTTCATCACCCTTTTTCGATGCCAAGTGATAATTTTAGTTTTATAACTGCAAAAACGGTTTTAGATATCATATATGTATGGGTAACATATTGCAGATTTAAAATATCTGCTTTGAATTTGTTTTCAAATGTTTTGCCCTTGCTTTTTGTTGCTGTTTTTCGTTTATGTTTATGTAGTTCAGTAAGTTCCCCAGTTCTTTGAAATTTGTGAGAAATATAACATTTCGAATAAAAAAACTGACATTTTACAGACTTAAATTCTTAAAAATACGTTCCATCGTTAATACTGCCGTCATTGGGTTTAGTACCTATGTTGGTAAAAATTTAGTCGCCTTTATGAGAAAAGAAAAATATATATACAGTAAAATCTCCGAATAACGGTCACTCACGGGACTGTGTAAAGGTGACCGTCCATCGTAAGTGGCTATTATTTGGATGTTCAGTATAAAAAAAAAATCGAAATTAATAAAATTAACAATAAAAAATTATAACCATTTCAAATACATTAATCCTCATCTATTTTAATTTATATTAAAAAAATCAGTGATGCGTAATTGTTTTGCTTTTTTATGGCAAACATTCATTTCTAAGGATATAATAATATTTATATAACTCACCATCATTTTTGATTAGAGCAAAATTTTGGATCGCCCGAATATTTGCCAAAACATGAGAATATGTTTTGATGTTAGAATTTTGTGGCAGTTCTACACGCACTTCCGCTTCCATTTCCTCATGACAGGTTATTCACGAGGGTGGAAATTAGAGAAATTTCCCCTACCAAATCCATAAAAATGCAGTGGAAATCGGTTATAACGAGCGCCGATTATAATGACCAACCGCATATAATAATAACAGAAGTTTTACAAAAAGTGTGATTCCCTATTTTATTTATTTATTTTTAATTGCTCGTTAAATCCAAGGTCCTAAAAAGACTTGTTCGTTAAGCCTTTAAATTGTATTACGCTTAATACTTACATATATACCAAATACATATTATACCAAGAAAAAATCCATATTTTTCTAACTATATTTAGAAACTTGTTAAATGCGGGCTCGTTATAAATGGGTTCTACGGTATTTTACATCCCCTCAAAATACCTATCTGGATTTGCCTCAGCTTTTTTCCCCTTCCATCATATTTTCTAACAATTCCTGAATAGTATTATTAACAGACCTGCAGCCAGACGCTTGTTACAGAAGGGGCTTTGAAAGTTACGAAGGGGGCTTAGAAAGCTACAGGGGACCTTACAATTTATTAATACTTTGATGTAGTTTACTAATACATTTAATAACACTAAATATCTGAGTGGATTACTATATTTACCATTAATGAATACATTTCTTAATGTAAATTTTGCATTGAAAACTTATAGAGGTATATTAAAACTTATAATTTATCTTATCTTTATTATAGATTAGATGAAGTTCTGTAAAAAACATGATGTATCTAATATCTACCGTAGAAATCTAGTTTGATTATAGTATTTTTGTCAAATAATAATTTCCATTGACAAATACAATTTTATATAAAAAAATATTGAATTAATTTATCTTGAAAAACTATTTCCTAAGGGGCTGATTACATTTCCAGGGAGGTGGGGGGGGAAGCCCAGCCTGGCTACTACTGTGGGTATTAAACGTATCAGAAACTTCTAAATCTTTGTCTACGCAAATAGACTTTCAAGATTCCATATTTATCATTCCTGCTAATCTGGGAATGCCATGCAATCCTTTACCTATCATCTCTATATATATTTTCGAGTTCACCTTCATATAGCTTACCAGTAGCATTGTCTAATGTCATGTTTAGTAATAATTCCTCCTCTCAAGGAAATCAAATTAAAAATGTTTTGAACTACTCTACACAGTAGTTAATGACTTATTTAATGTTTAAATAGTATTTTTATGTCATTACATCAACTTTTAGTCCTTCCATCAGCATAATGCCAAACACAGGATGGCTGATAATTTTTTTTGTTGTTGTTTTGTTTTATTTTGCCATTTTGAACTATTCTCAATTCATCTTTTAATAATAATAATAATTTTACAGGCAACCAAGAAAAAGAAAATACTTAAATACACGTACAAAAAATATGAGTCAGGAAGGTGCCTGACGGATGATCGGAAAAAAAGCAGAGTAAAAGTCTGCTTGACGAGTTCCAGCCACCCCTCAGACAATAAATTATTTAAATACATAAACACATTGGAAAAACCATAAATAAGGGAAATCAACGACATGTTATACAAAATAAATTATGTATTGACAAACAGCAAAAAAAGAAATAAATTAAGCGTTGACATTTAAAGTGCAATAAAATAAATATTGAACTGTAAAAAAAATACAATAGAAGATATAAAACATTGACATGTAGGACACAGAAAATGGAATTAAATATTATTATGTGGATAGTAAGTATTTTTTTAAAAAAGACTTAAACTTATGCTTGCTGTTAATGTTATTAAGACTTGTCGGGAGAAGATTCCAAACCATGGGACCTTGGGAGTCGATATGATCGTATAAGTAATGAGAGGTGGATTGCAATGGGATAAGGCTTCTGCCGGATCTGGAGGGATAGCGAGCAATACGTGGACGAATCTGAATAATATTAGAGTGAAAGCCTTTGTGAATACGCTTGAACATGAGAAGGGCCATTCGGGACTGAGCAATTATAGAAAAGGGTAATATGGCAAAAGAAGTCCATAGGTTTGTTCTATTATTCATAATCTTTGAAGTCATAATTTTTAATATATGTAATTGAATTTGTTCAAGTTTATGGATATTAGATTGAGTTATTTTTTACCAAACGTTACAGCAGCAGGTGAGGTGAGACTGTACTAGGGAAAAATAAACGGAACGAATAGCTCTGATAGGAAGGCATTCGTGAATTCTTCGAAGAAGATTTTATCCATGAAAAGTTTTTAAAATGAATTATTTGGAAGACGTTGAAGGGGTAATGCAAAAGATGCTATCTTAGCTAAATTTTAGCAACATCGCCAAAAGTGGATGGCAACAGCTGTAGCAACCGTCCCCCACGATGGAATGTCGTTTTTCAGACGTTTCTTAGACCCAGTACTTTTCTTGAATTGGGACATGCCTTGTGGGATGGTGTCCCCTGACACCCCCTGTTTACTAAAATCATCAGATAATGGCATTGCAAACTGTTGATTCTGAAAATCTGACAATAGTAAAAAAACTCACCCATGTTTCATCAGTATCAGGAAAATAGATTATCTTGACAGTGTAACAAATTTCTTACTTCAAATCCAATCCCCCCCCCCCCCCAAAAAATTAAATGCTCAGCCATAATTCGATACAACTACAAAAGACAGCCTTCAGGAACTAGAAATAAGCATAAAATGCCATCGGGATACAAAACATTACGAACGATAATACCATATGATGTTAAAAGAGTAACGGCTGAACTTTGGGTGCGGTTTCAAGTGAAAAAACCCCAAAGGTAGTGTGTTCCGCATTAGTGCTGATGTGGATATCAGCATGTCTAGAGCATTTTTTGTATGTTGAAAGTCTGTGCAGTTATGTATTACGAATTATGATATGTGATCAAATAATTAATGACAAAACTGCACCATATATAGTTTGTCACCATATATGGTATTTATACCGTACACTGTAGTGTACTTATTGTCACATATAACGTTCTACATCTTAAAATGAAATATTTTTCTCATACTGCATAAGTATCCCAATATATAAATAAAATTGTTTCTAAAATATGCAAAAGAATGATGGAAAGATGTAACAAATTATATCTTAACACGTTCCTTGCCAAAGCTGATATGGTGCATCCGTTCACACGCGCAAATATCCTATCAGCATTTTCATGCTTTTAAATTATTTTCTGTTGTTTTATTTTTTAAATCTACGTTTTGAGATCTTTTTACTACTAATCTATGTTTAATTACTAATCTAAGGTGTGTCCCACCGAAATAAAGCCACCGTAATTATATGCCGTAACTGGACACGAAACAAACCAATAAGAACGAATCAAATATATTAAGAAAGTCTATATACAAATACATATTTTCAAGGAGTAACTCACTCCCTGCCCCTCCTGGGCAGAAAAAAAATGAATGTGTAAAAAAGAGGGGGAAAAAGTGTCCAGCCGAAATAAAGCCACCATCCCTATTAGTGTTTTAGGTAACTCTCAATATTCGAGCTATTACAGGTAAACAGGTTTATGACGTCAGGAAGTTATCAAATAACTTACCTGTTCTATCCCAGTCGGACGTTGTGCAGACTTCAGAAGGTTGTATTTTCTATTTGTCCTGCAGTATTGCAATGGGGAAAGGCAACCCAGCTATCAGAGTTCGAAAAAGGCCAGCTAACAGCTTTTAAGGAACAAGGTCTTTCACACAGACAAATATCTAAGCAAATCAAACGATCTAAAACCGTAATAGACAATTTTGTGAATCAGGGCAATACGTACAGATATAAAAATAGGAGGTGTACAGGCAGAAAAATGACTTCCAGGCAGCAAAGAGATATTGTGCATCGTCTTTCACAAGGTGGTATTTCCCTCAGACAATTGGCCAAAGAGGATAACATCCCTGTGACAAAATCAACTCTGTCACGGATTGTAAAACATACAAACAACTTGCGATATAAAAAAAGGAAACAGCAGCCCATGTTGAAAGCTATCCACAAGCAAAGGATAGTAGATTGGGCCAAATATCATCAAACCTGGAAGGACCAGTGGCATCGTGTTATATTCTCAGATGAGAAAAAACTTAATTTGTATGGCCCAGACGGCCTTGCACTCTGTTGGCGTGACATGAGGAAAGAAGAGGAAATCTTTTCCAAAAGACAGCAAGGTGGAGGCTCATTAATGATGTGAGGAGGCTTTGGCTATGGTGGTAAACTTAACTTGGCTTTTCCCCTAGGCCGCATAAAGGCTACCGATTACCAAGAAATGCTAGAAGCCCATTTAATACCATTTACAGAGAGAATTAGTGGCTCAAGTTGGATTTTCCAGCAAGATAACACCCGCATTCACGTTGCAAAACCCTCTTGTGAATGTTTTTTGCATAATGGGGTACATGTCATGGAGTGGCCTGCCCTTTCCCTTGATCTTATTTCCCAAGAAAATGTGTGGGGGTAACCTCAGTAGGGCTGTATATGCCAATGGCAGACAGTTTCAGTCTGTGGCAGAATTGAAGGCTGCCATCATTGAAGCCTGGGATAATATTGATGCCATTGTCCTCCAGGGATTAGTAAATGGTATGCCACATCGTGTTTTCTAAGTTATATATAATCATGGCGGATATATTGGCTATTAACAGTAGTGGCTTTATTTCGGCGGGACACTTTTTCCCCTCTTTTTTTACACGTTCATTTTTTTTCCTGCCCAGGTGGGGCAGGGAGTGAGTTACTCCTTGTAAATATGTATTTGTATATAGACTTTCTTAATATATTTGCTGCGTTCTTATTGGTTTGTTTCGTTGCCAGTCATGGCACACAATCACGGTGGCTTTATTTCGGTGGGACACACCTTATTTGCTGACTAACTTTACTTACTAATCTACGTTTTAAGATCTCTTTATCTACGTTTTAAGATCTCTTTATCTACGTTTTAAGATCTCTTTATCTACGTTTTTAGAAATAAGTGATCCATTTCATTACGCCAAGTGTATTATTTAGTTCCCTCCTGTAGGGCACACCTAAACATTGCATGCATTTGCTACGGCAACACTTGTATTCGGTGATACAGGCAAGGTGATCAATAACGAGTTATCTCGTAGCTGGCAAGTAAACTCAATTTGCCAACTACGAGTATTCTCGTAGTTGACAGAAAACGTGCTAACTAACAAAGCCAATCACTGATAATTTCACATTTAGTATTTGAATAGAATATATTTGCATTTCCTTTTTATTCTAGAAAGAGAACCGATTACGAAACCGTGGTTCTAAATTTGAACCAGTTAAACAAAGTTCGCCAGTAGCATCTTTGGATTACAAGAACACTGTTCAGAAATTAAAAGAAGAGGAGGAGCAATACCGGTAAAGTGTCCTGTTTATTCAATCATTTCCTTTAGTGTTGGTACTTGGAAAATGTAAGTTTTCATAAATGTCTTCTACGTGTAATTTAGTTATAAATAATTTAATTTGCCTGGTGCCTAATCCTTTTAATGTATATATCAATCTCTGAAATAGCTGGTATACGTTTAGATGTTTGATGCCAGGAATCATAATTGACCCATATTTTTCAGGTATTAGAACTAGACCAATATAGCTAAATATTAAATTTTCATTTATAAAAAAAAATAACCAGACTCTCTAATCTAGGTAACAACCACTATAATTAAACTCTACTCTTTAACCGCAGCATGTATTAGTCACACCAACTTCATCTTTAGGGGCAAACACTACCTGCAAACAAAAGGATTGGCCATGGGCAAATAGGAAGTTGATTTTTTTAAAAGTTGTATTTCAAAATAATGCGTGTACAAATTGCAAAAGAAAGAGGGAAAGGGGTTGCTCATGGCCAATCCTTCCGTTTTCAGGTAGTGTTTATCTCCAAAGATGAAGTTTGTGTGACTAATGCATGCTACGGTGAAAGAGTGGAGTTTGACAACTTCAGGCTGAGAAAAATGAAATTCAGGGATGCATCTCTTAAGACAGTCCAAAGCATCGATTACTGATATATTTATAAACATGGATTTCATGTCAAGCGAAGCCATAATACAGTTGTGGGGGACGTATTTCTGGAGTTTCTTCACGATATCGACAGAATTCTTACAAGAGAAAGAATTGGCGGAATTAAGAGGAGAGAACAGTAAATTATGTATGTTGTCAATTTGTACGGAAGGTCCCGATATTGGACATGATTGACCAAAAAAAATGTCGGGTTTATAGATTTTTGGAAGGGCGTAAAATCTAGCAGGAGTGGCGCAAGAAGGAGAATGATACGTCTTTTGTAAAGCATTAAGCAGGAAAGAAGACTTGATGAGCTCATTGATGTTTAGACGAAACTTTTCAAATGCGTACCTAGGAAGTAATTTATAGGGACCAGATTCCAAAAGTTTCGAAGTGCCATGGGTATACTGTATACTGCTAAGAACAAAGGGTCTCTCAGTGGGAAAAATTGCGCACAAGATTATATAATCCCATGAGATTATACAGATTAATGAGAATCTTAATTGAACCCCATGTGATTATTGAGATTTTAGTGATTAGGGTGGAGTGGCTAAGGATTCGGCTATAAAAACTGCCCGCAGATAAGCTATACAAGCGTCTGGAGACAACGGTGTAGCCACCGAATCGGCCTTCTGCACATGTGCGTGTACTCCGCGAAAATTCCAACCACTGTTTCCATCCAGTAATATTTACTTGGTTAGAAGACCTGCAACAGGAGAAAATAACTTCCTGTCGCATTTCTATTACGCATGCGCGTGGACTAGGTTTGTCTGTTGACAAAAGGATGGGTAAAGGATTTTAAATACAGCTTGTAACTTCCGCAATCGGTGGAGTAAAAGAGCAATGGGGCTTTAAAATAGGGGGCAACAATGCCCTTTTAAGAAGGGATTGTTTAATCAAGCATGAAAAAAGGAGAATGGATGGAGGTATTTATGGACTGTGAATGGTAAAATTAAATTGTGAAAAAATAAACATAGTGATATAATAATAATTAAAAAGTATAATGATCTTGATAGCTTATATCCGTTATCGCCAATATCAGGGCAGGGGTGTTTTTCACCCCTCCCCTATCGAGAAAAGCATCTTCCATCACTGGTATTTCGGATGATAGTGACAAAATTGAACTCTGTCTTCAGAATAGTACTAAAATATTGCAATACTAAAATATCCATTGGCTGAGTTCAGCCACTACCTCTAGATAAAAAAGTCGTCTGACTGGCTCCCAAACCTTACATGAGTCAGAAGTCAGTACACAGCCAAGCCTCAACGGCAACCTCGCTTTTGCTTGTTTCAATGCTAAACCGTTGCTGTAGTTCATCCATGTATGTAAATGAAGACTAGCGTCTACGTCTGATCTAACTCGGGGAACAAATTATTTTATGCATGCAAGTCCGTATTGTGAGGAAGAAGTTAGGACAGGCAAACGAAAATTTAGGTCGGGCAAAATTTTTGCATTTTAATCTGCTGCTTTTACGCTTCAGGCATAAGTAGCTCGTCTAGAGAGTGGGGGACGCATAGGGACCTTAAAGGCCCGTAGCTAGACGATGTTTTCAAGGGGGTAAACCAATTTTCAGGGAGGCAGGTGGGCCAACGTATTTTTCCCACTTGCAAAAGTACAATATATATCGTATTGTATCGGTATTACGATACAGTATTTCCGTATAGCGATATACTTGCATTATAACCCCCTATGGTTGCAGAAATTTACAACACAAAAATTTTAGAACATTAACCACATCATGACTGTTCGAATCCGTTGTTCTTTCATCATTACCGTTTGATATTGTTTCCCTTGCGTGCAACTGTTTGATTTCTTCATAAAATTCTTCAACCACTTTGCCAGTATGGTTTGATAAGCTGGCGTATGCTCATAAAAGCCGCCAGATCCTAATCTTGTTTTGGCTAAACTCAATGCCCAAACAATAGTGTAACTTTCCGTATCTTTCATTCTTAGTTAAGGACATTTAAATCATCAACGTAAACAATGATGATGATGATTTCATCTGTGGAGTTTTTCATATGGTAGATGCATCTATCAGAGTTCAATGCTTCAAATTTTAAAGATTTTAATTTTGCATCTAACTTCAGGTACCACTGTTTCCCAGATTGCTTAAGTCCATATAGCGAACGTTTTAATTTACATACCGTGTTGTTCTCTTCTTGAAAACCCTCCGGCAATTCCATGTAGATTTCTTCGTGCAAATCTCCATTAACGTATGCCATAACGAAGTCGAGTTGATATGCAGTAAATCCATTTTTAATTCCATATGCGAGCACAGTTCTTATTGAAGACAGTCTAGCCACTGGGGAAAAATTTTCTTCAAAATCAATTCCTGGAGATCGAGAACAGCATCTGGCGACTAGCCGAGCCTTTAATTTCTCAATGCTGCCATTTTGTTTATATTTAGTCCTTAAAACCCATCTAGATCCAATTACTTTCTTGTGTTTTGGTCTAGGTACGAGTTCCCATGCCCCTTCTTCAACGAGGGCATTGAACTTTTTTTCCATCGCTTGCTTCCATTGCTTTTCGTGTAAACCGCTTAAAGCTTCAGCAATGGTAAGATTTGATTCAACATTTTCCACAATTTGGGCTATTTCATCTTTTTGTTTACAAACTGTGTTAAACTGTTTACGAGGTCTGCCAGGTTTATCAGTGTGTATTATACGAGGGCGCCCAACAGTTCTAATAGTAAACGGAATTTTAGTTTCCATTTCAGAATCTGTCTGCTCGTCCTCGGACAAAATCGCTTCCTGTTTATCGCAAAGTTCACTTTCGCTGCTTCATGGACTTTGACCTTTGGAATTGCGGTGGCTGTGACCCTGCACGTCCTCATTTTGCGGTTTAAAAGAGATAAATTCTGTTTCTGCGTTAAACGGAAGCTAGTTTTCAAATTCATCTACGAATCTAACATCACAGCTTGTAATTACTTTTCGAGAGTTTTTGTCCTACAGCCGATATGCTTTCGATTCTGATGAATAACCTATAAATATGCATTCTTGTGATCTAAACTGAAACTTGCCTTTAGATCTTTTGTTCAGAACGTAAGCTTTTTGCCCGAAAACTTTTAAATATGACACACTTGGTTTAATGCCAAAAAGCAGCTCGAAGGGTGTTGCATTTTCTTCCAAACTTCGCGAAGGACAATGATTTTGTAAAAACGTGGTGCATTTGACTGCTTCAGCCCAGAAAGTTATTGGAAGTCGAGCCTGTATCAACATACACCTGGCCATGCTGACGATCATGCGTTCACTAACGTCATTTTGTTGAGTTAAAACAGCTGATTTTTCTCTTCGAATTCCCTGATTCTCGAGAAAGAGTTCAAATTCTTCTCCACAATATTCGAAACCATTATCAGTTCGCAAGGTCTTTATTTTTTGCCCAGTTCGGTTTTCAAAAAAGGCTTTGAATTTTCGAAAGGAGTTCTTGACCTCGTCTTTTGTTTTTAGAAAATATATTTCTACGTATCAAGATTTATCATCGATAAAACTAACAAAATATTGTGAACCACCAATGGATGGAATTGTCATTGGTCCACAGACATCTGAATGAACGAGATCCAATAATTTTTTACTTTTGAACTTCGATTCCTTTGGAAAAGGTTTAACGGTTTGCTTACCTTGAATGCAAATTTTGCAGTACTTTATGGAATCGGCTTTATTGAAGTTGAGACCGTGAACCATTTCTTCGGCTTTCAGCATCTTTAAATCACTCTCGTTTAAGTGACCACACCTTTGATGCCATTTTTTTAGTTCTGTTACAATCGCAGCAGAATCGACACTTGGATTTATGAAATACAAATCTTTTTTTCTTTCAACATGCATGATGATTTCCCCGCCAGGCTCGATTACCTATGCTTCACGTTCAGTGAATACAACGGAACGATTTTTACCCATAGCTTTCGATATGGATATCAAATTGTTCTGTAATTCTGGAACACATTACACATTTTCTAATTTAATGGTTTTTAAACCTCTGTTAATTGGCACTTGAATTACTACTGTACCCTTTCCTGTTATTTGCGCTGTTTGGTCACTCGCTAGCTTTATATGAGAGTTTGTTTGTCCGTTTATTTCGCAAAACAAACTTGCGTCGGTGCACATATGCAATGTGGCCCTGCTATCTAGACACCATAATTTGTCATTATTAGCAGTATATATGACAACAGCATTTGATATGCTTTCATTCTCAAAACTAGTCGACTATGATGTTGCATGATAATCCCGTTTGGGTTGTTTATATTTTTGATCATGCAATTTCTTTCGGCATTCCGCCGCTTTATGACCTTTCTTTGAACAGTATTTACACTTTACGTTCAGATAAGTCTTACCTCGGTTTCTAGAAGTATTCCAGTCATCGAAACTTTTTTGATTGATGAATCACCTTTTTAGACGTTAGGTAAGCGTTCTGTGTACCAATGTTCTTTTCCTTTCTTGCACTGCATTCTTCCAGTATCTTTATTTTTAAAGTTTCTGGTTTCATCTCGAGATTCAATTGCGCATCGAAAATTATCATGACTCTCAGGAATACTATATAACATTAGAATAGCTAGAAGGTCTTCTGAAATGTCAATTTCTATTGCCTTGAGTTTATCCACAATTTCAAAAAATCCTTTTAAATGTTTGGACATATCATCGCCTTCACTCATCTTCCGAAATAGCAGTTGTTTTAACAACGTCGCTTTCTTTGCTGGATCTTTGGATTGGTAAATTGATTTAAACGCTTCCCAAATTTCATTTGAAGTTTCACAGTTTTTTTATTTGTAAAAGTTCGCTTGGAAAAACCGCTAAAATCATTTCAGCTCGTGCTTTTTGGTCAGTTTTTATCCAATTTGAAATCTTTTGCTCATCATCCATTGGTTTCGGAACGTTACCAGTCACATGATCCCAGACATTGTTTTTTATTAGGGCGGCTTAAATTTGCGATTTCCAGGTTTCGTAACTGTCTTTGTCCAGCTTATCAATCGAAGTTAGGGCCATTGTTGTTGGTTTGAATTCAGTTCAAGAAATCTTAGCTTTGAAAACACTTTCAAAATGGCGTCCAATAGATGCTTACTTCACTGGTGTCGTTCATGGCACAATTTCAATGATGCAGTTGCGAAGCATGTCTGGTCCCATAACCATTGTTGTGAATGATATTAGAAGAGTTATAACCAAGATGATCAGCAGTTCGAACTTTATTAGAAATGACAGTAAAATAATTGACGTCACTCAGCACGTTGGCTTGCATATTCACAGATTAACATCTCGTCAAAGACTACTTAGTTCATTGGCGTCTCACCAGGGAAGAACGCCAGCACTAGCATCGCCCTACTGCTCCCAATGGCACATGAGCTATACGCATATGGTAAATGGACAGGGTATTTATCCAACAGTTTGCATATATGGTCATTTTTTTTTGCCAAATTGGTAACTGAATCAACTATTTGTGAGTAAAAAATTATTCTGACCCCTATAGTTACTAATATCTAGAATTTTAAAACTGCTTTGATTTTCATATATCTGCGTTTGTGAAATATTGCACCATTAATTTTGTTACAAAACTTCATATTTATCATATGTCCCTCTTTTTTATAGAATATCAGTATATTAGATAGTAACATCTGTGTAATTTTTTAACAATTTTGTAATGAATATTGAATTTGCTGTATTGATTGTGATGTTCAAAGTCAACAAGTGAAGTCAGTCTGAGCTGTTAGTTAGAAATAGAAATGTTTTGTGTTTGCGTTCATAAAAAACTTAAAATGTTTTTTTATTTTAGCTGCAGTGCTTTTAGAGGTTAGAAGCCCTTTGATAGTGCAGTGGTAATAGGTTCACTTAGCTTAACATTAATTATGGTGATAAAGACATCTCTTACTAACTGCTCACTGTAGTCCGCAGCGTCGTTCCTTAGAGGTTTGGATTCCTTAGAAAACGAAGTCCTAATGCAGCATGACCTTTGCTGATGGTGTACCATAAAAACACAATTTAGAAGTTAGAAGTTTTAAATATTAATTTGAGGTTAACAATTTTATTAACATTAAATTTTTGGCCTCCAGGCTTTCATCACCATGTTTATTCATTTTGTCTTACCTGAAATGGTAAATTGGTGTAAGGACATGACTTAAAAAAAAAAAAAAAATTACTGTTATAAAGAAAACTGAAGTTTCAATTGTAAATTCAAGTGAGTTGAGAAATACCCCTTTTATAACAACAGATGTCCTGTGGATCATAGAATGGGAATGTAACGGGTGTAGGTCCCTAATTTCTCAGAAATCCATAAAGGGACCATGTCTGCCTTTGGTCCTTTCAGTAGGGGCTGGGGACATTGAACAGTGGGTGTTTTAGAAGGGGGTAGTTAATGATAAGCAAGTTGTTGATTTTGTGCTTTCTGTGAAAATTAGAAAGTACTAATCAGAGAATGTTTTTGTAAAGGCATGTCAAAAACATTTTATTTGCACCTATACTTAATATTATATATTAATGAAATAATTTAAATCAAACCTATATACATTTTATATAGGAGCCACCATATCCCGAAACCTATATTTTGAATTTTTTTTAATCCTGCAAGGTCCATGGCAAACAAGTTCTGCTGTATTTAAAAATATGTTAAATTACTGTCATCAGTTAAGGGAACATAACCTAGAACCATAACATTATCATTACTTGGCACAGTGTGGTAACATGTTCCCCTAGTGTGCCGATAACTCAGGTTTGATTTCCAATGGTGCAAAGAACGCTTACTCAGAGATCTCATAAAGATCGCACTGCTCACTGTAGTCCGGGGTTTGGTTCCCTAGGCCTTAAGAGGTTCGGATTCCTCAGAAAATTGTAGGTCCAGAGGTTTGGATTCCTCGAAAAACAGTAGATCCTAGTGCAGCATGAGCATTCTAGTCCTTGAGCCCTAACACCACAAATTCACTAAAACTGAAATTATCATTACTATTTGCTGAAAAAATTATTTCTTGAGAATTGCATTTTGAAGATAATGTTGACTGCTAAATACTCGATAACATTAAATAAATGAAAACAGTAAACTGTCAAGGAACAGAGTGGTGCAGTCAGGGCTGGGCTTACGGTATTAGCGACCCTGGGCAAAGCAGATTTTAGCGGCCCTGAAAAACTTGTTGACAAAACAAAACTGAAAAAATCAAACAACAATATTAATGTTTATTAGCATAGTGATAACAGTGTTGATGGTATGGCGTGATTAGATGGTGAAACGTTCGAAAGAAAATAAATATTTCTGCCTTCGGTGGGACCTGAACCCACGACCTTCCCACCGAACGCAGAAATATTTATTTTCTTTCGAACGTTTCACCATCTAATCACGCCATACCATCGGCGTTGGTATCACTACGCCAATAAACGTTGATTGATTGACATTGTTGTTTGATTTAATCTGCGTAGTGTTCGATTTATATAAAATAAAAACAAAACCGATTTTCTGGTACTTGCAATACGTTTTTGGCGGCCCTGGGTGGCCACCCAGCTCATACCTCCAACTCATACCCCCACTAAGTACAGCTCTGGGTACAGTGATGCCAGACCTGTGCTTATGATTAATATAGACAAAACTAATATATATATAAACGAGTTGTCCTGTGTATATTGTAATACATTCGTACATTATAGAATAAAACTTTAAAAATTATTATTGTGTGCTAGGTGTGCAAATATTTTTCGTGTTAATTTGTATTTAAGAAACTAATATTTATGTTAATTATAATATAATTATATTAAGATGCTAATATTTTATTTAATTTTCTTTAGGTAGTTTTCAATATTTAGCACCAGAAGTAGTTGACAAGGGTCAGCGTGGTTACGGAGCACCAGTAAGTACTTTATTTTGCTCACATTTGAATGAATTTCGTTCAGTCATTCAAATCAGGAGCATGGTACAAAAATTCTTAAAAATGTAACTTCTTGCTTCTGTAGGCTTTTTTTTTGTGTCCTAGGATACTTTTTGAATTTGTAGTAAGGCGATGAACATCTTAAAATCGGAGATACCTGAACCTTACTGCATTTTTCATAGGTGTTGGGGGAAAACTGGATGCAGATGGGGGGACTGACTATGACAGAGCCTCAACCCACGGGCCGCCAGCTCATGAAAAGTAAAATTGTTTCTTACAAAAATAACGTCCCTACTCCCTCTGTCTGAAATATATGTTTTTTTGGTTTTTTTTCTGTTGGCATTTTCGTATTTTGTAATAAATATCTCAAAACACCACACAACCAAAGTAATACATGGTTTTTCTCTCAATCATATTTTACTTTAGTTTTATGACATATATGGGGATTAGGTGTAGTTTTATTGATTTACGGTGCAACGGTGATTTACAAAAAATTCAAGTTAGAACTCGTCAAGTTCTATTCTAAATATGTTGATAAGAACACCTTCCCAACCATCTGACTGCGTGCTCTAAAAATGTTCCTGTTGTGGATAGTGGTGGATGTTGGGTTATTCAAATGGGAGTTCACCAGTGGCGCAGCTAATACCTTTGTTCCCCAGGCAAGCTAAGATTCTTGCACCTCTCTGCCACGGTGCCTGCCCCTTCAATGGCCTCCATACCAACATTCCAGGCCATAAAATTCCCAGTCCGCCCCCCTCTAGTTGCGGCCCTGGGTTTACAATACATAAATTACAAAAAGAAATTTTTACAGGCCAACGAAACATATGGATTAAAATACAGTCAAACTCTGATAATATGAGAAGATAAGAATATGTAAAATTCCTCGTATTAACCGTTATTCGTAAAACACCTGAAAGGAATAAAAATTTCAAACTACACATACATAATAAAATAATTACTAGAATTAACTGGGGTAATTTTTTTAGTGCAAGATTTACTTTATATCATTTAATAAACATAGAATTTTCAACCTTACCTATATGGGGTCTATTTTTATTACACTGTAAATAAATACACATATGGTCTCATTTCGCTTAATTTCACCTCAATAGTTATTAAAAATGTTTGCTTGGCGTATTGATTTGTGCATCTTGTATATCTCAACGTTTTCCTCCCCTGTTTTCAAGATGAAAATGACATGGAAAGAGGGAAAAATCACATTAAAGTTGGACAGATATTTTTCTCGAGATTCTACTTTTTGTTCCTAAAACGCGTGAAACCCTTAATGTAGCTAAACAGTGAACAAAGCTTAACGTGCAGATTGCTCGTTTTAGCCGTGCTCGTATTAAGTTCGACTGTATA
This sequence comes from Dysdera silvatica, assembly GCA_006491805.2. Taxonomy (NCBI): domain Eukaryota; kingdom Metazoa; phylum Arthropoda; class Arachnida; order Araneae; family Dysderidae; genus Dysdera; species Dysdera silvatica. The sequence continues at coordinate 37,851 of QLNU02015093.1, forward strand.
CTGTGTTTTCTTGGCGTAAGATTGAACGAACTTGTAATGCAACTAAAATAAATATACTGTCGAATGCCAAACTTCCCAAGCCAACAGAACTCTAATATGGAGTTTAAATGTGACTGCGAGTATTCATGCTAATTTAGTTTTGGAGTTATATGTGACAAATCAGCCACACTGTACTTCACCCAACTGAAATCACCACTTCGTTTTGCAAACAGGAGACAGTAAAAACAAAATAGCCTGTTTGTTAATTCACATCCACAAATCCATAAATTTTTCTCATATAATTTGGGTTTTTGAATTACCTTTTGAAATCCATAGTTTTTGATTTTGTCATCTGGGTAAGGCAAGCCTGGTGTTCGCCTCAGCAGTTTTATTTCTATTTTTATTTCAAGCAGTAACTGTTTCAGCTCCGAAACACCTATTTTGTTAAATGCCGTTTTAACTGTTAACACATAATAATATTAGATGATAAATTGTTTTTTTGTATATGAGATATTATCCTTCATAGGGTTAGAATAATTGCCAAATGGTGGGGACACAGAGCCACCGGGGTGTATTTTTTGTAAATTGCTCGCAAAAGAATATACTTAATAAATTCTGTATTTTATACCGTTACAGTTTTATATTACATGTTTCACATGTTACTTAACTTGTTGTATCCTATTTTTTTCTTAATTTCCCTTCGGGGGTTCACATGCTGATATACACCAATGGACGAATGGCCACAGGTTGTGGAGCACCCACATCTGCCCATATGCTGACGTAGAAAGTTAAAAAAGGGGAGTTACAGGCTTACAATGGGGTTTACAGAGCTACAACTTCATATATTTATATGTATATATACAAAAGTTCATTGCAGTGGAAATTACAACCTCCATCAACCTCTCTTGCATACTCCAATGCGTCTGTAAAAGCGGTTTCCAAAATTGAAGTTGATAAAATGAAAAGTTAGGACCAGAATAACTGACGTCCACCTTGGAAACATTCTTAGGATTGCAATATCAAAAATAAGACCTGATATTGACAGGATTGTTAAAAATAAGCAGTGCCAAAAATCTCACTAAAAGGTTTGATTTCGCTTTACATATTCATAACTAAACGAATTGTAAATGTATTTTGCTTCCATACGTATTTTACATTGTAATATATATATGTATAACCTTGGCTACGTATAATGGACGATCCCTTGCTTCTGAAGCAAAACTTCAAGAATTAGAAGAAGAACTTGACAAGATCAAATGGGACATTGTAGGACTCAGTGAAGTTAGAAGAAAAGGTGAAGAGTTGGTGGAACTTAAAAGTGGACATTTGTTTTATTATAGAGGAACGGAAACTGGAAGAACAAGTGGTGTTGGCTTCTTAATCAACAAAAGAATTAAAGACTACCTTCTTGAAGTCGAAAGCATGTCATACCAACTTCAGATAGTACAGGCATATGCACCAACATCAAGCCATACCGACGAGGAGGTTGAGGAATTCTATGAAGAAATCAAACAGCTACATACCAAGGGGAAACAACACATCAAGCTCATCATGGGAGATTTTAATGCAAGAATTGGACAACAGGAACAAGGAGAGACATCGGTTGGTAAATACGGATACGGGGAAAGGAATGAACGTGGCGATCAACTCATAGAATTTGCCGAAGCTGAAAATCTTAGCATCATGAATTCATTTTTTAAGAAGAAACTACAAAGAAAATGGACATGGAAACACCCCAATGGAGGAACCAGCGAAATTGACTATATACTGGCAAACAAGAAATCAATTATTGAAGATTGCAGCGTACTGAACAGATTTAATACTGGAAGTGATCATCGAATGGTGAGATGTAAAATGCACTTAAATACTAAACTAGAAAGGCAGAAGCTCATTAGGAAACAAGTATGTAAGAGGGTGGATTTAAAGAAATTAAAAGAAAATACCGAGGCATTCAAGTTGGAATTAAAAAATCGCTTTTCTGCACTGGAAGGACTTATTGAAGAAGTTGACATCTCAGAAGCAAATGAAAACATTGTTAAGACAATAATTGAAACTGCTGGGGAAATTGGTGGTGTAATATGTAAAAAGCAGAATAGCAAATTATCTGAGAAGACGAAACAACTCATGAAAAGGCGAAGACTTATGAAGGTGGACAATCAAAATACCAGTCGCAAGATCGAGTATGTAGAACTTTGCAAAACTTTGCGCAAAAACATGAAAGAAGATATAAGAAAATTCAATTGTGAGTTAGTAAGGAAGGCCATTGAAAGCAACAAGAGCCTTAGGGTTGTTAAAGGGAGTTTGTCTATTGGGAAGAAACACATCATTGCATTAAAAGGAGAGGATGGCACTGTAACAAGAAATAGGGAAGAAATACTTAGAAGAGTTGAAGAAT
>QLNU02015094.1:5334-22500 GCA_006491805.2 Dysdera silvatica
CCATTCAGAATTGAAACTCGGTGCAGGTTTATGATCGTTTACGGCAGATTCCGCATATCTGTATGTATCAAACGTTTCCAAGAAGTCAAGGTATACCTGGAGATTTGAAATGACAGGTTATAACCGGTTATATGAAATTGAACGTGTATGATTATATTTCCAGCAGTGAGTTGAGATGGAGGGTTTTGGGTATGGTGTGACGATTTGGTCGTATCTATTTTCCAGCATAGTTTACGTTTAAATGGAGGTCATGAAGGCATTTCACTAAGATGAAGTCTGGTATTTCGCATACAGGGTTAAGGCTAGATCTATTTTTTTGGGGGGCGTAATGGCTGGAGAAGGAAAGAAGTGATTATGTTGGATTTGAACCAGTGATCTTTGGATCACTGCACTGTTTGACTGTTAAGCCACTTAGTTAAGCCACGTGTGGCCCTAAAACATGAATCCGTAGATCAGAACCGTTTCTAGGTGTTTCGCCGCCCTAGGCCAGAAATGAAAAATGCCGCCCCCACCCTTTTATTACTATCACACTTTTGCCTATATCCCCCCTCTACCACTACCAACATCCAGTCGTACAATGATGTAAATCTTCTATTATACTTTTAATCATTAAACCCGTTAATTATATTTATATTTTAAGCTTATATTAGTTATTTTGCAACATTAGCGTATTATAAATATGGTAAAACAATCGATACGTGTTATAATTGTTTAATTTTATTATTTTATATTTTTATACACAGATATTAAGGGAGTGTATTTTAAAACACAATGTTGTACTACCAGAGTTAAAAGGCTTTAATGTATTAAATATAAAAGAACTTACTAGGGAACTCCACCAACTGTCACTCACCAAATACCACGATTTTTTGTATGTAGTAGGATGTGGTACAACTGTCACCTAAAACTTTAAAAATTTTCTCTATCTCGGAATAGAACAGAAGATATGGTCATATGAATATGGAATTTTTAACGCGTCAAGCTGAAGAGATCTCGCCAAGATAAAACAAATCGCACCAAGTTGTTTAAATTAAACGCTTTGGGCGAACGTCTGAACGCCTGAGATCACGATAAAGAACATAGATATTGATACTAGAATTTTCATTTCGCAGTTGTCGTGAATTATGCTTAATTTACCAAATGTTGCCATATAATTTTTAAACACAGTTAAAGCTGAATTTGGAGATCCAACTACAGCAATAAAGTGAAATGAATGTAAGAATGGAACTTTTTTTGCAATTGCTAAAACAATGTTACAGTCATCAGAACTTTATGTGGAGTTTGAGTCTACGCTGGATTTTGATTTTGACGAAAGGGTTGCAAATAACGATTTTACAGAAAATTCATCAGAAAATAAGGAGCCCATCAGCTCAATTGCCAATAGTTATACTTTAGAATATGCGGAAAAAAGTTGTCAAGTTTGCTTGGACAACGAAAGAACGACGTCGCAAAATAGCAACAATACGTCGATATTTCTATAATTTAGATTTAAATTATGGACAAATATATAGAATGCGCAACTATATAGCAAATAATGGTAGTAGATCGCAAAAATAAAAAAAATGAACAGTTTTTAACCTTTTTAAATCAGCACGATACTATGGCTTTTGTGTACATGATAAAGATACCCAGAAATGGTTTATTGCATGCACAAAAGAAAATGGCATAAATGATTTTAAAGCTTCAAATGGATTTATAAATTCATTTAAAAGAGAATTTAATATTTCTGGGCGAAAAATTACCAAACTCGTAACAAAAACTGATATCCAAAGTAAAGATTTTTTTGAAATCCTAGCCGTCGAATTTGTCCTTCAAATAATGGAAGATATTGAAAGGACGCCAAATGGGCGGGTTACAGCCAAATGCTACTGATTTTACTAATATTCAAGATGTCATATCTTTTGACCTATTCCGAGATAGAGAATTTTTTTAATGTTTTAGGCGATAGATTTGCCATATCTCACTACATGCAAAAAATCGTGGCATTTGGTGAGTGACAGTTGGTGGAGTTCCCTAGTTAGTGTAAGACTAAACGATGAAATACACCAAACATTTTTACATTCGTCAAAGTAAAGACTTGTTAATTGTTTCATATGCTTTCGCAAATACTTCGATGTTTTAAGTTTTCCTCTTTTTCATTTTTTCCTCCTCATTTGTTCAATTTTTTCTTTGTTTGATTTAAAATTATTTTTCGTACGCCATTTTGCTGCCCTAGGCGGTCACCTTCTCTGGCCTAATGGTAGAAACGGCCTTTCCCTAGATGCATCTACGGCAATTTCTCTTATTAAAGACTTTCAGGAGTAAGAGAAAAAACGCTATTAAACAGAGAAAGGCGTTAATCGGGATGTGCGTAGAGTTGTAAAACATCCGAGAATTTTGGGCAAATTGGAAACTTTGAATATAGAAATGAAAATAGCTAGAATAAAGGAGGTAGTCCCGTCCGCGCCTTTCTTTTTATTGGTCGATTCGACACAATCGACCAATCGGAAGAAAGATGAGGACGGGACTACCTTTTTTATTCTAGCTATTTTGGTTTCTTCCCATCAAAGTTTCCAATGTGTCCAAAATCCCCGGTTTTTACAACTCTAGATGTAGGTCACTCCATAAAACATTTTCTAGGACCGTAAAATGCCGTCGTTTACTAAAACGGCGTTATTCAGAAAGTTTACTGAACATCGTTGAAATAACAGGGAAATCCGAATCTAATGAAGGCCATTCAATAAGAGGAAAAGGTGAGAATGGAGACTTCGAATTCATTTGAAAGTCGGTCTCTAATGAAATCTTCCTCTCCCTCCCAAAAAACTTTATTAATATTTGCAGTTCATGTAAGACCTATACCTGTATTTCTACGTTTTCGTAATTATCGAAATAATATTTTCTGGGCTGAGGCTTTTAATCTCAGACCCAGATGATCCATGTGTCGACGAGTGAGTCAAACTTCCGCCAATCTGCTCCCCAACAGGGATCGAACCTGAGTCCATGGGGCCGTAGTAAGAGTCTAAAGCCTTAAGTTACATTGAGAATTAAGCCCAAGTTTCCCACATGGTGAAAGCACACCTTATATTCATGCCATTGCAAAGGCTTTTACCACAAACACGAGGAGTTACACGTTCTCAGGAGGTCATCCTCCCAGTTTTTGGCCTCGATCAATGCCACTTAAATTTCGATGTTCTGAAGGGAACCAGTATTTTAATTGCTAGTTAGTTACCTCCAGCTTCAACGACTGTTGGCATCTATTCGATATATGCTCTTAAATTTTAACTAATCCACTTGAAAATAATAATAAAAAGGTCTATTTAACTTGATGGGATAGTGTAAATAGTGAACGAGATTATCGATTTCCATACATTCAAATGATAGTAATGAGCCTATAGAAGGAATTTCGACATTAAACTGAGTTCGTGTTGAAGTTCTGAGAAATATGTAAGTTTGTAAGTATGACGTAGTTACGTTGTCGTTGTTTAATGACACAAGAGTGGATAAGGTTATGTTTCGCCAGGATCTATAGTTTTCCAAGGACTCTGAACTTCATTTCTGTAGGAGTCCGGACTTCATTTCCTTAGGAGTCTGAACTTCATTTCCCTAGGATTTCGAACTTTATTTTCCTAGGAGTCTGAACTCCATTACTTTAGGACTCAGAATTTCAGCTCCTTAGGACTCTGAATTTCAGCTCCTTAGGACTCTGAATTTCATTTTCCTAGGAGTCCGAATTTCATTTCCCTAGGAGTCCGAACTTCATGTCCCTAGGATTCCGAACTTCATTTCCCTAGGACTTTGAAATTCATTTCCTTAGGAGTCTGAACTTCAATTCCCAAGGAGTCTGAACTTCATTTCCTAAGAATCTGTACTCCATTTCTCTAGGAGTTTGACCTTCATTTCCCCAGGAGTCCGAACTTTATTTCCTAAGAGTCTGAGCTTCATTTCCCTAGGAGTTTAAACTTCATTTCCCTAGGAGTCTGAACTTCGTTTCCCTGGAAGGAATCAAAGCCAGGATCGGATTTGTAGCTAATGCAGCACATGCTGGCTATCTCCTAGAAATAAACCAGGATTAGTTGCATGGTGATAAAAGCGTTACCCTCAGTCCCCCGCAGGGTTTTAATGTAGAGCTTAAGCGACCACGTAGAACGTTATGTGACCAGGTAGAGCGTACGTGATGATAACGATCACGCACGAAATAATTATAGATGCTTCTCTATTTAAAGACCATGAACTTTAATCAGAAATTCGTTAATGGCGAAATGGGAAGAATTGACATCACGAAAGGAGATTTCACAAATCAGGATTTTAATCTCATCGGAACGAGTAATAAATTGTTTCTTAACATTCATCAGTATTTCTTATCATTTATCAACACTTCTTACTATGCAATAGGATTTTTATATCATTTATTACGATTTATACCACTTATTATTATCATTTATAACTTAATAATATTTTCTATTTACCTATTAGTCTTTTCTAAAACTTATGACTAATAATTAATATTTTCTATCCATTTATTATTGATTTTTTATCACATTTAACTTATAATTACATTCGTCCATTCCTTTAGCCTTATCATTATCATTTCTGACCATAAATAAGCCTCGATTCGCAGGCGAGTTTTATCTATTATTTTCTAATTACCAATTGCTCTAATATTTCACTTTCAAACTTGTATAAAACGTGTACGTTAATTTTCAAAATTAATAAATTATTAAATTGACAAAAAAATTATAAATAATAGCTGTATATATAAAAAAGTTCGGCTTAGAGAAATAAAAGCTTTTGGCTTAACTTTTACAATGGTTTCCTCAGCTTCCAAATAATACAAAATTAGTTATAAAAAGTCTAGAGAATTGAATACGAGAATAGAGAAACTTACACAAAAATCTCAATTTATAAATAAATAATGTTTCAAATCGTCAGTTTGCATTTCAAGGGGAATGAATTTTGCAAGTCAAAATTCAAGAAAAGGCTCCTGCTTTATACGAGATAGACATGCACTGATTCCTACGCAGAAATTGTTCGAAAAAAAGGAAGGAAATAAAGGCGCACTTTTGAAATAAAATCACTGATCCTCTATTTATGAATCCGAAATGGTGATGGTTCGCCCTTTTGAAAATGGTAGCTTTTGAATGTTTTATTGCTGCGCTGATTCTTCTCTACGACCCATAGATATAACAAAGAATTATTCATGGATGAAAATAAATATTGAATGATGAAAAAAAATGGCTGCAAGGCTTGCTTTCAATCTTCGCCTGCTACTATATTGTGCTATTTGATCTCATAGTGAAAAAGGAGTTTAGTGAAGAATATTTTCACGAAAATAAAATGACTTCCTAAATGTCTATTTCATGCGTGTTAATAATTTGGAATTTAAATTAGCTAAATTATAACATGCTATAATTATTATTATTATTAGTAGTAGTATTTTATTTTAAAATCTATCACTTCCCCCCCCCATTATTTATTATATTGCATTCCATTATATTCAATTTTGTATTGCATTTCATTGAATGACTTGTCATGTTTCGGTCGATGGTTTATTGTTTGTCATATTGGATTTCATTCAATTACATATTCCATTTCACTCTATTATATATTCTATCTCACCAATACCAACTCCATCCACTCTTACCGCTTTGCAATATTTGCATTTGTTTTAGGTGGATTTTTATAAGAAAATAAAAGAAAAAATGAATAAAATAAAATGCGATATTTTGGAAGTAATTCGTCCCCATCGGAAGACCCACATGGGCATCTATGTATGCGCTAACACTGTTTCAGCTAATCCAGTGGTTTCCAACTCAATTGAAGCCGCGGGCCACTTTTCTACTTCAATTGTACTCGCGGACCACTTTTCTACTTCAATTCTACCCGTGGACCACTTTTCTACTTCAATTGTACTCGCGGACCACTTTTCTACTTCAATTGTACTCGCGGACCACTTTTCTACTTCAATTGTACTCGCGGACCATTTTTCCACTTCAATTGGACTCGCGGACCACTTTGAAAAATTCTCAAGAATTGATTGTAACACCTTAATAAAAAAGGGAGCTGGATCTTTCTTGGAGGGATATGCGTTTGTAAAATCGTTCTTTGGGGAAAAAAAGAAATAATAAACGGAAAAAAACCTGATGATAATACAGTCAAACCTCGTTAGTGCGCTAAGACTTCCAAAAGTTTGAGAACCACTGCTTTAGGGCTTGCTAAGCCCTAAAGCAGTGGGCTTGCTAAGTCTGTTTATATAGGGCCTTTCGGTCAAAAACAAGAGTTAAAATAAGAACACTATTTTTCTTCGGTTACAACGCACCCACTAGTTAGCTTCCTACCAAATAACCGAATGTTCAACAGCAACATGTTCGAAAAAAAAAAATATATATATATAAACGAATTGTTTTTGACTCAAAAGTTGAAACCAGGAACGCATTCTACAACGCCAATTGATATAGGAGCTGTTTCCTTATACTGTCGGCATAGCAACCGTCTTCTCTCTTCGCTTACTTCTACCGTCTCTACTCATGCGCATCGAGGCTTCCCGTCCGAAGTGCTTGGTGAAGCCTTAAATATGACTGACGAAATCCATATACTTTGAGGATAATAATCGAATTAATCTGATGACGTAACACTACACAGAATAAATAACAAATAGAAAAACAACGTTTATAAGCGTAATTGAAATTTTATTCGACAAATTTCAACGCGTTTCGGACGGACTTTGGACGTCCCTCGTCTGGCACGGAAACAAACAACGAAGTGTTGCCGATTTATTGATGGATGGTGTTGCCGGTTATATATGTATTTCTGGCTAGGGACGGCCAACATTCGTCCGAAATGCGTTGAAATTTGGCGAATAAAATTTCAACTACGCTTATAAAAGTTGTTTTTTCTATTTGTTAATAATCGAATTTGCCATTTATGCTGAGGGCCTCAAAAATTTGGATGCATTCTATACAAATACAAATGAATTTTATTTTCATACATATGTGTATAGATTACATATGCATACATGCATGATGGATTACATGCTAAAACTATAGGTTAATATACATACAACCTAAAAACTTTAGCCATTTATGTTTCGTTAAATAAGAAATATTTTTGAGTGTATTTTTAAATTGTTTTATTGGTATAACATTTTTATTTCGTCTAGTATGTTGTTCCAATTATTTAATCCATAATAATTCATATTATCTTTTCCATAATTAGTTCGAATATATTTTGTTTTAATTTTTTTTATGACGAGTATTTTATTTGTGGTCTTCTTTTATTATTTCTATTATGTCTATGTGTTTTCCTTCATTTAGTTTTTCGTATACATATCGAGATATTTTTAATTTGTGTATATTTTCTATATTAAGTAGCTAATATTTTTGTCTAAATTAAACAATTAATTGATGTGGTGGTTTTATTTTGTTTATCGTATCACTTAATAAATTATTTATTTTTATTAAGTTTTTCTTGTTTAGTCCACCCCATGTTGGTTTTCAGTACAGTAGTATACTGTAAATTATTGAATAATAAATATCAATTTTTGCATTTAAAGTTAGTTTATTATTTAATCTTGTTAATAGTCCATTTATTCTTCTGATTTTTTTTTTATGTCATCTATTTGTTCATTCCATAAAAGTTTTTCGTGTAATTTAATACCTAGAAATTTCATTGATTTAACTTCCTTTCTAATGTTTTTTCCATTAAATTTTATGAGTTTCTGCTATTTATTTTTGTTATTAGCATGGGAATATTATATATTTAGTTTTTTTCAGCATTTACTATCAGATCGTTATCAGAACCATTGTTGAATCAAATTTAATTTAACTTTATTATGTTTGCCAGTAATTCAGTATTTGATCCATTTATGAACCACATTATATCATCAGAAAATAATAGTAAATTATTGTCTAAGTCAGCGGTTCTTTGACATTCCTAGACCGCAGACCCCCTGCAGAGATCACTCACCCTCGCGGACCCCCAAGAATTAACTCAAAGTTTAAAGACCGGAATTTGCGTCATGCATATTTTTATTACTAGTGTTTTATCGCTAATTTTCACAATTTAAGGAAGGATTTTTTTGTCCCTCCTCATAATTTATTCTTAGGATTAAAATGTAAATGCTCTTCTCCTAGAATTTGTCCGAAACTTTGTTGAACACTGGGAGGATCTCGCGGACCCCCAGGGGTCCGCGGAATACAGTTTAAGAACCGTTGGTCTAAGCACATCAAATCATTTATTGACAATAAAAAGAATAATCGTCCTAGTATAGTTCCTTGTGGAACACCTCTTAAATTAATCATTTGGTCTGATGATTTATTCTCTATTTTAACAATTTGATATTGATATTTAAAATAATTTTCTATTAGTTTAAACACATTACCTCTTATTCCTAAATTAAGTATAGTTTACCTTTTAGAATATCTCTGTTTATTAAGTCAAAAGCTTTACTGAGATCAAGAAAAAAGCTAAATATTAATTGCTTATGTTCAATTTTTTGTTGTATGTTGTTTGCTATTTTTAATAACAAATCCTCTGCTGACTTCTTTTTTGGAATCTATTGGTTAATGTGAATTAGTTTATAGTTATTTAAAAGGTTAATTAATCTTTTATGAATTACTTTTTCTAATATTTTTGAAAATACACTCATAATTGCTATTGGTCTGTAATTTTCAATAACTGTCTTTTTTCCGTTTCTAAAAATCTGTTTAATTACAGCAAGCTTTAGTGATTTAGGAATTATACACGTTTCAAAGATATCATTTATAACTATCGTTCATGGTTCTTTTAAATATTGAGTACTTTGTTTAATAATTTTTGGCGCTAGGTCGTCAATTTTTGGTTCTTTATTTGGATTTATTTTATTTAATTCTTTTTCAATTTCGATTTCAGTAACCTCATGTAAAAAAATACTATTTGTTAAGCTAGGTTGAAGATATTTTTTGAAATTACTGTTTAGTGAACCAGATAAATTAAAATTTTCTGATATGTTAATATAGAATTTATTAAATTCATTAGATATTTTTATTGGGTCATCGATTATACCATTGTTTTTGTATATCTTTGTTTGTTGTTTAATGTTTTTCTCACTGATAATTGATTTTATTTATTTATATAAATCGAACACTACGCAGATTAAATCAAACAACAATGTCAATCAATCAACGTTTATTGGCGTAGTGATACCAACGCCGATGGTATGGCGTGATTAGATGGTGAAACGTTCGAAAGAAAATAAATATTTCTGTCTTCGGTGGGACCTGAAAGTGGAGGGTCGTGGGTTTCATGTCCCACCTGGATTAATCTTTTTATTTTTTTTTATAATTTTTATTGGGAGATTTTTATTATACATTTCTTTCAATTTATAAATAAATCGTATTTAGTTTCCGATTTTTGTAAATTTTCTTTTTTAGTAATTCTTGCCAATTAATTTTTTTTTGTAATTCATTATGAAAATTACTTATATTTTAAAGTTTAATGTTTCGCGTTTTTATTTATTTTTTTTTAATATTAAATTTTCTTACTTATATCAATAAGTATCAATCTGTGATCACTTACACCCAAGTCCGGGATTATTGTTTCAGTATTTATAATATTAGTGAAGACGAGGTCAATTTTATTTGCACTACTTTTAGTAATTCCACTTTGTTCATTTACCATGTTTGTAAGTTCATTTGATTCCATTAAATTTAGCGCTTTTATTGAACTAAAATTTTTCTTATCGATATCAATATTAAAATCTCCCAATATCAGTAAATTATTAAGAATGTATTTCTAGGTAAACTTTTTGTGAAAATAACACAAGGACAATGAATAAATAAATCACATTTCTTGAAAAAAATTATCACATTTCTTGAAAAAAATTATCACAGTTCTTCAGTTCATATTGGGGAGCCGTCACTGGCTTTAATGCATTCTAAGGCCCTGAACTCGATTAGTTTAGGGTCCGCTTTGACTATTTCTTGACACCACGTTTGCACTAATTTTTAAATTCCCGAAAGTTTATAACAAGGAAAATATAGTGCTTTAACTATTAATCGTGCCTTGACAAATGCAAACCTGAACTATCCAAAAGAAGAAACATGTTTGGCCAACTTGGGGGTCCTGAGACCCTCTGCTCCATCCGTCAAGATGGTTCTGCATACACATTTCAAAGTATTCGACTGTATACAATTCTCAATTTCCTCGAAGAGAAATATTGTATACTGAAAAAAAATTGAGTGACCAAAGAGAAAAAAAGGAACAGTAAAAAATTGAGAGAATAAAGATAAAGGTAGTAGAGAAGAAAGCAATTTCTGTTCCACCACATACTTGTCTATCTTGTGGCGTTCTTACGAACTCTCTTCTATTATAGATTGACGGTGAGATTTCGTGGCAAAAAAAGCGTCGGTTTGGTGGATATTGGCGTGTTATGTGAAAACCCAACTTTTTTTAGAAAATATATTTGGTTCTGTTTGATGAACTTTTAAAAATTACATTTCCATCATGGGTTATAAACACGTCGTATTCATTCTAATTTGCTATGAGAATGATAAAATGTCAATAGTCCTTTTGTAACCGAAAATAAATGTGTTTTTATTTAAATTTGACGTCGGCCTTATTCGAGAAGAAAAGGATTGGCGTACAACATAGTACAAAGTATATTAATAAATAAAAACGCAATCAATCACAGTTGTACATTAAAAATTCGTTGACAGTTGTTTCGAGGGATATATCCCTCTTCTTTAGAATGATTACGTGTTAACCCTTTTCTATTATTTCCCGCTTTTGCTCTAACAGTTAGCACGTAATCGTTCTGAAGAAGAGGGATATATCCCTCGAAACAATTGTCAACGAATTTTTAATGTACAACTGTGATTGACTATGTTTTTACTTATTGATATAGGCCTTATTCGTTAAGCAAAGCCATGGCATGAAAGGCACTCTTATGAACAGAAGCTTAAAGGTGATATATGCGAAAAGATTGGCCAATACCGTGTCGGAGGGAAAGATTCTATATACATGTTCGCAAACACTACACAGGTATATAATTTTATGCTTAGAAACTAATTTCCTAAAAGTTAATAATTTGTGTTTTTTTCCCTTTCCACATAACTCATTTAAATGCATTTTGTTTTTATAGCAGTAACTGCATTTAAAATTATAAATAGCGATATTAAGTAATTTAATTAAAGTAAGTATCCTGTTGAAGAGTTGCTATTTTCTCAGATAGTATAAAAACGTCTTGAAGACCCCTGCACGTCCGGCGTGGATATCCCAACGTCCTCAGGACGTCAAAATACACTTTTGAACGTTCGTGGGACATCCTATAGTGATTTATATGCACGTTTGAAGTACGCGTTTTGAAGGTCCTGAGGATGTTCGCTCGAACATATTTCGGACGTGTTACGGCGGTTCATAAGACAAAAGTAGGATCTTCTTTTAAGACGTATTATGGACATTATTCTGATATTTTCAGGGCGTGTTACGGCGATCCACTGGACTATATATATATAGTCCCATGGACGTCTGAAACAAACATCTAAATATCCTACAGACGTCCGAAATATATCCGTATTGTGCAAGGACAAGGTATGGACGTACGGGAGCAAGAAACGACGTCCTAGGGACGTGTTGTGCTACCTGGGTTATGGTGTAAGGGAAGTTAATGCAGTTCATTTGGAAGCTGTGAATCTTAATGATAAAAACGTCAATATTTATATATAATGACCAAAATGGAGAAAAAAAAATATTATTAATAATTTTTACAAAAAAGCTCCAGTCTGAGCTTATAAAAAGTTTATTAATTGAGTGTTGTTACTTCAGTTCGCAATTTTTTTACTTTATGTTCATGTTCTTCCCGAAATAAAGTTAATTAAAATAATACGCGGATGTCGAAAATTATTAATCCTCTGAATTACGTATGAAAAATTACAAAAAACATACCTCTATGGCCATGAGTGCCCCGAGGGGGTTCAAGGGGGTGCATTTGCACCCCCTTGGTTTATAAAGGAAAGGGGGAAAAGTATTGAATCTACAAGAAACTTCAGTCCAATAACATTTTTCAATTGGAATTTTTCATTGATGCACCCCCCTGCGTATAATTGGGGGGGGGGGCACCCATATATTTGGCTTCATGTGTTGACCAGTTGGCAATCGTGTTAACACTGTGAAGGGTAACACTATCTTACAAAATAAATTATATTTTTTGTTCGTTGTCCATAGAAGGGAAACTTCTTTAAAATTTGCAGGTTTATTTAAAACGTATGAATTCGAAATAAAATACTTATTTAGAGTATTGCATGCATTTTCAGTTTCGTTTATTCAAATTGGAACATTTTACAAACCATAATTTAAAAGGATTGTAAACAAATTTCGAAATTTACATATTTGTCAGTAAATTATGTTTTATTTAACGTGTGAATTTTTAGGCACAGTTTTTACCTTTATAAAGTTATTCGACAAATACATTATATCTGGAATTTTAACAAGGAAATGAACGCAATTATTGGTAATAATCATTTGCAAAGTATACTATGAAAATTGCTATAAAAATGACGCTGAATCCACACTCATCTAAAGGGTTCTATGTTTTTAAATACGAGTGTGAAATATAAAAATACGAAAATCAAATATTATTTAACAAAAATTGCGAAACCTATAGTTGTATACTGAATTAACATATTAATAAATAAAGGATATCAAATATGTAATGAAATTTACATTCCTATGAAGCTTTATTTTCTCAGAAAAAAACACTTTTCATTGAGAAAAAAAAGTCAAATGCAAAAAAATATCATATATATATATTCGATAGATATATACATATATTCATATATAGACAAGCATGCATGTAAAATATTTGATACGTACCGAAAATATGAAATACATTCAAACGTCCAAAAGCAAACTTCTTACGTGCGTCCTATTCGTACAAGTTCAACACAGACAATATTGGAAACCTAAAAGTAGTAAGTAACACGATCAAAATGATATATATTAAATTCACCATTAAGTAATGTTGTGGAGAAAGTAAGTATTTAAATTTTTAAATATATTTCCTTTTACTCGCGTAACGTTCAGTGCATTAGCATAATAAAAGGTGTATCATAACATCCGTGGCATATAGATAACCCCCGAAACCCCTGTAAGGCGGGGACCCTAGGCAAAAGGGACCCCCTTTTGTCATCGTTTATTTTCCATAAAATTTATAAGTAAAAACATATTATTATATTTTTTAGTTAATAAGGATATTTTATTAATCTTTTGGTAATGTATAAAATAAAATGAAGGGTTTCCAACTGTGGCAAACTCATTACGCATATTTGCTTTAGCTGTTTTCATTGCCTTTAAAATCGAACTCAACAACCGAAAATTATAAAATCTAGACGCGTTTTGAAGTTATAGTATACGCTTTGCGCTAGAACACTACATCATGAAACGGTGACTAATAGACATATGTTCTGTTTAAAATATTGGAATGCATCGCTGGTAAATTTCTTATAGAAGACACAACTATATTATATCTATATAGGCCTATATATATTTTTCATATATGCATATACAAATTAATTTGCGTAAAAAGGGCCCCCCAAAAGAGTATTGCGGAGGCGGCGAGATTTGCCGTTACACCACTGATTAACATACTCATAGAAGCAATTTATGGGACTAAAATTCAATTCCTGACTAAAATAGAAAATTCATTATGTACTCATAAAAGTAGTAAGTAACGTCAAAATATAATACACGTGAGAAAATAAACAAATACTCATGAAAATGGTTCACATTGATAAAATTTAATGCACTGCTAAAACAAGAAAGCCTCATCATGTTTTCATAAAAAACAATTTATGACATTAAAATGTAACGTGTTGCTAAAATAAATGTTCATTATATAATCATGGAAAACTGTTTATATCCTTAAAATATAAAATGCATTACTAAAATATAATGCTCATTATATACTCATGAATAACAGTTTATATCATTGAAATTTAATTCGATATATTCGCAGTAGGGCTTAAAAACGATGATATCTCATCTCGGAGAAAAGATTAGAATTTAAGCCTAATTCCTCATAGATGAATGCTTTCTTCTGCACTTCTTACGGTTTTAACTAAATTACCGAAAAATTACACTTATATTTTAAAATTTTGGCATAATAAGTTATTTATAAATATATTTGACATAGAACAATACTTTTTAATGCAGTTTACATGGAACTTGAATGCCTTGTAAAGGGAAAATTTCCTTATCTGATCTTCTAAGTCCATCAGACATATTTAATCCAAACTCTTATCAAAACGAATTTAAAATTCCTAACTCACTTCAGCTACAAGTCATTTCAATGAACAGCTTGTCATCGTAGCTTTTGTTAATGTTGTGGTACAAAGGAATTCGGGGAGCGGGCAACTGGTAATTTGGGGAATAAGGGTACAAGGAGAACTATTCATGTGGAGCTTCAAGCGATAATGGTATAATACCTTGTCATTCTTGCCATTGAAAATATGGCAGGGTATATTAGGGACACTGGGATGCTATTACCCCCTTACCGAAATCCCTTTCCAGAATTTAAATTCTATAGAAATGGAACTAATCCCCTTTCGAAAATAGTTTGAGTGAGTCAGTAGCGATGTCGGATTACACAAAGGAACTATAATTATAGCTGAATTACCACCTCATTACAGTTCATCATGACTTGGTTAAATATCGGAGAGAAAGCATCAGATTTGTTTGGGTAAATATTGTTGTGCCAATTATTAGAGGCCCATGAATGTTTCAACGGATATTATGCATGTTATTTGTCATGAATTTATGGATATTTGTTAGAATTGAAAGAGACTGACAAGCTGACTGAAAATCGACGGTGCAATGTAATGTCCGGACCATCATACGCAAGAAAATGTAAGAATATTAGATGATTTTTCATTCAGTGATTGCCACCTGGTTAGCAAAGTATTTTAACCACTGCTGTGGTTAAAATACTTTGAACAATTGTAAACATAATACAGTTTTGTAAGTCTTCAACTCTTCAATGCACTGGAGAGCTGGAGAGTTACAAATTCTACTATGTTTATAATTGGGAAGTTTTAATTAAAACGTTTGAAACGATAAAGGAAAAGAGTTAATGAAAATTAAATGTAATGAGGAAGACTGAGATACTTGTCGTAAATAAAATGAATTGACTTTACTTAAAATAAGAACAGAAATGGAATGAAGCAACATTAATTTCAAAGTTCAAATCTTTGGAACGAACTACCAGAAAGTTTAAAGACATTGAAAATTGTTGATAAATTCAAAACTAATTTAAGAAAACACATAACGAGTAAAGTTTATGTCATTGGTTGGAAATCGAGAGAAAACGGAAAAGAAAGCAAAGAGAATAGAAAGAAAACAATAAGAAAAGTAGAAAAGTAAATTGGGAATAAAAATAGTAAGAGTGACGAAAGAAGGAAAATAAATTAGAAAAAGTTAAGAGAAATAACGAAAAAGGAAGAATGAAAAGAAAATCAAGTAGAAGGAAATACAGAAAGAGCAAGAATAAGTAAAATTTACTAACAAAATATAAATAAATATATAGACGTTTCGAGAACAACATTTTCCTTTATCTAGCGAAGTCACACTTGAAGTTATTGTCTATAAGTTTCACTCATTCTTACTCTTTCTCTATTTCTTTTTACTTAATTTTCTTTTAATTTAACCTTCTTCTATTTTCTTCAACTTTTTAAAATTTATTTTCCTGCTTTCGTTACTCTTATTACTCTTATTTTCAATTTACTTTTCCACTTTACATATTTTTCTTTCTACTCCCAATTTTTGATTTATTTTCCTTTTTCTTTCGGATTCCGACAAGTAACAAAAAATTTATTTGTCATGACAAACCCTTATGAAGCGATATTCTTCTTCTGCTGTTAGTAAGTTTTACTTATTTTTATTCTATTTCCTTTTACTTAATTTTCTTTTTATTGAACCTTCTTCCATTTTCTTTATTTTCTTTAACTTTTTCAAATTTATTTTCCTGCTTTCGTTACTCTTATTATTCTTATTTTCAATTTACTTTTCCACTTTACGTATTTTTTTTTCCACTCGCAATTTTTTTTGTTTCTTTTCCTTTTTCTTTCGGATTCCGACAAGTAACAAAAAATTTATTTGTCATGGCAAACCCTTATGAAGCGATATTTTTCTTATGCTATTGGTAAATTTTACTTATTCTTTCTCTTCTTTTCTACTTAATTTTCTTTTTATTTAACATCCTTTCGTTACTCTTACTTTCTTATTTCTATTTTATTTTGCTACTTTATTTATTTTTCTTTTTGTTCTCTTTGATTTTCTTCGGCATTCTGACCGGCGACAAATTCTATTCACCCTGGTGAATCGCCGTATTATTTTATAAAAAAATACTCAAATTCAAAATGCAAACGGGGATGAAAAAATAATGGGACAGTGACCTGGAATAGAATGCATTAGAGTAACTTGGTGGATATATGATTTAGGTTTTATGGTTTTTACCATTTAATAATTGTGTTTAGATAATTAGTGCGTAATTAGTTGTGATAAACCAATCACATGGGTCTTTATATCCTTGTAGATATTTTCCTGGGACCTTTCCATATATGGAAAAATTCCGTATGTCTATTTGGAGTTGATGACATGGAATTTATTTGAACTGTACATGCAAAAACTAAATAAACTGATTAATTAATAAGCATTAATTAACAGAACACTATAAATAGATTCTAAGGATAATTTATAAATGTTAAATATAATCCTTATATTATAAATTATAAAATTATTATATAATTATAAAAGTTATCCTTAGTGTTTTATTGAAGATTATTTGATCGATGATATCCTTGCATACCAGACTCCAAAAGGGATTGCAAGGATGATGATATTGACGGTCGACTGCTGACTCTAAATCAGAATCTATGAAGAAATTGCTAGGATTAGGAAATAATTTATTTAACGGTGAGCATTATCGCTGGCCAAGATTGTTGCTTTTCAAAGGATATACATTGATGTTAATAATTTGAGATGGCTCAATCAACGCCGGGCTGCCGGCTTAACGCCGGGCGGCCGGCTTAACGCACGGAAACAAGTTACGTTCGCTAGAGAGCGTGTACCAGAAGTAAGTTACGTGTTTAGAGCGAATATTTGAGAAACCTGTTTTGGTGTTTCCAGAGAAATGATTTGTGAAAATTAACCAGTTGGGCT
>QLNU02015095.1:0-14463 GCA_006491805.2 Dysdera silvatica
AAATTTTGCACTTGCATTTTTATACACACGTTTCACCATGTCAATGTACACATCCTCAATGTCTGTTGATCTTAAAGAGTTGATGACTGCTGATGTTTTAATAGAGTCAAAGGCCTTCTCATAGTCAATAAATGCAACACACAATGGAAGTTCATATTCATGTGTTCTTTCAATTAATTCTCTTAATACTTGAATATGGTCCACTGTACTGAATCCACTTCGAAATCCAGCTTGTTCTCTTGGTTGAGCTGCATCTAATTTTTTCTGCAGGCGATGTGTTAGCACTTTTGTGAAGATTTTATAAATAGCAGGTAACAAGCTAATTGGTCGGTAATTTTTCAAATCCTCTTTATCACCTTTTTTATGCAAAAGAATTACTGTTGCAGAATCCCATTGGTTTGGTATGTTACCGCTGTTAAGACATTTGGTAAAGAATTTTGCAAGTATGTCTTCTACATATTCTCCAGCTTCTTTTAGGATATCTAATGTAATACCATCATCACCAGGGGCTCTTCCTTTCTTCATACTTTTTATTGCAAATGAAACTTCTTCTTTTAAGATTTTAGGAGCTGTTCCTTCGACTATCTCAGAGTCTTCGTTTAATCCACTGTTACTTTCATATAGTTTTTTGTAGAATTCTTCAACTCTTCTAAGTATTTCTTCCCTATTTCTTGTTACGGTGCCATCCTCTCCTTTTAATGCAATGATGTGTTTCTTCCCAACAGATAAACTTCCTTTAACAACCCTAAGGCTCTTGTTATTTTCAATGGCTTTCCTTACTAGCTCACAGTTGAATTTTCTTATGTCTTCTTTCATGCTTTTGCGCAGAGTTTTACAAAGTTCTATGTACTCAATCCTGGAACTGGTATTTCGATTGTCCACCTTCATATCTCTTCGCCTTTTCATGAGCTGTTTCGTCTTCTCAGATAATTTGCTATTGTGCTTTTTACAGGTTACACCACCAATTTCCCCAGCAGTTTCAATTATTGTCTTAACAATGTTTTCTGAACAGCTACTGGGATATCGTTGTTAATATTTTAAAGGAGAAAAGGGCGCCGTCTTCATCGGATTCAAACCAGAATCCCCGCGTTGTTGAACCGCAGTGTCAACCTAACTAGACGAATGAGAACAAAGATAAACATTGATTTTTCTCCGTATATTAAGTTGTGAGATATTATTACCCTTCACAGGGATAACACAATTGCCAAATATTGGTCAACACACAAATCCATCGGGGCGAGATTTTTGTGAGTTTTTCGTGGGGGATTTTTTATTACAAATAAATTTGACACCCACGTATTAGTAGCTCAAACTAGAGCTATTTTTGTTTATGAGAAAAAGAGACTCGGACCTCATCACGGATTCGAAACAGGGTCCCCGCTTTGAGCTCGGTTTTTTTCACCCAGTCCAGCACTATACGGTGATATTAAAACATATACATCTCTTTTATCTTTGAATCTTACTAAAAGATCTTCACCATTTCGTAAAAATAAGGATGTTCCCTTAGCAAGTTGTTTTTCCACAAGCTGTTTTGGTGCACCACGGTGAGTTCGAATAGTTCTAGTTACCAGGGGCGGATTTAAGTGAAGACGGGGTGGCGATCGCCCCCTCCTTGAATGAAAATGTAACATTGAAAAGATACAAGGTAAAGGTCCAATGAGGTATCATTTTCAAAAATCAAGTCATTAATCGCCACCCTTGAATGACCTCTAAATCCGCTCCTACCAGTTACATAAGGGTGATGTTTTAACAAATACTCACAAGGTCGCAAGGTACCTACTAATTATCAACAACAATGTACCTTCCTTTATTAAAGAGATTCGGAGCTAAGTAAAGTACAATCCTTTCCGTCTCTTAACACATTAGGGGGCCATAGATTCGATCATTTCTAGGGACTCATGACTCCTTAGCGCCTCACATGAGGCGCCGTGACCCGGCGTTCGGTTCATTTCACAGCTCTAGTTCTGCTTGCCAAAAGTGACCCACTGGGAGCGCACATCAAAAACGTAAGGGCATTTTTAATAATAATTTTAAATCTCCAAATTTTTTATAAAATAAAAAATATGTTTTTTAACGGATGACAATCTTTTAATAAAAACAAAATTAAATTAACAATAAAAGCCACAAATAAATAAAAATAAACTTCAACAAATTAACAAATCAATTGCAACAAATTAACAAATCAATTGCAACAAATTAACAAATCAATTGCAACAAATTAACAAATAAATTGCATCAAATTAACAAATAAATAAAAATAAATAAAATAAACTTGCCAGTTTGTCTCTCCCCTTTTCGAATCAGCAACTTTAGCCCTGGCCCAGTTGAACCGCGCATTAAGACGACTATGCAAACTAAATTCTATAATATTAGTTAACCTGTACAATGCCGCTCAAAATAAGTAATTACATACGGTAGAACCTACTAAATTGACCACCTTTGTAAACTGACCGCCTGAATAAACTGACTGCTTTTTATAAGAAAGAGAGCTGGCAGGGACTTAGTCATACCTATACCAAAGTCTTTCGTTTATAGTGGCCACCTGTCTATGATGGCCATTGCAGTCCAGTCCAAAATATGGTCACATTAGACCAGGGGCAGACACAGACTTTCATTTTGGGGGGTTAAGGGCAGAATTTACCGTGGTCTTGGAATAGCACCCTTCATTTTTCAGGGAAGTTGGAATTTCTGACAGTGAAAAAATATACTTTTGTGGGTCCTCACCCATGTGACTTCTTCCTCTGTATCCCCGCTTGGTTTAGACAGATTCTACTGTTCATCTATAAAATATCTATAGACGTGGACGATTATTATTTTTGTTTTCAAACACAAGCATCTGTTGCCAGGTTACGCATAAAACTAAAATTTCTATCCAGAATAAATTTCATCAGAACAAGGAAAACGCGCGTTACATATTTCTTCAAGGACGAGAAACTGTCAAATGTCTTTTAGGTAAAAAAATTTATATCTCAACACGTCCTTTGATATGTCTAAGCAAATGGAAAACATGGCAATATTCTTTATTGAATGCGAACAATCACGTAATTGTAGACAACTTTTCCCTTTCACCCAATGAGAAAATTCATGAAAATTCATAAAACATTCTCAAAATATTGTCTCAAAACACACCAATTGTCGTGATTCCGCAAAGAGTCAATGTCACGAATCTAATTAGAATGATGGTATTCTGGAATGGTTAAAAAAATTGGCTACCCGTCTTGGCTTATTTTTTACGACTCAGAAATATTATATAAGTAGGATGCTATGCCAGTCCAATGTAAATATGCTATAAGCTTGCTATTAGATGCAGGAGAAATTAGCCGTCTGGAATGCGTAGCTTAATAATTTTCATCACTGTACTTTTCCTTTATAAAGCAACTAGTGGTGAGTTAAAAACGTTAAATATACACTAAAAATTATTCTGCCCTATTAGAACCATTAGAAATTAAATAAGATATTTTTAAACGCATCTTCGAATTAAAATATCAATTTGTGTTGAAAAATGAAAAATTAGCGATTTTAAAATATGTGTCATTTTTTAATACTTTTCCCTATCATAAAGTAAATTATTGAATTGACTGATTAATGTCATTTTAAAACAATTAATGTATACTTAACATTACCTCATTAAACCGATAATTATTTTTGATTGAATATAATTATATATATTTAGTGCAAAATAAGCATGAAGTATGTTAGTGAATATAAAAAATTATTTAATATATTTAATAATCAAAAACTAAAAATAGGCATGAAGTATATCAATGAATACAAAAATGTTATTTAATATATTTAATAATCAATTATATAATTTAGATAACGCTTTATTTTAATAAAAAAGTGCAAAATTTGATGCACGAAAAATAAATTTGAATTTTAAAATCATCACAGTTATAAATCTTATGTGTGTGTGCGGCGTGCGCATGTGTTTGTGTGTGCGTGTGTGTGTACATATATATATACACGCATACAGTAAGACCCGTATATAACGTGTATCTTGGGACCAATGAAAAAGTTCGCTATATCAAGTCGTGGCAAAATCCGCTTTTGAATTTAAAATTCCAAACTCTGAAAATAAAACCTGTACAGTAAGGCATGTGCATATGATATACATACAATAATATTCGGCTTTGAATTTGAGTAAAATTTGTTGAGCAACGGTTTATTATTAACGAACTGTGAATAATTCGCCTTCTTCCTTGCAATTCTCCGACATTTAGTGTTCAGGCAAAACACAATTGTCTATGTATCGTAATAGCTGTTCTGTGTATAAGAAAATCTTTCTGTCTGTTCTTTATGGAGAAAAAAGATCTTAACAAAATTTTGTGGGATAAACAAACCAGTGTTTATATGTATAAACGAGATAGTTTTATCATTACCATTATCATTACAATTTATAACAATTACACTAATATGCAAGGTTTTGTTGTTTTGAAATAACAATGTCTGTCGGAACGAATTTCTTCTGCAGATTACGAAAATGACCTCGAAGAATCCGTACCACTTCAGCATTTTTTAAAAATGACGAAGAAGTGAAAATGTAAAAGAAAAGGTGAATTTTTAATGACATTGATACGTCACAACGTTTGTAACATGTGAAAATATTCTCTGGCGAGAAGGTATGCATGTGTAACGAATAGATAAACACAAACACGTATTTCAAAGCAAACATACTTAACATTAACCACTGTGCTCCTCTTGAAAGATCTTTTTTTGTATTTTCTTCAGTATTCTGCCGTACAGTCTCTTTTCAGCATCTAACAATAGTCGGCCATCACTACGTGTACAGTTCACTTGTACAGTTCACTTGCCTTTGCATCTCTTTTCCATCACTTTAATATTCTGGCGCAAGCGCTCTCCTTGTTCTTCCGTAAAATCATCGAGAGCGTTAGGAAAGTAATTTAAATGAGCATGGAGAAAATTAACTTTTACGCTGATCTTGCAACCTAACTGTTCGCAGGATTCCAACTTCTCGTCTACTAAAGTTTTGTAATTTCCAGCCTTCGTGTATCCCAAAAAGTTGTGCACAAAATTCCTGAATTCAGTCCATGTTCGCATTTCGCACTTACTCATAGTTTTTTCGAAATATGGTGTCCGCCATTAATTTCGTATTTGTGGGCCTATAAAAATGCCAACTTTGAATTTCTCAGACGTAGTCGATGGAAACTTAAAAGCAAAATACTGAAAGCATTTACTGTCCATGGTTAAAGCTCTCACGAATTGCTTCATTAAACCTAGTTTAATATGTAAGGGTGGCAAAAGTATTTTTGGAGGATCAACCAATGGAATTAAAACAATGTTCTTTCGCCAGATCTGAAAGTATACCTTCAGACCTGGACCTTAGAAGTATACATCTAACTGGCCACTGCTTCTGAACCGAATGTTCCTTCCTCGCTCTGGAGTCCCATTCACACAAAAATCACGGAATTTTTATATAACCTCTTTGTTGGCCTAACAATATTCCAATCACCTTGAACTCCCCCCACAAAGACCATTCATGATGCTTGTATTGCACATGTTCCAGCAAAAATGTAAGGTTGCGTAAGTCTCTCTTTCAAAGTTTTTCATCTGTTCTTTCTTTCTTTTCGAGCAGCTATAATTTTTATTCTTAAACTGTTTGTTTTTTCAATGAAAAATCACTGTTTGAGAAATATATGCCCAGGAATGTTTTTAGAAATTTACTTTCAGAAATAATTTTTACATAAGTGAATTAATGTATATATATCTGAACATAGAGGGGGGAAAAAGATGAATGCATTTACTATATTAAATAAAATTAGATTGCCGTTTGCTTTATCACAGCGCAACAAGTAGTGGCACTACATCCTGCATTGGGTCACTTATTTTTTAAGTTGCAGGTCGGGTTCGTTCGGGTTGACTTTAATTGGTTTGGGTTGGGATTTAACTCTTGTGCGTTGGATTTGGGTCGAAACGATTTTTCAAAATAGCCTGGAATATTATGTGCAATTTAAAACTGAACGAATCCAGAGAATTCACTAGTAGACTTTCCCTACTTTTTCTCTTCAAATTTGGCGTATAAAGTTGAAAAAATCTCAAGCCTTTTTCTTTTTTTTTTCGCACTTTCATGCTTGGGTATGACTCATTTTGGTATGACTCACAATGTACGTATTTTTGTGAATCTATTTGCTACACATACATTCGTTGCCGACAGTGAACATCTGCATCCGTTAAAATCCTTGTGATGTATTGATGTCATTAGAAAATTGCCTTTTTTTTTACATTTTCATATTTTCATGATTTATGAAAAACCTCATGTGACACGTATTTTTTAAGGTCATTTTCGTAATCTGCAGAGAAAATCCGTTCCGATATACCTCTTTATTTCAAAACAAAAGAAAAAAATGAAGATTAGTGTTATCATTACAATTTATAACAATTAGTTTTACCAGGAAATCCCATAACAATTAGCATTAAAATGTATGACAATTAACATTACAATTTCTGAAAATTATCACTACAATTTATTTCAATTATCATTATTTATTATACTTATCATTACCATTTATTGCACTTATCATTGCCATTTATTACAATTATACTTACAATTTATAATAATTATCATTACCATTTATTATAATTATCATTACAATTTATTAAAATTATCATTAAAGCTTATTACAATTTAATAAGTAAAATTAAAAATAAATAAAATTTTATTTTGAATTCATAACACAAGAGCAAAATTTTCTAAATATTAAAATGTAGTTTGCAGTAAAAAGAGGACTCAAAGACTTTTTTGTTAGCCGACCGTTTAAAATTTTAACGTAAGCTCTTCCAAATGCACGAAGAATGTCCAATTGGTAACTGCTTTCTCGCTGGCTGTTGCACGTATACCAGTGGAGATCGCAAAAATTGTTCTTTGTTTCAAAACGAAAACATTATTGAAGTCTATTATAAACACATCAAATATCAATATCAACGTTATGAGCATTGTTAAAAACTTCATACTAGGAGACTTTCACTAACATTCAATAGATTTTACGTAGTATTGTATAGATCTTAAAATTATAATTGCAAATATTTGCGCTAAACACCTCATTAAGCCATTCTTTACCTTATCATAAACCGCATTTCAATGGACTGTTTGCTTTTTTTGTATTAAGACTTTTTAAATACTGAAAAACTTTTCGCACACCCTGTATATAGAATTTGGATTTACAGAAACTAAGTATCTGGAGATCCAATGATGACTAAACATTAATAACGAAAATCTTCTTCAGAAACCCTATATTAAAAGAAAAAATAGTAAAGTGTAGGATTCAAGAAAGCAGATATATAAGGTACAATTGAAATAACAATTGTCCTTAATCTTACTTTGTTTGATGCTTCGGCATGGGATTGTAATCAACATAGACGATTTAACATTTTTCGAGCACTATTTAAAAAATTATGATTTAAAATGTAAATATTTTTATTTAATTTATACTAGATTCTCCTTAATAATCCTCATAAAAATTACATTTATTCAAATTGACATAAATTTTAAGCAGTTATTCTTAATTAAACGTATCTTTTACATTACATGTAATTTTAAATTATGCGGGTATGAACATCTGACTTTCTATTTAAAACGACTCGCATATTGTTATCTGTGCTTATAAGAATATGTAAAGTAATCCCTCAAATTGGCGTCCGTCTAATTAAGGAATCTTTCCTTTTAACGGCAGCAGAATCAGAGCCAGATTATGGCAAGGGCTCGAGGGCCAAGGGGGGTCCTAAAAATTTTTATTTGAAAATTTAACGTGATAAAATAATAAATTGATACAAAAAAATGGTTTTTCCTTCAGATTTACAACCCGAAATTCAGCGAAATCATAGTTGATATCTAATTACAACTATTATAACTACTATAACCACAGCTTTGAGAATTGGATAATAAAAGAGCAGAGTTTTCAAAAACACAAAATTGCTGCTCCAATGCCATACATTATTCGCAACTTTTACCAAAACTTTTACAACATCAGCTCTGCAAGTGCATCCTTTGACATTTGACGTTGACGTGAAAGTGGGATCAAAAAGCATATTCTTGCCTGCATTTTTAAATGGAAATAAGGGTGTTTACAGTTTTCATATGTATGTCCAATACGTGCATCGGGTGGGGACCCCCAAATGTGAGTTGGGCAGGTTTGTTTGTTTGTTTGTTTTTTGGTTTTACGGCTCAAAGACTACAGTGGTCATGCTGCGCCGGGACCTACTGTTTTCCGAGGAATCCGAACCTCTTAAGGCCTAGGGAACCAAACCCCGGACTACAGTGAGCAGTGCGATCTTTATGAGATCTCTGAGTAAGCGTTCTTTTTGCACTGCTGGGAGTCGAACCCGGATTAGCCGCGCAATAGGAGAACGCGTTACCACACTGCGCCACCGCAGAGCGAGTTGGGCAGGGGCCCGAGTATTCATAGTCGCCTCCTGCGCATATTGCGGATCAGGTGAAGGCTTCATAGTGTTATAGTATTTCCGATTAGCAACCCCACTTTCTTACCGACGTTTAATCTTTTTCTGCTTTTCTGATCAAAATGTTTTAACAAGGGTGTTAAGAAGTTTAGGCTGAGTTTATGATGAAACAGTAAAAGGAAAGCTCTTTGATTCAGATGTAGATGCATTTCATTACGAAACAGAGAAGGCACTACTCTACCCCACTTTACGTTTTGAAGAAGGCAGTGATACTCTATATGTCCTTCGCATATATATTATCTCATCCGATCTAGAAATCAATTCGTTTCAACTTCTTGAAAAAAATAGAAGAAAATATTTTATAAAAGTATTCGAAATTAAAACCATCTACACTTTTTTCCTTAAATTGAAAAAAATCTTTAATTCAACATTTCATTGCTAAAATATACTGTATTATTATTGTACTGTATGTGACTTCATTAAATTGTGAGGTGCAATTCAAATAATAATAAAAGTTTGTAAAGAAGCCATTGCATTTTTCAAATGTATTTAAGTTCCTAAACCTGCGATGGTGAAAAGAGATCAAATAAAACGTTGAATTCACTCCCTGCTTAATATATATTCCTATCAATTTTCTGATTAAAACCTCTTTGCTCGGTCCCTTGAAATCGGTTGATGAGAGAGATTACTGCATTTCATTAAAATAAGTAACATGTTTAAAACCGTGCAATGCTCTCGTTCAGTAAAAAGTTGATAAACATACTTTCGAAAGCGTATTTTTCCATTGATAAACGCATTAATGTGTACTTTTAAAATCCAGGTTATGATTCTGTATTAAATTAAAATATAATTTATTTTGCTATTCACAGACTGCCCTGGCACCTACGTTGACTATGAAGGATGGTGCTATAAATTAATCACGGATGCGAAAACCGTGCCAAAAGCCGCCAAATCATGCCAACAGGAAGGTGCTTGGCTACCTGCAAGTGTTCCAGGTACACCTGGAAGGAAAATAGTTAAGTCGTTTTTGGACAAAGCTCCTCCGTATATTTACATTGGTCTGAAATATGACGGTCATCAAAAATGCTTTGATTACGACGGAAAACGATGCTTAAAATACAATGAAATTGAATTTTGGGCAGCGAATGAGAACGAACCAGAAGAAGGGAGTCTTCCTTGTGTAAAACTATCGCGAGATGACCAATTTAAAGCAAAATTATATCCATGTGACAATGAATTTCCTGTTATTTGCACGAAAAGTAGAGGTAGGTATTGTTTAATAATTGCACATGAGAAATACACTATGCAAAATTTATTTAGATTAGTGATTTTAACAAATTATGACTAGGATTTGTCGTTTACAATCATTTCAACTAAAAAAAAAACGATCTTCCGTCATTAAAACAAAAAATTATGTTGATTTTCATTCTGATGATGACGGATTCTTCTTCGTCCAAACGATTGTAAGCGACTCAGAGTAGTTATAACTGTAACTGTTTTCGAATCTGCTATCAAAATCTTTTTTTTTTTAATTTTAGACTAGAGATTACAAAAAGAATAATGCTAAATATTAACAAATATTTAGTTAAATGATTGTCTTCTACGATAATATAATTTTAGATAGGATATTTGTGCTTATTATCAAATTTGAATTTTAAATATTTAACTACTTTGTGTGAGACTTGATTGTAGCGACATAATGATTAAAAAATAAACAAAAAATCATAATCTGCATTTTTTGTTTTTTTAGATGGAAGTTGCGCTGGAGTTGGTTACTTTCAAATAATGCATTTGTGTTTGCTAATATCGGAAACTGAAGGCACCTTCAAGAATCAAAAGACTAACTGTAGGAAAGTTCAAGCAGAACCGGCCTTCGTTTATAGTAAATCAGACTGGCAGGTAGTGGGACAGACTCTCATACTGAAGAATGGTCCTGGACCCTTTGGATTTTTAGCTGCAGCTAAAAAAGAGGCAAAAGGGTGGTTAGACCGCGATGGTAATGTAATTCCAGATGACGCGTGGCTTCCCGGACATCCAGATCCTAAATATGGCGACTGCGCCGTAATGGTACCGGAGATGGAATCGCAGGAATTGAAGTTACAAACTACTGCATGTACAACTGAAACAGGTTACTTATGCCAAACAACTGGTAATCATCATTCTTATTCTTAAATTTTATTAGAATGTATTCTGTAATGTATACATGTAGTCGTTATGTATATTAGTAGTACGTATGTAGTCGTTATGTATGTTAGTAGTACGTATGTAGTCGTTATGTATGTTAGTAGTACGTATGTAGTCGTTATGTGTGTTAGTAGTACGTATGTAGTCGTTATGTATGTTAGTAGTACGTATGTAGTCGTTATGTATGTTAGTAGTACGTATGTAGTCGTTATGTATGTTAGTAGTACGTATGTAGTCGTTATGTATGTTAGTAGTACGTATGTAGTCGTTATGTATGTTAGTAGTACGTATGTAGTCGTTATGTATGTTAGTAGTACGTATGTAGCAGTTAATGTTAGTAGAATATATAGTATTTGTAGCTTGTATGTAGTTATATAGTAATATGGCGCATGTACTAATTCATTTAAATGAATTTCAAACTAATTTGATACGTTTATTTAAAATATTTTAAAGTAGCTGATATTAACGTTTATGAATTCTCAAGGCATAAAAGACGTGTGCAAAAAAAAAATGTATCGTATATACAAGACCACAGAAGGCGAATATAAAAGAAAACCATACGCAAGCGAACGTAAGATTTGAAAAATAACATGAAACCTGAATTAAAGATAAGATGTGCACAAAATAACATAAGCCAAGCTGTGCGCTAAATGAACTTGTATGCATCAGAGCCGTAGCAGACAAGGGCGGATCCAAGATGTAGCAACACTTACTGAAAACGTAGTTTGAAGGGCGAGAAGCTTGTAGATTCGTGGAAAAACGTCTGGATTGCATATTTTCAAGACTTGAAGACTTTGGACGCCAATGTAATACTTTTGTTTATTACAGTCATAACAAATAACATAAGATATTCTTCATCAACTTTATTTTTTTCTATTTAACTCTGACGGGGGCGATCTCAGCCCCTTGGTAGCAGAAGCGTAACGCCACATAAGGAAATACACTTTATTTACTCATAAGCAGTGGTACCGAAAAATGAAGGATGCTGCTGTTTTGAAGGAAAAACGTGGTGATACGCAAATTTACCCACTATTAGAGAACAATTGTTAGCGTGAGTAATTACATCAAGGCCTATGCAGGAAGAGGGGGGTCTTGTGGATTAAACATCTCATCTTGTTTTAAACAATATTACTGGATGTGAAATCAAATTCCTTATGAGAAAAAAGAAATATTATATCAACCCCCCCCTCCTCTCCTTTTCGTCAAAACCCTCCATTATTGAAATTTGGTAAACCGGACTGAATGATATCATTTTTAAATTGTCATCATAGCACATGATATTCGAAATTTTATGAAGATACCCTGCGAGAATTGAAAAACCAAAGGTTTCATCGCCTAGTCAAAAAAAAAATGTTGAATATATTCATCCAATTTGGGCTCATTTCAAAATGAGGTTCGAGTGACGTTTACACATTCAAAACAGAAATATGACTATTGGCATGTTACAGACAGATATATGGAATATTAATGTGGCTGTTGTTTAAGGAGCTTCACAAAGTTTAGCAAGTCACTTACCTGCAATATTTTTATAGCATGAAAATGTCGTAAATCTACATGGGGATACCCATTGCAGGGTAAAAGACAACTATCTAAGAGTAATTGCTCGGAGAAGGCTTAGTACATCACCAGTAGCCAACTCCGGGGATGACTTCGAACTACTTCGGATTTCACACTTTATACACACACAGTACAAAATTACCTTTACGAGAAAGACTGAGAGCAAAGATGCCGTTGAAAATTGTTCACCGTCGTCAAAGGATTTGGCTCAAAATCTCGCTGGGCAAAATGTCGTTTGGGCAAAATATTGCGTAGACCAAATGCCGCGAGTTGCCGCATATACAAAATACCAAACGGACAAAATAATTAACTTTTTCATTTCTTAAGGTTTTTACTTGACGATAATTTTTAATTTACAATAGCGGTCATTACAAGATATTGTTTAAATTATAGAACATTGCCCTTGAATTGCATAAGGGAATAAAAAAGTAAATATTTTCGAATTACAATGTAAATTGTGGGCAATATCATAAAGACACTCTTGTACTGATCGATTGGCATAGTCTTCGACAAGAGTCATTATTCTGTTAGCAATGTCTCGATATTTTTCTATTTGTCTAGGTCCTTCTTTTCCAGTGATGGGTAGTTCCATTTTATTTTCGTTCAAAGATTGTTCCTTCTTTAAAAACTTCAAAAAGTTCCAGAAAGATGAATGGTGGGCTCCTATTAAAGCGCTAAAATAACGATGCCAACCTTCAGTTGAGTTATTGGTTATGACTATTATCAGTGAAGAATCTACGGAGGGGGGAATTCTGAAATTTTCTCTCTCAAATCCATAAAAATGCAGTGGAAATCGGTTATAACGAGCGCCGATTATAACGACCAACCGCATATAACGACGGAATTTTTACAAAAAGTTTGATTTTCTGATTTATCTTTTTGATCGCTCGTTAAATCTGGAGTCCAAAGAGAACTTTTTCGCTAAAAGCGATTAAATTGTATTATACATTGTATACATTGTAGTATACATTGGGCTTTAGACTTATACCAAACAAAATCCATATTTTCCTTTCTATATCCGGAAGATCTCTAAATGCGAGCTTGTCATAAAAGGGTCCTCTTGTATTTTAGAGATACCCCCACCCAAATGCCTCTCTGGATCCAGCTCTTTGTTATTGAAAATTATGCTAGTCGATGTAGTAATGCTATTTTCTAGTAAAAATAAAAAGTACACAAAGATACAAAGAATAGTTCAATTACAGTTAATAACAATAAAATTGAAATTGTGGATAAAATTTAATCCTTAGGAATTTAATTAACTAATAAATTGAACTGGGATGACCATATAAATAAAACAAAAAAACAAAATAAGTAAAATCTTAGGAATTTTAAGAAGAATTAACACAACAATAGTGGAAAAAATCTGCGTAAAACTTTATTATTCATTGATCTACACTCACCTGACATATTATAATTGTGTATGAAGGAACTTAGGCTTGGTAAATAAAAATATATTGAAAAACATTCAGAAAAAAACAATGAAATTAATTAACAGTGATAAAAGATTAAATTGGAAAAGCTTATTTGTGAGGTACAATATATTACCAGTAGAACATTTAACATTTACACGAACAGAGTGTCTTGGTTAAAATGTATGAAAGAAAGGAAGGAAGTCACCCTGAATTTATAAGAATAAAATTAAATGAAAAAGAAATACATGTCGTAAATACAATGATCTATTACCCCCAAAAATATGGACAGAAATAGGACAGAATAATATAAATTATAAAGATGCAACACTTTGGAATGGTTTACCAGAGGAATTAAAAAATTGAAAAGTAAAAAAACTTTTAAAAAAAGACTAAGAAAATATTTTATACAGGGAAATGGAAACTAAAAAAAAATAGAAAAAAATATATCAAAATAATGAGTGATTCACAATTAGTTATGTGTCATCTTTGGAATCAGATTTTAATCTTAAGGTCCCATGTGTGTTATATCCTTGCTGATGTTTTCTTGGGACCTTTCATTGTAGAGTCTAATATGATGTGCTTTTAATAATATATATATATTATTATCACAACTTTATAAATAAAGAATAAATAAAGCAGTGATCAATACAAGATTACCTTTTTGGTATTGCCTACTACTTACAGTTGCAAGTTTATGTTTGTTTGTTGTTTTTCTGTCTGTGTAATTCAGATGCAATATACTTTAATTTTAGTCATGTAATGACAACTATTGTAAATTAAAAATTATTGTCAAATAAAAGCCTTTAAAAAATGGGAAAAAATAATCTATTATTTTTTTCCATTCGATATTTTATCCACGCGATATTTTATCGTCGAGATTTTGTCTGGCAATATTTTG
>QLNU02015096.1:0-21270 GCA_006491805.2 Dysdera silvatica
CGGCTCTGCTCACATTAAAATGTATTTTAAATTGACGATAATGTATTTGGACGTAATAAATCTATTTAATTTAGAGGTAAATAGAATTAAAGTACATTTTAGAAGTCCAAGGTTCCTCCTGCACCCATTATTTTTTTTAAAGAAATTTAGTTTATTACTACTATTCACTACTAAAAAAAAGTCGAGCTGTTGGTAGCGCAGGATTAATATTTGAACTACAATCATGGCACTTGACTTGATTCCTATTATGGTTGGCTTTTGTAAATATCAGGGCTAGAAATTAGGAACAGAAAGTTAAGCATCAATGGCACCTAACAATTTTTCCTTAGTTGCCAAAATGATTTTCTAGGTGCAATTTCAAAATTATTCATTTTGTTTGCATAGCATTATGCTATTATGTTCACACAGATAGCATAATGACTTGTAATGACAGTAAACAAAACAGGCATTTTACAAATTGTGAGGAGACATTTATTAAAGATTAGCTTTTTAAAATCTGGTCTCTCCTTATACGTCCACACTATACATCGATGCCCCACCACCCGAGAAATTAAATTAGTATTCCCGGGAAACATAGAGAGCATTTACAAGGAATTTTATGCTAAAACACACAAATATAATTTCGTCGATTTGGCTCCTCAAGTGGGACTGAAAATCACGGAGTATGTGGAGGTGGGGGGGATTATGATTACCTTATGTACCTTATTAAGATAAAATAACGCTGTTTTTGCAAATTAATTTATTTTAAAGGCAACAAAATTTTTATTTTATGGGAGGAGTAGGAGGGTGGGGGGGCTGTTTCACAAAATTTTTCAGAAATTCAAATTGAGACCCAAAAAAAAAAACCCCTGGGAGATACGCTTTTGAGTGGAAAGCAGATAGACGGAATTCTACGGACCAAAATTGCACTTAAAAATAAAAAAGAATTCGCCACCTTTTAAAATTTTCTGCTCTGGACACTTGCCTACATATAAATCCAGGATCCCCCTCCACAAAAGAATGTAAAAAGGAGGAGGGGCGGCTTATTAGGAATTTTTCACTAGAAGAAATAAGAATTCCGTCGATCTGTCTTGAAATGCGACTGTGACAGAAAATCGGGGAATACCAGGAGGGGAGGGGTCTCAAACTACTTTATGTGTCTTATTGTAAAAAAAACAATATTTTTATGAATAAATTTATTTTATATAATGACAAAAAAATTCCCAGTTATTTGGAGGAGGGGATGTACGTTTTTCCGATGAAAGCGAATCGACGGAATTCAACTATAGACTGCAATTTAAAAAAAAAAATAAAAAGCTATCACCATCTTTTGAAATTTTGCCCTCCTAAAATTTAGTGCCTTGGACATGCCTATTTGTAAATTCGGATTCGGCCGCACATGATCACAATTTAAAATATTATGCACATGTGGACACTTCGTCAAAGGAATTTTACTACCGATTTTGTTTTGCGTAGTCTTCATGATCGAAAATTGGTAGCAAACTTAAAAATCAGAAATGAACGTGAAGCCAAAGAATATCGCTAAATATAAACTATTCCTAAAGAATTTCCTTACAGGCAAAAAAGGCTATGTTAAGACACTAGTAGAACACTATGGGAGGGAATCGGGATATTGTAATTGGCCAGGTCCCACTAGATCGCAGACCGTGGGTTTTCCTCTAACAAGAGCAACAATGATTCTGATCTTGTGATGTATGTCGGTGAAATTGGCAGAGGGAAAAATAAAGGATTGAGCAATCGAAATTTGCATTATATAAACAATAAAAATAAAGTTAGGTGCCAAAAATAACGACAAGGTCTAAAATCTTGGTCGTCAAAACAAAATTTATAGGTGCAAAATATGACTAATGACCACTAATTTCGAGCCCTGCATCCCCCTCTCTTCTCCTTTATCCACCTTCTCTCCTCCCCCTTTCTTCCCCCTCTCTCCTCCCCCTTTCTTCCCCCTCTCTCGTCCTTCCTTCCCTTCCCCCCCCTTCTTTCATTCCCTATCATGAGCATTCTCCTGCCTTTCTTGCAAGGCCACTAAAGAGGGTCATTCAAACAAGGCCTACCCCACAATCTCCTCTGATTCTTGCATACCGGATATTCATACCTGGACGAAATTAATCTCTCTTTCATAATCCACTCAATTATACTTTTTTTCCCTTTCAACTAAAATTCCACAAAAAAATAAAAAATAAATAAAAAAATTAGACAACCGTTCATACAGCCAAAAGAACGATAAAGCATTTGAAAATGCTCTTCCTAGCTCGGTACTTTTGACATCACAACCCCATCTACAACAACTTTTTAACTCTTTTTTAAGAGGAATAAAGCACTGGGGGGCACGTTCTGCAGTATTCCCAAAAATTCCTCCAGCCAACTAAGGTGTGATCACCACTTATACCCAACTCCACTCGCATCAAATTTGACGTCACCTTATACACCCATAAATACGTAAAAGACAGCACCTCAATCATATTCAATTTGCTCTTTTCGAATCAAGAACCCTTTTTATCGACCTACATTTATCATGCGCATTCTCACCGCTTTCCTTGCAACGCCAGTGAAAAGTGTCCTCTAAACGAGGGCTAGCCCACAATTTTATCTGATCCTTACATCCCGGACACTCATATCCGGATGAAATGAATCCCTCTTTCATAGCCCAGTCAAGCACACTTCACTTTCCTTTTAGACACAATTCCACAAAAAAAGACGTCAACTGTTCAGACATAGTGAATTCAGTGCAACAAAGCAAATGCAGGAAAAAAAAAATGGGCGACTGCAAGTGGTGGATATATGGTAATTATAATAATAATAAAAAAAAAAAATAAATATATATATATATATATGCTAAGGCAGACAAATCCAAGGTGCCTATTTACACCCTCTATATATACCATTTGCATTTGTTGGCTCCTGAATTTTTAGTTTTGCATACCCTGTATATATATATATATCTAAGCCAATATACTGAAGTCGCGGTCTGCACTGCTCCAAGAGGAGGGGGGGTTGTTGTGCATTTAAGGAGCATTTAAGGAGGGTGGTAGAAATATGGGAAAAGGCGGAAGCAGAAGAAAATTGGGGGATGGCATGTTTGTGTTACAATTTCGTGGCAAATATGGCGAGGACCATAGGCACAGTATTTTAACCAAAAATATTTCTGCTTCGATTGAATAAAGTTGGCAATAATGTAAGAGATTTGTAAAATACAGTTTAATTGTAGCTACAAGTCCAGTTTCTTTTTCAATGGTACCAGTTGGTTTCTCACTACCAATATTATATAACGAAGTTGAAGTTAGTCACAGTTGCCGTATTTACTATGTTTTCTTCCTTGTTAATAACTGCCATGAGTAACAATGCATATTAATCCCTGTTGCTGTTCTCCTTCTGATGTTGCCAAAACTCTCACTATACTCTTAAAATTGGTCCCAGAATCCATTCTGTATAGTCCTGGTTCCAATGGCCCTCACTGCACCTGCTCATCAGTTCTATTATAGCATTCCTTGAACCACTTCATTCTTCTCTGTGCTTCCCATCTGTAGCATTTTGTGAGCTGCAGTGCTAAAATATGGATGAATGTTTTAATTTTTTTTTTTCAAGGGCCGGAATTGAAAGGTCGAAATTTTTTAATCAAGTGGTGCATGAAAGAGGGTTTGCTTGCATCAGAGTACTGCCCATTAGAGATGAGTTTGGGCTAATTTTTCAGGTCCGAGCCTACCCAAGCCCAAAATACTTTGTGAGAATTTGAGCCTGAGCCCCAGATTAAAGGCTTGCCTTTGTGGCTAATTGCGTCAACTTCCTTCTTGGGTTTTGCCGTGATGGAATAGCATTCAAAGTGTTACTTTTAAATGAACATTTTTCAAAGTGCTTACATACGTTACGACGTCATACGTTTCGGGAATTTTTAGGAAGAATGTGATTTAACATTGAGTTTTCAGGTACTTTGAAGTTTACCCAAATGGACAGAAAGGGTGTAGCCTGAAGTGGGGGATGTCCCCCACACTACCCCTTCGCTGCTTCAGATATGTACAAATTATATTCATAATCTTAGAGGGAGCCTTTTTAACTACTGAAAAGTGAATATTGGCCATCATAATGGATTAGTGTGTGCAAGTTTACTGGTGTTGGGGAAAAGGATTCACCTCAGTGTTTCAACATCATAAATTTTTGGAGGGTGGATTTTTTCCATTTTATTATTTTTTTAATTATTTTTCACCCATTTCAAACGCTAACGCAGACACAAATGGAAGGCATGAACCACGAAAAATACCATGGGTGCCACTCTTTCGTTCTGAGGATGGAATCCGTCTTTCGAATCTTTTAAAAGACAGGTGAGATAGTTGGGTTTTGTTTCTTACAGTTTTTTAAGTGGTACCTCGAATTTCAGTCTTGGCTTAAGCATCCTAGTGTGCACCCATGACATACTGACTCACTAATAACTTCTCATGAGCAATTCATCATGACTGCTGAGGACCACTGATCTCTCTGACAATGTTTAAAACAACACTGATGCTGTGATAATGTTATGATAAGCTTGCACGCCGATCCCCTGCTCAGAAATGCCTCAGAAATTTCCAGTGCTCATTTACAATACGGTAACCACTTCTGCTTTGGTGAGCCTTTCCTTACCTGCATTTTTCTCCTACAATAATCCTGATTTTCTCCTGTTTTTACTACCTTTTTTTTTTTTTTTCAAATTCAAATACAGTTTATTTTATTTCTATTTCCAATTTATTTTTCTTCAAAATTTATTTTTACGTCTTTATTTATTTAATCTTTTATTTTTAACTGAGAAACACTTATAAATTATGAGAATGATCAAGATTGACTACATCAGCAACATCCGCCATAATGAAATTTAGTTCAGCAAAGCTTTTTTTTAGGTATAGTACTTTCCTGAAGCTTGTAGAACATAGCTGTCGTGACTCATAACACGCTTTGTGATGCATCAACCAGGATAGCCTTTTCGGAGGCCTTTGGCAGCCCAGTGGTTGTTTCTAATGAAAAATAATAAAAACTCATTAATGTCTTGGTGTCAGTATTATGTCTAATTATGTAACTGGAAGGGTGCAAGGTGACACTGCAGGGTTCATGAAGGGGAAGCGGGGCCTCGCCAGTTCTCGGCAGCTCTGTGGTTATTCTTTTTAATCAAAAAGAATAAAAAATGGTTCTTCCCTATTGTAGTGGCATCAGAAATATATTGCCAAGATAGTGAGTAATTTTGATGAAAATGTCGCCAACTATACTTATATTAGCATCGTATTGCATTTTTGCTTAGGCTATTTGGTAAGGTTTGTTTGCTAAGAGTTTTGAATTTGCATTGGTTTTTGTGCATGAAGATAATAATTTAGGCAGCGCACATCGAATGTGATCGAAATGGCATGAATCGCAAAACGACGAGCAGGGGATCTGAGCGGTTCCCCTAGTTTGGTCTTTGTGATTCAGGTAAGTACTGATTTATTTATAAAAATACTAATTCATAATAAAATTATTATATTAGCGGGGATACAAATACGGAGCTGTACCATTTCCTGATATATAAAAGCTGGGATCTTGGCAAAATTTAAAAGTTGCCAAATAAGGTTGGACGTGGCTATAGTACGGAAGTACCTAAAAAACTTATTCAAATAATTGTTTCTCGAAATAAAAAAGCTGATAGTTATTAAAAAAAGTAGGAGAAAACGGGAATCCAAGCAAAAAACAACGGTGGAAAGAAAAATTCACCAAAACAGAAGCAATTACTGTATTGTAAAAGAGTTCTAAATTTTCTTCACCTCATTTTTGAGTATACAAGGAGTTTTGGCGACCAGCCTTTAATATGCACTTTCCCGAATTTTCATATGCATAAATTTCTACAATTCTCGAAAATGAATAATATAGTTGTATTTCTTATAGAATTTTGTTGTAGAAAAGTCAGTTTCAGTTGCATACTCATTAGACTGATCTGTCTAATGAGTCCATAAATTATGTAAAATATAGAGCTCAAGTTCCAAAAGTATATGAAATATAGAGTTTGAGCCTGTGCTCTCGGGCTGGGGCTGAGCCTGTCTCATCTCTACCGTCCATGCATCGTATGTCATCGAAGCTACTGCCATTTTCCGTGATAATCAGATAATCATGGCATTGCACTTTGTTAGATTTGTAAATGGTACAACAGTAGAAAACCACAAACAGTAAGATTCGAAACATTGCAATAGTAAAAAGTCAAAACATAGTTGAGTCTTTTTTAATATATATTCATAAAATTCTGGGCTCACGGAATGTTAATCCATGATGGCAGCACCTGGGACGGAAGTTGGCTCTTTTGGAAACAGCACAGGATTAATATGCAATGACACCACCGTCATATAGTGGGTAAATTTAGTATACCTTTTAAGACTTAATATTTGATCTCATTTCCCTTACTGACACCACTTCCCCCTGACCCTACACTTCATGCTGCTGTTACAAGTACTACCATTTTGCATTTCTCCCCTTCATTTTTATTAGCTTCCAATAAATACCATCTTTTCTTTTCACATTCATTATACTTTTTATAAAAAAAACCCATGGGTATCAAATGCTTTGTAAACAGGGTTTAAGCTGAATTTTTATTTTTATTTATCATTTTAGCTAAAATGTAAAAATAAATTTTAGCATTTTTAAATTTCTTTTAGCTTCCTTTTTTTTTTTTATTGTAAATACTTGTGATAGTTTTAAAAATTTTGTATTTTAGGAGAATGCTGAACAAAATAACATAATTAGAATTTAACATCACAAATAACACTTTTTATTTTGCACAAAATTATACAATCGGGGATATATTTGTAGCTTCGCTTAGGGTTGGCTTTCTGCCGGCAGAAACTGGTTTTTGCCATGCCAGCAGAAGAAAATGATTATAACTGGTTTTAACCGGCAGAAAGTGGGAGAAACTGGCAGAAACTAATAAAAGTACTTAAAACAGTATTGTATTATTTAGTAAATGAAAGATTACAAATATATATGTTTATTACAATAATTTAATATATCGTAAAGAGTCATTCCACGTGAAATCACCCAATTGTATATTAAATGGTTGTTTGACCATTTTGTTAATTTTTGTATTTTCACCATAGGTGGTCTTGCTAGTGACTTGCTCAAAACTATTTTCGAAATTTTTTTATCTCCCGTCATTTTGGATTTAAACCCATTTTTCTTTGCAGCGGCAAGCAAAAATGACCGTTTACAAGGGTTTTTAGAAAGGGCTACTGTGTGGTTTCTATTACAGATAGCATGTTCTGGTTTTCACTATCTTAAAGTAGAGATCATGGCCTTTCAAAAAATGTATATGTTTGTAAGATGAAGTTTAAGTAACTGAGACTTTAATGGGCTTAAATATAGCCCTCATAATGAGAAAATTTGCCAATTTTAAAGGTCTGTAAAATCAAAAGGGCTTGAAACTACAGAATGGAATTTATTTTTCAAGTACTATAACTAGAAGAGTCTGCAGCCATGGTGAAAAAAATCCTGGGTTTTAAGCCCTTCTGGCCGATTTTGAGCTCAGAAATTGGAAGAATTCCAAAATTTGTGAATTTCAAGGTCAAATATCTCAAAAGGGGGACCTGCCAAAAATCACAATTTTTGGCCATGGATACTCCTACTAGTACTTAGTAAAACCTGTGAAATTCATTTTGGGAATTACACTGATGTTCATGTTTAGGACTGTCAAATGTCTCTAAAAATGATAACCTGAAAACATGATAAAAGTAGGCTTAAAATGGCCTCATTTCCATTATTTCATAATATAAAAATTTTATAAGAATAAAAAGAATTTAAGATAGGAATTTTGCATAACACAGAGGTATCTATTTTTTTAATACATATGATGTAGTGGAAAACAAAACAAACTAAAAAAGTAAAAATGAAATTAAAAATCAAAAGGGAGACAAAAATGAAACTAAATCCAAAAGTGAAAATTAAAGCAAAAATCAAACCAAAACCAGCAGTTACAGCCAGCTAATCAGTGTGTTATGAACTCCCAGAAAGTAAACATGTGCACTGAAAATGCTTGTGCAATTTAGTAGTTTTGAAAAATATTAGAATAATCATGGAGTGTTCAGTAGTTTGTTATGTTGATGAGAGTTGTCAAAATGATTCTTATGGAAAGTCAATTATTAAGTCATCACCAGATTTAGTGAGTGAGTGATTCAGAACTTTTTCTTCTAAGGAAAAGAGTTGAAGAAATAAATGACATTTGTATATATCATTATAAGAAGTATACCGAAAAATACCGACACTTGTTTGGAAATTCATGTTGTGACCCATTTTCCTTACATAAAGTGGTAAAAAAAAACCTTGAAAGAAGTAACTGTGGAAATCTGTGAAAAATGGCACACGTTAAAACTTATATCAGGAAAGTCAGTTTATTCTGCATGCTGTAAAAGACTCGCTATTAGTAATGCGACTGATGATGATAGTGCTGAAGAAGCACCTTTCACAGCTCCTGAAATAGCTGTGGAATCTTTAACTGAAGTAGCTGGAATATTAGGAGTTTCACCTATCAAAATCAGGAAACTTAGTGATAATAAACTTTTGGAAGTTAAGCATACGGTAAAAAAGTTTTCTTGTGCAATTAAACAGAAACTAGGTGACTCGTTCAATGAACAGTATGAGTTGGAGGATGAAGAAAAAGACGAGGAAACAAATAGGAAAAGGCAAGATGTTGCTGAAAGAGACATAGAGTATTTAATACAGAGTCTAAAAGAAATGATTAAAAGTTGCACATCCAATAGTGAAAGAATTAAAGTCATCAGTGTAGCCCCAAAGAGCTGGTCAATAACAAAAACAGCACAGGAATTAGGTGTGAGTCAGCACCTGGTGAAGAAAACACGAACACATGTAGAAAAACATGGTGTCATTCCTGAAGTGAATTTAGTAAAACCAGGGAGAAGATTAAAAGAAGAAACTAAAGATTTGGTTGTAAAATTTTACAACAGTGATGAAGTAAGCAGAATGTCCCCCGGAATAAAAGGCACAAAGTCAGTTCACCTGGAGGATGGAAGCAAGGAATTGAAACAGAAGAGACTATGTCTAATTTGAAAGAGCTGTACCAACAATTTAAAGAAGAGCATCTATCATTAAAATTAGGATTTTTTAAATTTTGCGAGCTGAGGCCTAAATGGTGCATTCTGGCTGGAGCGAGCGGTACTCATTCTGTGTGTGTGTGTGTGTGTGTGTCAGTCATCAAAATGTGAAGTTGATGGCTTCAGCAGCAAAGATTAATGACTGGAAATCTTTGCTTCAAAAAGTAGTGTGTGATGTAAACAATGAGAAGTGCATGATAGGTGAGTGTTCAAATTGCCCTGAAATAGAAAATTTAAACTTATATGGAGCAAGTCTCGGTTTGGATGAAAAAACAATAACATACAAGCAGTGGATGACAACTGATCGTTGCAATTTGGTGATTATTGTAGAAACAATATCAGAGTTTAAAGAAAATTTAGTTTCAAAGTTACTGAAATTAAAAAGCCAC
The DNA here is from genome assembly GCA_006491805.2 of Dysdera silvatica. Classification (NCBI taxonomy): domain Eukaryota; kingdom Metazoa; phylum Arthropoda; class Arachnida; order Araneae; family Dysderidae; genus Dysdera; species Dysdera silvatica. Next base: position 9,476 of record QLNU02015096.1, read on the forward strand.
CAGTTTGTTGCACAGAGTCAATCAGAATTTCTGAAATTGACAAAAAAAAACCCAGTCACAAGATGAATGTGTAGTGATTAGTGATTTCTCTGAAAACTACACATTTATTACACAAGACGAAATTCAGAGTTATCATTGGGTTCATGCCCAAGCCACTATCACCCTTTTTGTGTTTAAGACTTATTCTTCAGATCTATGTATCAAAAGCCTTTGTATTATAAATGACTACATTGTACATAATACAGTTGCTGTTTATGCTTTCCAAAAGCAGCTGATTCCATTTGTCCAGTTGTTTAACCCAAGTCTAAAGAAGACCTATTATTTCTCTGATGGCTCAGTGGCCCAGTGTAAGAACAGAAAGAATTTTATCAATTTATGTAAGCATAAACAAGACTTTGGTGTGGCTGCTGAGTGGCATTTCTTTGCCACAAGTCATGGCAAGGGACCTTATGATGGAATTGGTGGGACGATAAAGAGCTTGTGGCAAAAGCAAGTCTACAGCGCACAACTGAGGACCACATCCTTACACCAAAGGCCATGTATAAATTTTGTATGGAAAATATTAAAGGCATAAACTTTATCTTGGTGACTGAAAGTGACATAAAAAATGAGCAAGGGCAGCTGAATGACCGCCTCAATGAAGCTCAGAGATTTGAAGAAACAAGAGATCACCACTGTTACATACCCAAAGACTTGTCAACTCTTCTGATAAGCAGAATATCTGCATCATTTCAGAATAACCATGTGGAGTTCAGAATTGATGGATCACCAAGAACATTTGATTTTAGTGAAATAGCTAAAAATGACAATGTCGTTTGTGTTTACAACGACAGGTGGTATGTGGGTAAAGTAATCGAAATGTCAAAAGAAAACAATGATATTAAGGTGATGTTCTTCAATCCTGGTGGGCCATCAACTAGTTTTACTTTACAAAGAAATGATGTTATTTGGGTGAAGTTGAACAACATTATTGATGTTCTGACACCGTGTGACTTCACTACTGGTACTGGTAAAACATACAACATTACTCAACAGAAGAACACAGAACTGTCACCGAAGTTACAAGCACATATGAAGAAATAGGATGTCGATTAACAAAACACAATAGTATGTATTCAAATATAAAATAGTAATTGAAAACAGCAATGGTTCATTTTATAAAACTATATCTTGAATGGTGTAAATAAAATATAATTTTAGAAATAATTGTAAGAAAATTTGCATTGCGATAATGGGAAGAAACACATATAGTGTAACTTTTTACACAGAATATGATCCCTCATCTATAATGAATTATTTTTACCTTCATAAAACAATTATATTAATTTATATATTTTTAGATTATAAAATAATGGAAATAAGGCCATTGTAAGCCTACTTTTACCATATTCTCACTTATTATTTTTGGAGATATTTGACAGCCTGTAACATGAACATCACTGTGATTCCCAAAAAGAATTTCGCAGGTTTTATTAAGTACTAGTAGAAGTATCCATGGCCAAAAATTCTGATTTTTGACAGGTTCCCCTTTTGAGATATTTGACCTTGAAATTCACAAATTTTGGAATTTTTTCAATTTCTGAGTTCAAAATCAGCCAGAAGGGGATACAACCCACGATTTTTTCACCATGGCTGGAAACTCTAGTTATAATACCTGAAAAAAAAAATTCCATCCTGTAGTTTCAAGCCCTTTTGATTTTACAGATCTTTAAAATCGGCAAAATTTTTCATTGTGAGGGCTATATTTAAGCCCATTAAAGTCTCAGTTACCAAAACTTTATCTTACATACATATACATGTTTTGAAAGGCCAGGATCTCTAAAACAGTGAAAACCAGAACATGCTATCTGTAATAGAAACCACACAGCAGCCTTTTTTCAAAACCCTTGTAAACGCTCATTTTTGCTTGCTGCTGCGAAGAGAAATGAGTTTAAATCCAAAATGGCGGCAGATAAAAAAATTTCAAAAATAGTTTTGAGCAAGTTACTAGCAAGACCACCTATGGTGAAAATATAAAAAATTAACAAAATGGTTGAGCAACCACCTCTGGGTGATTTGACATGGAATGACTCTAAAAAGCTTTATATTAATAATTTTAATAATTAAAATATTTTAAAATAATTAACTTTTAGCTTACAGGGCTGGAAAACATAAATTTGTTGTTCCATATGGGGAAGTATCGCTTCTTTCTTTCCCACCTCCATGCAAATCAAGCTAAGTGATACTTGAAAGCGTCGCTACATGGGGTCTGGAGGGAGGTGTAGCCACACTTAGTACAAATAAACAATGCGAAATAATTTTTTTGGGCATGTTTTGTACGTTAGTGAAAGATAAGAAACCTGCTGCTGATCTAATAGCAGTTCCTTAACTTTCCTACAAAGCGGTGAAGAAGAGGAAGGGAGGGGGGGCAATTGATGCAATAAGGCTTATCCCAGCTTCATTCTTTTGAGAGGTAAATCTGGTGGGATATATCCTATTTCAGCCATAAGTTGAAGTTTAAAAGTACTCGAGTACATCAAGGGTTTGTTACAAAAATCATCTTTTGAAGACAATATTATTTAACTTATTAGGCCTGTTTTGTCTTATTTAACTTCTCTACCTCATTAGACTTTCGGCTATAAAATAAAAAGCAAAAACATTGAGTGACTGGCTGTAGAAAAAAACTTAGTGATTTATGACCAATTGGATAAGCCGTATTCCAGCCAATGAACCACACTTTTTGTTTTTAAGTCTGTTGTAAAGCATGTGGTACCTGTTTGGAAATATTTCGTAAATCATTATACACAGACAAGGTGCTTGGCTAAAGGAATACATAAATACTGTGAAGCTACAAATACCAGGCAATATAAAGTGGAAGAACCAGGTAGATTTCTTGGAATTATTCCTAAAGAAACATCCATGTTACTCGCAGATCATGAAAACGATATGGATGATAAAGGAACTTTTCAGGTCATAAATAACCAGATTAATAAAGATGTAAAAATACGTATTGCAACTTTGAAACCTATTGCTGTTGCCTTGTTTGAGATTCGAAAGGTAACTTTTCTATTACAGATGCATGTGAAATTAATCCTAAGTGATAATGATAATCTCATGGAAATGAATAAAAAAGAGATAAAAGTAAACTTAATCAGGCAATAATTCAACACTACATTGTATATACCAGTTTATATCAGGGTTCGAAATTAGCAGGTGCATTGTACACATGAAATTTCATCCGTGCACATAAATTTTTAACTTGGGTGCATACAGTGCACCTAACTATTCAAAATATGGCTACTTACGTTTATTTTTCAAGAACAGTGACCTATGGAATAATTTTATATAATTTTCTCAATGTATCTGTATTTGATATTTTTCTTTTTTTTTACAAATGAATGTTCAATTATTTTGAAAAGTTGAATTTTTTTTTTTTTGTAGCTTACATGCTTAAATATAGTTGCTACACTTACATTTTACCCATTTTTAATGTTGAAGTTTACCTTCTATTCTGTTAGTTACTTGTATACCTAACTAGTATTTAGTGCACCTAAATCTCAAGACTTTGATGCACTTGTGCACCTGATTTAAAAAGTTAATTTCGATCCTTGGTTTATATACTTCATCCAAAGTACATGTGATCTAAATTGTCACATGAGCAGGAAGAAAATACTAGGAAATTCCTTAATGTCATTAACCTAAATTTTGTGCTTTACTTTATAGCTTCTTGAGCAAAATGAGCTCCTTTTCCTAAAACATACTACTCCAATAAAATCTTAGAAAATGTCCAGATTTCTATGTGGTGGTATAGTTTAAAGAAAACTATAAATGAAGTTTTTGTAACTGTTTGTTTTTGAACTGATGATATTGCCTACAGTACTGGTGGGCTTGGAAGAATATTTTTCTTAAGCTATTGGTCTATTCCTAATAAATTAAGAAATTGTTTGAATTAGGAAATGGAAGCAAAACTAATCTTTTGCTATAGATTACTTCATTGGAAAGATCAGCCTGAACTTAAATGCTAGTTAATTTGCTGTGATGTAACCTTTGAATAAATACTATAAACATTGTAACTAAACCTATTTTACTTTAAATAAAATTCATTCCCTTTTGCAAGTTGGGGTATTCTGATAAGTTTTTAACGCATGAAATAACTATTTTCTGGGTCCCTGCCGGTTATTGCCACTTTTGTGGCAGAAACTAGTTTCTGCCATGTCGGTTTTAACCACCATGGCAGAAACTTGCCAACTCTGGCTTTGCTACACATCCTAATTTACATGCATTTTCAAAATCAAACTGATTTCGATTCATGATGTCACAGAAGGTCTTCAAGGTTATTGTATTGCGACCACAGTCATAATATCGTGAAAATCTTTAATTTTCAGAGATTTTGCTTTTTAGCTGAAGTGGTATTAAATTATTTTGCAAAATACAACATACTTTCGTAAAATGTGAAAAAAACTTATGCAGCTTAAACTCTGTTTAGCCTTTTTTACGATTTTACCATTAATTTTGAAAATGGTGTAAATGTTTTGACATTTCAAAAAGCATATTTTCTTATAAGCAACATATAGAGATTTGCGGTCACCGGAAAGATTTATTATAGAGCAAGTACTTTAGGAAAATATTTTTCCATAGCGGAAAAATATTTTTTGGTACATGCAAATGCAAAACTTTTAAGTATCTCAAATTAAAAAATATGTAACTACTTTCATAATTACCAGCACTTACATCAGAAAAAAAGAGAGTATTTTCTTTTTTTTTTTCTTTTCTTTTTGTAGTATTTAATTTCAATAAATCCATTCTGTAAATTCTTGTTTTTATTTCTTTGTTTAATCATGTTACAAGTATATTAATTTTAATAAAAGTGTAATTACACATGTAATGTTTTCATTTAGTTGATTTAAGAGAAGTAAAAGAAGTGCGGATTGGTAAAACTACAAAATTCTTTGAACGATGGCCTGATGAAATTAGAAAATGGGATCACAATCAGTGTTTTGTTGTGTTCTATGGAAGCACATTTACTTTGAAATCTTTATCTTGTGTTGGTAAGATCCTGTCTTATTTGTAGTTCATATAAGAGATACAAATTTCTTACTCATGAGTGGTATTTGTAGTAATTTAATATTTTCAAAGGCGTTTGTGTTGATTTAACGTATTTATTAAATTAATGTTGTGGAACGTTGAAAAAGTATCGCCTTTCATTTTTCTTTTACGTAGCTAAATTTTCAATGCAATCAATTTTGTTTCACATTGTCTTTATTAATACTTAAAATATATTTCATACATCATTTAATGTCATCTGTACAGATTCACTCAGTGTCCTGCAGAGCCTGGCTTCATTGAAAATCTCACACCACTCTTGAATCCACAGAATTCACAAACAACCAGTGGATAATACCGCATAGTATATTGTGAAATTCTGTTGGGATCCAGGTCATATTAGTATTTTTGGAAACATACAGGTGGATATTGCTGCAAAAACAGGAAATGCAGAACCTAATAGTCCAACCATTCCATTCCAAGACTTTAACACTTGTGTCTGATTTCATTTGTACAAAAAATAGCAGTTGGGGTGGGACAAGCCAATTTTTAATAACTACACCTCATAAAACCACAAATTGAAATTTGGAGGTCTAACTACAGAAGTGACCATCGCAAAGAGGTTATTGTGGCTAGACTGCATCAGCCACACACGCTTCTCCCATCAACATCACTTAAAGGAGAAGACATTCCAATGTGTACTATATGTGATGAAGCATTGAATGTTTTACATGTTTTAATCGTGTGCATAAATTTTAACCAGCAATGTACATCATCTTTTAACCAAAATAATTTTACCCTTCATGACATTTTATGTGATTTGTTTAATCATGAAAACATACTTATTTTTTTATCTAATATTGGTTTTTTAAATCTCATCTGATTTTATTACATGGTCTTGCTTCATTGTACATTTAATACATTTTTACCTTTGTGTTTTTAATTTTTTTTTTGTTAAAACTGTATATACAGTCTCACCTTGTCTGGCACAGAATGACTCTTGTCGTCCATGCACTATAAAAATGTAACTAACTGAACTAATCAACCATACATCATTTAATAATGCTTTGTAAATTAAATGTAAAAATTATATTTTTTTTTATGCATTTAAAGAAAATAGTTGTTCAAAACTCACTGTTAGCTGGCACATTAGACATTTGAAAGTCAGTAAAAATGACTATGTTCAATTTATATATTACGCCAACAAATTTTCGATATGACCTCCACAACAAGATGCGACACAGTCCAGTTGAGTGACAGTGACTATGTAGTGCCACTTATCTGGATGGATGGAATTCACTGGAACTAGTACTCCATCTTGCATAAACGTTATGCAAGTCATGTCGTTTTTGTTAAAATGAAATCTAATGTCTACATTAATATTTATGCAGGATGAAGCACCAGCAAACATCGCAATTCCAGTAAACGCATTTCTGACCAACAGACAGAACTTATTGTAATATGTAATGTAACACTGTGAAATCTTTCGACCTTTTCAGCTTCTAGATTTGACACCAGTCGATTTCTGGTTGCAGGGATATTTCCAGGACTCCCAGTTGGTCCATTTTTTATTTTATGTAAAAGTCTATATTTTCATCTCAAGTCGATATTAGTCCGTTTTTGTTTTTTTTAATCATTTAGTCCCTATGTTCCCATATTTTTTTTCACTTTTAACGAATGCTATCAGAAATTAGTTAGTTAATCGTAAATAATCTGCAATATTTGTATGTCTACAAAGGCATTTCTGGAAGCAATCATGGTGCAATAAGATTCAAATTACTGAATGTCGATGGGTTAGAGGTGATGAAGTTGTGGGACGTTGTGTGTATACATCGTTTTCTCCCTTGCATACCACACACTAGGACTGGGCGATACCAGAATTTTTGCATTGTGATATATCGTCAGACTAAAATCATGATATCACGATATTAGCATGCTCTTATTTTAATCACTGTCATGTAATTAATTCAGTGTGCTTTATGATTTTAAATTTATGCACATTAAAACCATTTTATGAAATATTACTTATTTTACCAATATGCATGGATGCATATAATAAAATTTGAACCTAAAAATACACATGACAAAAACAGGTATACATATTTACACGCACTAATTGTTAATTCCCTATACTTTTCAATTGGTGTTGTGTAAATTCCAGCAGGTTCGGAAAGTATTTTTAATATAAACTCCCCAAACATGTTGTAAAACTTCTGTTGCATGTAATAGGGAACTTCTAAAATAATTACATGTAATGCTAAATACTTTTATTTTGTGCAAGAAACACCTGCAGTTTTGCGTCTTTTGGTAACTATGATGCTCTGTGTTTAAGTAAGACATTATCACCACCACTAAAAACTCTTTCTGAAGGTACACATACTTTCCCCTTGAATTGCAAAACATTTTTTTGCTAAGGTTTTTAACATGTTTGCTGCCAACTACGAGAATACTAGTAGTTGGCACAGGGAGCGAAATGTTATTTCATACGCCAACTGCGAGTACACTCATGTGAATTTATTGTTAAAAGTAATCCGTTATATCTATATTTAAAAAATAAAACAAAAAATAATTTAAAAGCATAAAATTGCAGATAGGATCTTGGCATGAGTGAACGGACGCACCATATTATCTTTGGTAGCGAACGTGTTAATTCTGTAAAAGAGCTTTCGTGCGATTTCTGCCATATTAAAGAATTTAATTCTAAGCTCATTTTCGGCATTATCAAATAGCTATTCAATTCTACTTCAGCTTTTCTTTTTGGATTCATTGCTGGCTCCTTCAAAGTATCATCCTCATCTTTCAATAACTTTGATGAACCCTTCCTAGTAGTTGTAATAGATCCATTTATTTGGTTACGAGTTGGTTCATTAAATCACAAATATAGGTGTATGTGTTGTATAGTTGTTTCTGTAATTTCTCCTTAAAATCTCTTTGAGTAACTGTAATCATATAAAATGATTGCAATCGTTCCAAGTGTGTTCTTGACCCCTCCCTGACACGACCCTGAGATGCAACATTTCAAGTGCCCTAACATAACTCTCTGAATAAGAAGTGTCGTAGTCATAGCTCCAATAGCAGCCTAGAAAAAGGATGGGGCTTTGGGCTTCCTCAACACGGCCCTAGCATGTGACATTTCAGTTGCCCTCACATACACTCCCTGAATAAGCATCATAAGACTCATGACATTTCAATTGCCCTCATGTACACTCTCTGAATACGGAATATTGTAGTCGTAGCTCCAATAGCAGCCTAAAAACAAGGGTAGGGACTGCGGGCCCCTCAATAAGGCCCTGACATGTGATATTTCAATTGCCCTCATGTACACTCTCTAAGAGAAGCGTTTAAGTATTATGTAAGCAATATTTTAGCCATTTCAAACCACCCTTAGTAAGCAAAAATTAACATCGGCTAACATAGGAAAATAAGACCAATGGCAATCCCCCCTCTCCACCAAGGTGCTTACATAATACTTGAACCCTAATACTCCCTGAATCCCTAAATACGGAATATTGTAATCGTAGCTCCAATAGCAGCCTAGAAAAAGAGTGGATGCTCCAGGCCCCCTCGATACAGCCCTGACTTTCAACATTTCAAGTGTTCTCACATACACTCTCTAAATACAAAATATCTTACGTGTAGCCCCGATAGCAACCTAGAAAAAGAATAGGGGCTTTGGATCCCCCCTTGCGATACACCCTTGACATGTAACATTATATACCTGTATAAGAGAAGTCCCCCAAATCAGGTTTCGCACCAGTGTTCAGTAAATGCAAACCGTTTTCATCACAAGAAAAATTGCCGATGTGCAGAAATCACCAATAAACATCGGAATGGAAAGCACCGATATTGACATCGGAATGGAAAGCACCGATATTGACATCGGAATGGAAAGTACCGATATTGACATCAGGACACATCGGTTTTGTAAGATTGGTTTGATATCGTGCATGCATACATCCCTCAATCTACATCGATGTTTGAAAGAAACTGGTCTGAGATCGTTCAATCTATATTGGTTTGACTTCATGCACGTTCACATTGATTTAGGAAAACATCGGTTTGATATCACACGCACACACATCATTCAGTCCACATCACGATATATCGCCGAATCAAAAATCTGGAAACTGGTATCACGATGTATATTTTGTATCGATATTTCATGATGTATCGATACATTGCCCGGTCCTACCATACACACCAATCTATACTACTCATATGTGGTGGGATTTCTACTCCAGATAAAGCAGACAGAGACAGAATTTACGGACTCTTTGAAAGTTTAATATATTCTCTCCCTCCATTCTAAACAGTTTTCGAAACCTAACAGATTTTAAGTTTTTTTTTAAATATCCACCCTTCTTTTACACACACACATATATATGCATAGTAGTTCAAGTTTTTTTTAATTGAATTTTTTAAAGAATTTTTTCCCTTCTATTATAAACTCTTAAGTCTTTTTTTTTTTAAAGATGTGTTTAATTATAATTAGAAAAAATATTGTTCCGGGCTGCTGGGTCTCTGCGTCCTTTGCCCTCACTCTGTTTTAAGCCCCAACCAGAATTCCAAAGTTTATGTACTATTTGATCCCATATTCTTATTTATATATATATTGTTTGAAGCCACACTTCTCTATGTAGTAAGTGTATATAGTAATTTTCATTGTATTTTGAATGTCTAAAGCACCACCTATCAGATGAGTTTCAAACTACAATTTTTTCCCTATATACAGTAGAAATCGTTTATAACGACATAGATTTATAACAACCAATAGCATTTAATGACAGAATTTTTACTGGAAGTTTGGTTTCCTATTGTACTCCATATTAAATATATCGGCTATGACATTGTATATAATGACAAAACCTGCTATAATGACAGCGGTTTTGTTCTAAGGAGGGAAACCTGTGTCAGATATAGTAACGTGACTTCAGGGGTGTCGCTGGGTGTTCATAAAACTGGGTCCCAAGGATACGCTATGTTTGAAATTTTTTATTTTTTGGGTATTTCTTTGGAAAATGTGGGTCCCTAAAAACAAAACACCTTTTTTCCTTACTAAACAGTGGTTCCTTGGGATGTGGCATTTTTCTAATATTGAGTCCTTTTCTTCTATTCTGCATATTTTACGCACTATAGTGCATCAACGGCGCCTCTAGACTTGACAGCTATTCATCAAAATCATGTGGGTTCGAGACAATGATGGAATCACATTGTTTTGTTCAAATAAAAGAAGTTGAACACACAGTTCGATCAAGTGAGCTGAATTTCGTTTTTGCTAAACCTCTAATGATAAATGCATAGCAAAGAGCGAATGTATTTGAATTCTTTGGATATAGTAAGTAGGTACTATTATGTTTTGCGGAGAGCAGATACGATTGTTTATATGTATGGTTGAATGAAAGTGTACAGTATATGATGGATTGACACACTGTTCAAAATGAACTAAGTACACTATTGACCAAGAATACGGCAGTCATAAAAAAGCTAACAGAGATTGTGAAATGACAATGGTTACCTCGAGAAGTCTAAAATACATATAAGACACATGGGTGCGTACATGGTAATGACATTCCTAAAAAATAAGGAAAAGTAACGAGCCACAACGAATAAGCAGGGGTCGGGGAGTTTCATGTATAGTGACAGTGTTCACACTAGGAAAAAATATTAGGTGAGATTATCCTACCTTAGCTTCAAAATAAAGTTGTATTTTAAAAATCCAAGTGCGAACTCCATTTTTTTTTAGTTCTTTAAACTAATTTTAATTTCACATACAAACTAAGTGATTACATAATAAATGCACAATGTGAGTCAAATTGTATATATAAAACAAAATTAGCAACATAGTACAAAAAAGGAATTATCAATACAATTTAATGATCGTGGATTCAAACCAGGGTCCCTCCATTGAGCCTGGAGCGCCTTGACTGCTAGACGAACGAGGACAGGAACAATTCTTTCTCCGTATACTATATATTTTTTCCCCTGATTTGAATGCTAAAGAACCGTTAAACAGAAGCAGAACTTTTTGGGTTCCTTTCAATTTACCCTGAAGGCTTCTGATTTTTCATCAGTCTTCTGGGCAGAAAACGCTTTCTTCCGATTTAATTTTTGGAGATTTCGTCTAAATTTTTTTTTTTTTGGCATTTTTTTTTCTTCTAAATATCTATTTTTCTTGTTGCATATTCATTTAGTTTTTCCTGCATATATACGTATTTAAACAATCATAAATATGAAAAACTTGTGTGCACACACACACATGCATTGACACATGTCTGGTGGGGAATTTTCGCTTTTGCCATGAGATAGTTGATTTCACTGTGTGTTTTAATTATTGGGAGAGGAAAGAAGGAATGTTATACATCGATAGGCTTTTGGTCAAGCATAAGTACACGACTCCTTTTGGGGAAGCCATGTGTTAGATGTTACCCTTGTTGCTGCATTGTGTGCATTGCAGGTATTTCTTTGCTTCTGTAAGAAAGTTTTCTTTTTAAGTGTTTGAAAATAATCTTAGCTGTTTCCTCTGAAGTCTTTTTTTTTTTCCGGTTAACTGTATCTTCTGTTAGTTGACTAAGCACAAATAACCCACAATATTCATATGTTTACAAAGGCATTTCCTGAAGCAATCGCCTTGGGATTCCATGTGCACCAGTTTTGCCTCGCAGCAGGTGCAATACAAGGTCTTTCATTGCCCTTCCTCCCCCCATGACCTTTAGGTATTTTTGCGCTCTTATTACAAACTTTATTTCAGGAGAGGGACCTGTCCCTAAGATCCC
>QLNU02015097.1:0-23929 GCA_006491805.2 Dysdera silvatica
TCGCCTAAAAGATGGCAACTTAAAAAAAATAAACGAAATTTCAGAAAAACGATTGCAGATCCAAAAAGCTGTGAATTTGAGAAACAAGTGTAAAATGTGGACGATTTTCGGCTTTCCAGATGCAGACAGACATCTTAAAATAAGAATGAAATCTACAATTATATTTTTTAATATAATTTCTATAAAGGAAGAAATGGTCTATTGGTATCAACGACGGTCTCTGCACTCACTGAGCTGCGTTCGACTCCCTTGAAAACTTGATTGCGTGTGAATGAATCGCGTGATTAGAGGTCATATCAACTCTTCGGTCTCGTCCAGGTGATAGTCTCGAAACTAAAAATTACAAAGATAACAAATTGCTTCACTTTTAGAATCCAACACAGAAACCAGAAAGGAACTGGTTATGCCAAAAATCTCCGCAAAAGGCTCTTTAATGTAGTACTATCCGTTCCCTCAGGCTTGGCGTCCGATCCCGTTAGCAGACGGGTTGTTTCATTGAAATAGAGCCTCTTCGAGAACTCGTTCTTTGCGCGGGAAAAACGAGCTCTGGAAGACGTTTTACCCTCTACTGCAATGAAACAACCCGTCTGTTAACGGGATCGGACGCCAGGTCTACGCGAACAGACAGTACATTCTTCAAACTTAGAAATTTTCGACTGTCATGATGTTCAGTGGTGTAGAAAAGGTGGGGGGCTTGGCGGGGGATAAAACCACCAATTAGGTATCTAAACACATTATTTTATCTGTCCGCATCACATAATCTTCTTTAAAACTACTTGAGCCTCCCCACCCCATAAGTTTTATTTCTACGCTACTGATGACTATTTAGGTGATAGGGGAAAATCGAGGTCTATTTTTCTGTTCTAGAACTTAAAAATTGTATTCTTTTATACGCACATTCTTTTATTCGCACACAGGGGCATATGTACTAAAGAAACTAGGGGACCCAAATGCGAAAATCGTAAATTTTCTGTAGTGGAAGGCCCCCGTCTGTATGCTGAATGATAATTCGACTATGGACCTGCAAATATAGAAATACGCGAAAATTTTGGGACTGAAAATATCTCTTAAACTTTAATAAATCGGGCCCTTTGCGGCTTTGAAATCGTGGGTGCTAGGTCCAGGCTCAACTTTGTTCATGCGTAAATGTTTGGTTTGTTTGTTTGGCTTTTTTATGGCGCAAGAGCATCTGGGCTATATATATATTGCGCCAAAATGTGGTACTGAATGTTACAAATTTCTGATTGCCATCTGCTAGGTTAGGGTTGTCCAATATACGGTCCCCGGGCCACAATCTGGCCCGCCGACACCTGTCTGGAACAAAAAAAAATTCCAAAACAAACATTTTAGATTTTTTTTTAGAAATAAGGGACCGTAACCAGAGGCGGACTGGGTCCTCTCAAGTGGGCACACCGGCCCAGAGGCCGGTTGGACGGCGGCGCAGCTCGCCCCTGCATATATATATATATCTGAGATGATGCCATATAGTTGTGTATGTGTTTTTTAAATCATCGACCGTCCATAATCCTATTCATTGATTTTACTGAAATTTCATTTCATATGTAAAATTCTTTTCTGAAGAAGAATTCAATGCTTGTTTAAGGAGCGGTTGCTGAAGACGTGTCGAACTGAACTACAATGGAATGAACAGGGTGTTTGTTTATTCTTTGACATGGCTGTTTCATGATATTCTTGCTATCACTATTATACTAATGTTTGCTACTGTTCTGATATCGTTGACATCGTCGTTGTATAATGTGGTAATAATACAGAAGCCAAGAGGGGTTTGGAGATTGTAATCCCCCCAACCCCCATTGCAATGAAATTTTGTATATTTAACATAGGAATATATGAGTTGTAGCTCTGTAACCCCTCCCATTAAGCCTATAACCCCCTTATGAACTTTCTGCCTACGCCACTGACCGTAAGCCCACCTCCATATTGCAAACGAACAACCGGAAATACCTTCGAAGGCAGGCTAGTTGGCTTGCCCCCTTTTTTTTTTACGAAACAGCTGACCCCCAAGACCCGTGAAAATTTTTTAACTGGCCTGCTGTCTAAAAGGGTTGGACAATCCTGCTTTAGGTGGTCTGTTCATGTCTGTCCTGTGGTGGTGCAGTTGTAGCGTGTTCTCGTAGATTACCGTTAATCCAAGCATGGAGAAAGAGTTTATACCAACTAACTGTTTGTTTATTATTGTCCAGGGGTTGGTTCTCTAGGCCCTGGATACCTCGTAAAACGGTAGGTCCCGGCGCAGCATGACCTTTGCTGTTCTTGCGCCATAAAAACACAAACAAACAATTTAAAGCTCAGATAGGGAAAGCAAATTCTAAATCTCTCAGCCGTTGGCATTGCTCTAAACTCGGCACATTTATCACCGGGTAAAATTTACTTTTGCCTTATGGCGCAAGAACTTATGTTTTGTGGCACAAGGGCATGGATGATTTATACTGCCCCATGTAGTCCCCTGGTGAAATTTGACACTCGCGTTAGATGTAAAAAGATTGTTAGAGCGAGGTCTTATGAAGTTAATTATAGTAACTCCATTAAACATGATTATTGTAATCCAAGCTTATTGTAATGTATGATTATTATAATCCAAGACTATTATTGGTTAAGTCCACTTGCACCATTACGTTAATAAATAGTTACGTTGCAATTCATTATGGACTGGCATCGATTATATTCAGTCATTAGAGTGAAGCAAGCACACGTAATGCTCAATAATTATGCGAAAAAGCGCCACTGAACACAAGTAACACTTCACCTTTTTTTTTGGGGGGGGGTATTCAAAATTAGGGGCAGACAAAGACTTTCATTTTGTAGGGGTCCAGGCCAGAATTTGCAATAGTCTTGAAATAACACCCTTCAGTAATTCGACTAACACCATAGTAGTGGAGTACATCCACCACACGCTTCATAGAAAATATTAATTCAGTTATTGCGTTTATTTGCTCCATGGTATAAAAATAAATAAATCAAATAATGATATTACAGAGATGATCATAACGCTTCTTGAACCAGGTAACCGATTGGTTTATCTCGACAGTGAATGACGTCACGGACATGTGCTCTAGTGGCGAAGGGGTAAACCAATTCTAATTACTATGGATATAATGTAGTATTTTGTAGTATAATGAATATGACGCCTTACTTGTTAGATAAGACATTGGCATTGTCGTGCATTATTGAAGGAGCATTTGTGCATTGTGAGCTTTACCATTTTCACCCTATTTGCGAACGTTTAGCAAGGTAAGTGATATACAAGTTTTATGTGTGTTTATGTTGCACAATGCGCAGATTTCGATGTCATTCATACCTTGAACTACACTAGTTAGATGATAATATGTCGAAATCAGACTTCAAGTTTTTGGTAAGGTTTGGGAGCAGTGATGTGATAAGTTCAGCATGGCGTTGCTGGTAATATGGATCCCCAAAGTGCGTGCAATATGGACCCCCTATAACCGTCGTAATTTTCTAGATGTACTACATTGCAGGATGTAGTCCATCTAGAAAAATACGACTACATTGCAGGATGTGATGACCAAAATCAAGATGAAAATGAAGAGTCCCTCCCCACACACTAATCTAATTCACTCCAACGAACTCTTCTGCAAGAGTGCAAACCAGGTGTGCGAAACGCCAACTATCTCTTTTGTGACTTAGCTGTTACTGATGATTGCCATGGAGAACTATAGGTCTTGTGTATGATGTGTCAATTATGGACACGTAGTAAATGTGCTGGAGCCAAGAAATCTATATTTGCTACTTTTGTAAATAATTTGTTTTTTCAACAATAAAGTTCATTTTTGACAAATAAACTGTGACTATTTCATGGGGGGGGTCCATAATACCTGCACTTAAAAAAAAAAGTGATTTCTCTTTTTTTTTTTCTTTTTGTTTATTGCATTATGGAGAGGTTACTGTATATATTCTGAGGAGTTACTGTATATATTCTTAGAGGTTACTGTATATATTCTTAGAGGTTACTGTATATATTCTAAAAATTATTACTCCTGTTGTGGCCATAGCTGATTAGCATATGTGACGTCATTCCCAAAACGAATGAAATTAGCTTAAAATGCAGGCGCAGTTTATAAAAAACAAAGTGGGGGTCCATATTACCCCCTTCTCCTATATCAAATTTACATAAACTACTTAGCTTAAAAGTCTTACACAAAGCCTTTATAAATTTTGAATACGACCTTCATCTGGAAATATTAGAGAAAAATTAAGATCACATCGCTATTTTCTTTTAAAAATAGGGGAATAAAAAAAAATTAATAATGGAACAGACAATAGCTGTAGTATCAGGTATTTCTCCAGGAAGCCTTGAACACAAAACCAGGGAAAGAAATTGCTAAGCTTCCGCCTTTAAAAAAAAAAAAAAAAAATGGCGAATTTTTCTACGCAAGGTCGAAATAATGTCAAAAAACCGTTAGAAACCGAAAATCAACGGATAGACGATTAATATTAATTTTATAATCCTGGAAAGTGCAACTCATTTCAGAAAAGATGCATTTCCCCCCACCCCCCAGGATTACTGTAAATTCAACAGATCATAGGCGTACGCAGTAAGTTCGTAAGGTGGGGGTTACAGAGCTACAACTCGATATATATATATTATTTGATATGATTGAATCGCAATGGGGGTTATGAACCCTTCGACCTCCACCCCCTCGACATACGCCAAAATGACTCGGATAACGCTACATATACAGTTTACCTACATCCATTCCCTGGATGAACGCCCAAAATCTCTACTTTCAACCATAAAAAAAACGCCAAAGAAGTCTGTTTTTAGATTGAGAGACTTATATTCTTAGAGGTTACTGTATATATTCTTAGAGGTTACTGTATATATTCTAAAAATTATTACTCCTGTTGTGGCCATAGCTGATTAGCATATGTGACGTCATTCCCAAAACGAATGAAATTAGCTTAAAATGCAGGCGCAGTTTATAAAAAACAAAGTGGGGGTCCATATTACCCCCTTCTCCTATATCAAATTTACATAAACTACTTAGCTTAAAAGTCTTACACAAAGCCTTTATAAATTTTGAATACGACCTGTTGATAAGTTATGGGACATCTGTACGAGCATTGCTATGCACGAGCAAATAATGTCTTTCTCGATTCAATCAGGGGCGGACACAGATTTTCATTTGAATCGCAATGGGGGTTATGAACCCTTCGACCTCCCCCCCTGCATACGCCAATGACTCGGATAACGCTACATATACATTTACCATCCTTCCGATGAACGCCCTCTCTACCAACCATAAAAAACTGTTTTTAGATTGAGAGAACTGTTTGGTGGACTGTTGAGATTGAGAGAACTGTTTGGTGGACTGTTGATAAGTTATGGGACATCACGAGCATTGTATGCACAGAAATACTTTCGCATTCAATCAGGGGCGGATACAGACTTTCATTTGGGGGGTCAAGGACAGAATTTGCCATGGTCTTGGAATAACACCCTTCATTTATCATGAAAGTTGGAATTTTTTACAGTGAAAAAATATATTTTTTAAGGTCATGAGCCCTGTGACCTTCCCCCTTGTGTCCGCCCTTGCATTCAATACACTTTAAATAGCACTACGCTGACATGAAAAAACTCTTGATAGTGTCGATTGCTGTAAGACTCGAGCAATGGCGGATTAAGGTTCTTATGAGGCCCTAGGGGTGAAGAGTAGAATGGGCCCCTAAAAAAAGCGCCCCCTCCCCAATATTTACTCATTGAATAATGTTTTTCTTTAAAGTTTATTATTTTGAATATTTAGGTTTATGAATAACAAAAAATGCTCCGAATAAATATGATTAGCGTAACGTTTAAACAGCACCAGCCCCTTTCAAGATCTCCGCTTGGCTCCAAAATCAAGGGTACGGGGAGTGAGATTTGAATTTCTATAACACTTTTAGCATTAGGACCGATTTAAGCAATCTGATTGGCTAAGCAGGTGATGTGCGGCTAGGTTCCAAGATCGAAATAATTTCCATCAAAAAGAATTAGCTATTTTTTTGGCAAAATTAGGGTTGTATGTGGGAAAAAAAATTTAATAATTACGAAAGAACGAGATGTCATTGTCAAAACCTGCTGCTTCCTGCAGATGCTCCAATATAAGAAATGTAATTGAGCAAACGTCTTTAAAAGTAATGTATTTTCCAGCTATTCAAATCATTTAATGAGTTATTAAATAATACATGAATAGAGATGCAGGGGCGGCTTAAGGGCTGGCCGTCCGACCCTGCCTGCCGTATGGGGATCCGTTTGGATGAGGGCGCCAAACTGAAGTCAAGTTCGACTTTTTTTTTTTTTTAATTAACCCAACGATAGAAAATCTCTAATTGTTCCTTTTCCTTTTACTTAGAATTCTGCACAATAGATGGCGACACAATCAGGCTTTTTGTTATGTTATCGTTTTTCGCCTTTTTCACTTTTTTCGTTTTTGATTTAGTGGCAACAAGTTAGTCTGGACAATTTTTCTGACGATGGTGGACGCTTGATTTTCCACCTAAACAATTGTAAAAATGTATCTCCAGCTCAAATTAAATTGCGTTTGTCTGTAATTTGTTTTTAAATATTGTTTTTCGGAGTGTATCGCTCATATTTCTCTCACGTATTTGTAATGCCTGGAGCTGGAAGGATAAATATGTAATACAGTGACATATGACACGTACCAGGGTGTTCAAAAAATGTATTGTCACATCGTGATTGTTTTGTAATTGTTGAAAAAAAAATTTTTTTTTCAATGCTCTCTTTTTTTAAATTACTCTCTATTTAGAAATAAGCATTTAATATTATAATAAACTTACAAATAAGTGATCAATGATTACAATAGATAACAATAAAAACACGAATAATTTATTATAAAAGCCTTTAGTGAAACTAGTTTATGATACGTTTTGTTATTTGAAATAAATTATGGCATTTGCACGACCAAACAATTTAGCTCGTATGTAAATAATAACGCACGACTGATAGCAGAAACGATATCAAACGAAAGAATTTCGAAGACATTGTTTAATTGTTTCAATAATCACACATACACATACAAATTAATACACATCTTTTAATTGATAATTTTTTAAAGTATTAGTTTTTTCTTGAATATATCGAAAAAAATTCACCAATTTTGAAATGTGTAGCCCCCCAAGAACACAAGTTTGTGAACTCTCACACGGCAAGTGAACCTTCTTTGAAATTATCGAATCCAGCGATATGTCTTATCTTTCTTACGGTTCGTTTTATTAGAATTCTCACTTAAATGTCTTGATCTAGAACCCATCGTCTGTCATTCTATTGTCGATAAATTGAGCTAAAAAAAGGACAGCAACGGTTTTGATGTGCCTTTTGCAGGACAATTCGTTCGATACAAAAGAAAAATCCAGTTCATCTTCACTCACTGGAAATGTTGCAGCATTAAAGAGGGAAATCAAAACACTGGCGTATCCAGTCATATCAGAATCATCACCATGTAAAGAATAAGACGACGTCACTTATTCTTCTATGTTAGGTATTGATCCTTGTAGCACCAACGAATTTCCGCAATTCACATCGTCCAACACTTCATAAACCATGTTCCATGTAAACACTAAACATATTTTTTAAGAGTTGTAGCACATTCGTTTCCATAATCAGCTGATTTCAATGATGTCTGCGGCTAAATTTGTGTGTCCTACATTGTAAACGCGCTCGATCTGTCCATTAAACAATGTTGATGATGTTGAAGATGGTTTCATTTTCCTCTGGAGTATTTGATTACGCTGGAAGAGGAAGGTAGAAATAATGGAGGAGCATAGAGTTATGAAGAGCATTAAACTTAACGTCATGCTGAACTTCGCTGTAGACAGGCATATTCCATAAATGATCTCTTCTCTACGTCCATGAAACACAGCAGCATTGTCAGCTGTGGCGTTCCAGTCGAAGGCCAAATCTGCGGGGGCTATGGCACGAAATTTCTGCTGCACTCCGAACACGGGTTGGGATCTCTTTGTTCTTAGAAGCCTTGGTCCATGGGGTACCTTCCTAAGACCTGAATCCCTGTCCTCATGGGGCATGTGGAAAGTGGTGATTGGCGCTCTTTCTGTAAAGTCATGTGATAACGTTTCATCATTGTCACTTCGACGATCAGAAACAACACTTAACATTTGCTGAGCCCGTGGGCTAAACTGAGGAACAGGATAAGGATTATGAGGTGGTCGTATTTTTTCTTGAAGCATATCTATAAATGGTTGTTGAGCATGCCGTTGTCGAAGGGATTTTCCCGTTCCAAATGCAGTCTCCGATTTATTGTACGCAATGAACCTGTCTCTCGAAATGTAAGCTGGTTGCGGGATTGTGCTTGACGTTAGTGGTGCATATTTAAAAACCATCTCTCCATTAGGTTCTAAAGTTACTGCTATTACATCGGGATGAGTTTTCAGATGTTTTCTTAAGGGGGGCATCTTGGAGATGAAGACTTTATCATTCTTGGTTGCTTGAAAATTAGAAAATGAAGTGGATCCAAATTGTATAGGGTCCGCTATTGTTTGAAGCTCTTCGCTGGTCACATGGTGAGAATGAGCAAAGGAACTAGGTTCGTGTTGTGGTGAAGTACCATAACTTTGACTTCTATGATTATTTGAAGCAGCTTGTTGCTGATGTATAAAACGATTAAATGCATCTAGCGATGGATTGTGTGAGTGCGTTGCTTGTAACTGTTCAGTTGTTATGTGATGAGGGTGTGCAAAAGAGTTTGGTTCGGGTTGCGGTACGTTTTTTGAATCAGAAGCCGATAGTTGTTCACTTGTTATATGGTGAGGATGCGCAAAAGAGTTTGGTTTGGGTTGTGGCACATTTTTTGCACCAGCAGCTAATAGCTGTTCACTTGTTACATGGTGTGGATGTTCAAAAGAGTTCGGTTCAGGTTGTGGCACGTTTTTTGCACCAGCAGCTAATATCTGTTCGCTTGTTATATGATGAGGATGTGCAAAAGAGTTTGGTTCAGGTTGTGGCACATTTGTTGCACCAGCGGCTAACAGCTGTTCGCTTGTTATATGATGTGGATGTGCAAAAGAGTTTGGTTCAGGTTGTGGTTCTGCTTTAGCATTTATTGCTGCCAATTCTTCAGAAGTTATGTGATGAGGATGTGCAAAGGAATTAGGTTCGGGTTGTGGTGCTACTTTAAGATTTAGGTTTTCAAGTTCTTCTGTTGTTATGTGGTGAGGGTGAGCAAATGAGTTCGGTTCTGGCTGAGGTTCCAATGTATGTTCTATCCAGTGATTTCTTATTTGTTGTTGGGCAGCAACTTGAAGAGGAGGGGCAGGAAGTGGCGATGGACCTGCAGCTAAATCATATAATGCGGCTAATTTGTGTTTCTGTAACTTATTTTCAGCAGTTTGTAAGTGACTGAGTAAATTAGAAAGACTATTAGCATGTTCATTATGACCATGTATCCCTTCTCCATGTTCTACGGATAAGGGATACTTATGTCGTCCTGGATGAGGCAATTGGTTCTTTACGGAATTCTCTAAGACCACATGCTGCAAATGTTTGTTATTTATGTGTGGATGATCACTCGATGAGATTGGCTTCCGAGGATGGGCAACCACATGGTTAAACGATTGTTGGGGACATGATTCCAAACACCCATGCCTGCAGACTTCTACAACACAACGAATGTAAACATCTAAGTGGTCAGGAAATTTAAATGCAAAGAAATACGAATATGCTACGAGTGTGGCTTTGCCTCCAAAATCACGTACTTTTACAAATGGCGTGAGTAAAGTTGATCTCAAAACACAACCTTCTTCGTCTGTTAGTTTTATGGAGGAATAACCCCTCTCATCGTGTGCATCACATTGTTTCACCCGCATATCAAACTCCCTACTGTCATCATTAATAGCTATCACCACTGTAAGAGGGCTGCCCAATGAAACAAGTCCAGCCACTGGTCGGGCCCAAGGACCTTTCCCTTCTTGAATCTCCATCCAGCAATCCACATCATCACCCTGGAAGTTCAGTTCAACTGCATCCAGCTCCGATATATGCAGAGCTTGGTTTGAAGAAGGCTTCTCAAACGATTCTAACCATTCACATCGCAAGCGTTTAGCTTCATCCCATGCTTCCAAGATATCTTCGCCAAACTGAACTATAATTGTGTTTTCGTGAAACTGGCCTTTGAGATCTTCCACCGTACCACAGCGACTGTACGATATGTCGAACGTAGCATGAAGAACATCTGCTTGTGGTCCAACGTGTACACATCGTTCTTGTTCTTTGAAAGACGGCTTCGAGAAAACCATGCCATGAAACGGTTCATCAAACTGCATGTTCACCGTCATGTGATTTTTGCTACACACAACATCCAGTTTGATAAGATGAGATCGCGGTTGCACCGAATCTATGAAGTTTCCATGCACATTTAGATCCTGCAATTAAAAAACCAGTCAGTTTCATAAATGTCTCTTTTTATCTCATTTAAAATTATTCGAGATGAACTGACCATTTTGAAGGTAAGTGAGATTAAAATATTTCTATGACACTTAGCTTACTTTAAATATTATACATAAGTTATTACTCCGCATATGGTTCGGACAATCAAGTGGGGGACTCAAAGTCTAGAATACACATTTCTAATTACAATTTATGGTACTTGTTTGTTATAGCGGCCCTTAGATTACAATCTCGCCGAGGCGGTCGCCAAGCTCGCGTGTCGTCCATACTCGCCAACGGGTAAAGTGACCGTTTTACATAATGCAATATTATTTTACAGATGTTTTTCTACCCTAGTAATTTTCTTGAATCCGTACATGTCTAGTGGGGTGACCCCCAACTCAACGACATAAGACTGACCGAGTTGTACCTGAATGTTGGAAGGGTTGGATCAATGGTTTCTTGAAAATTTGTTTTTTATAAAACAATAAACAAGATATTTTTTTCTTTTTTACATTACAGTCCATAACCTACCTTGGCGATACATCGCGGTCCCTTGGCGATTGATCGCCGTGGGCCACTTTAACAAATAAGTACCCAATTTACTTACCAAAGAGGGATTTATTTGCAAGCAATCTCCATTATTTTAGTTTTCGTCTTCTTAATTATAATTTGTTTATTTAAATATTGCAGGTCATATATTAAAGGGGAATGTGTATATTATAATTAAAGATTAGACATTTGAAAAAAAAAAGAACGTTAAAAATTTAAAGATATTTAATTATTTACTTACATAAATATAATTCATATACGAAACAGAAATACGTAGGCAGTGCCGGAACAAGGTTTTTATGGGTCCTAGGCCAGAAGAATATAGTGCCCCCCCCCCTAAAGAATGTGGTTTCCGCGATATTTGATCAGTCAATCATACGTTTTCCTCTGAAGTTCATTATATTCAATATCCTGGTTTATAGATAATGAAAATCTCTCAGACTTATAAATAAACAAGATTAGAAAAACACCAGGCCCCGTCAAGGTCTCTGTGGGGGCCCCCAAATCTGAAGGGCCCTATGCCTGGGCCTACTTAGCCTATACGTAAATCCGGCGCTGTACGTAGGCTTCAATTGTGATTTATTTATTTGAATACTGCAGTTTCTATATTAAACAAGGATGCGTAATCTTTAGTCGTTTGAGTTGAAGACTACGTATTTAATAACTAATGTATGTAAACAATTAAAAAAATTTGATTGTTTACTTATTTAAATATGACAGTTCCTATATGAAAGAGGGATACATAGGCTTCAGCTGTAGTTTACTTATTTGAATACTGCAGTCTATATATTAAAAAGGATACGTAGATGTAGAAATTCATTGGGCATATATTCTTACATGGTTTTAACAGGGGCGGACTCATGGGGAAAATTAGGAAATCCCCCCCCAAAAAAACTATAAAAATGCAGTGCAAAACGGTTATAACCAGCACCGATGATAACAACGAAATTTTTACAAAAGGTTGAATCCGCCCCTCCCCCCCCAAATCCTTCTCTGAATCCACCTCTTGCTTTAATTTATTTTTGGAGTGCCATACAAACGTTCGCTGAATTTTAACTTGCTTATTACTTACTCAGAAATTCAATGCAAGTATTCATATCCAGTGCGCAGTGAAAGTATTCTTAAAATTGTCTTCTTTTTTTATTTTTTTTTACTTCGCTCGCGTCTCCACAGCAACAATTAATACAACCATGCTATGTATGTGAATCTCTGGCAATAAATTCAACGACAATGGAAATGCTATCTAATTATAAATAACTCTATAAAATGAAACTCTAGTATCAACAATGCGTCCCCCCGGTCCAAATATGAAGAGAACACAACTTATGGGAAATAAAAAGGTAAACAAATTCTGAAAACTAGGAAACATGGGGGGGGCTTTCAAATATTATGTAAGCACCTTGGGGGGTTCCGTTTTGCTTATTTTCCTATGTTAGCCAATATTAATTTTTATTTACTAGTGGGGGTGGTGAAATGGCCAAAATATTACTTACGTAATACTTGAACTCTTCCCTATGTGCAAAATACATATCCGCCTGCCTGAAAAGAAGAGTAGGGGAGTGTTGCCAAAGCATCAAGCCGTTAGAACGAAAAATAAACCTTTCACATCCAAGGGCGGACACAGAGGTCATGACCCCCCAATTTTTTTTCACTGCGAAAATTTCAACTTTCATGATAAATGAAGGGTGATATTTCAAGACCATGGCAAATTCTGTCCTTGACCCCCCCCCCACAAATGGAAGTCTGTGTCCGCCCCTGTTCACATCTCGCTTATCTTCATTGCCTTACTTTTACCTGGGGGAGTTCAAATATTACGTAAGCATCTTTGTAGGGGTGGAGGTAGCTGTTGTGCTTATTTTCCTATGTTAGCTAATGTTAATTTTGCTACCAGTGGAGGGGGGATATAAAATGGCCAAAATATTGCTTACGTACACTCTGGAATTCCCCCCCAACTAGGAATACTTTTCCGTGTATGCATTTACGTATAAGCTCATACGCAAATTTTACGTGCCTATACGTGTACCTATGTATACGAGTGCCTATGCTTGGGCTTGTTTTGGGAGGGGTTTCACAGTCTCTCCTGTACTCAGGGCCGTTCTTTAGTTGTGGGCCGCCCGGGCGCAAAACTGTATCTCGCCGCCCAGGCGCAAAAACAGTATTTCACGGCCTTTATAAATTTAATATTATTTCATTTTAAATTTGATAGGTGAAGGGTGCTTACCTTTCTATCTGTATTTACATAATTTGAAACAGTTGTCATGCCAAAGAGAAATATTTTTTATTTTTTATTTTCATAAAATAAAAACAAAATTCTCGATATTGTCCTTTTTGTCATTATTATTAAAGGGTCGCACAATATAACAAACGGTCCGGAGAAGAGAGGGGAAGCAGGCCGCAGCTCGGGGGCCTGGATCAATTCTAGGGGCTCGGGTTGGCAAGGACCGATGTTATGGTGGCCCAGGGAAGGGGTCATGGGCGTAACTAGGTGGGGGCCAGGGAGGGCCGGCACCCCCATAAAGCTGACTGCCCCCCCACCACCAGAAAATTTCTCGAAGTTTAATTTTTTTTTTATTGTGGACAAATGTAAGACGCGTTAGTGCTAAAGCTCTAGCTGTCCCGCCAAAATTTTCTAAAAATGCTTTCTTTCTTTCTTTTCTTTTTGGTTTTACGGCTCAAAGACTACAGTGGTCATGCTGCGCCGGGACCTACTGTTTTCCGAGGAATCCGAACCTCTTAAGGCCTAGGGAACCAAACCCCGGACTACAGTGAGCAGTGCGATCTTTATGAGATCTCTGAGTAAGCGTTCTTTTTGCACTGCTGGGAGTCGAACCCGGATTAGCGGCGCACTAGGAGAACGCGTTACCACACTGCGCCACCCCAAGGCTCCTGAAAATGCAAGTGTCAGTTGTGTGTGATTTTCGGAGAGTTGCCTTCTGTTTAAAATTCACGTTGAATATTCATAAGTAGAGCTAGGATTTATATGTAAATATTTTTACATATATTACGGTTTTAATACATATTTTACATATCTACTCTTTTAATACATATATTACATATTTTCACATCATTTAACAATGTTTTTATGTAAAATTGCCCAATATTTTCTTTTGGAGTCTAAAGTTTTTACGTAACACCTTAAACCAACAGATGGCAGCACTACATCGGTAAAACGATATTTAAAAAAGGGTTGAGGGATTTTTTCATTACTCAGTAGGAATTTTTTTATTTTATGGACTGGAAACACTGAACAACAAAACAGCATCGCTTGTTTAGTTGTATGACCTGGTGTTAAGTTTCTTCTGTAATCCTTTCGTTGGTGTTATTGTCAGGTATTAATTTCTTCTGACTATTTAAATTAATCGATATCCCTAAAGTTAAATCAACTGTATCATTAAAAATAAAGACACTTATTAAGGATTTTCCCGATGAAGGATTCAGAACTGATGGAAATATTTTGTTTTGTGGTGTGTGTGCGGCGTCTGTTTCTTGTCACCAACGTTTTCAAGTTTCGCAGCATATTAAAACTGGGGGGGGAGCGAAAAACATTTCATTGAAACAAAGACTTTTTACAGACATTCCAGGAAATAGCAAACAGGTCAATTCAAATTTCAGTTTGGATTTATGCCACGCACTAGTGGGTTCAGATATCCCCTTGTCAAAGTTCCATGTGAACGACTATAAAAATGCAATCATCACACTATTGCTAAATTGTTTAAATAATCGATGAGGATTTTATGGCCAGAAGGAGTAAGATATGATAACGCACACCTATTGGTAACTGATGCTGTACCCTGCATGAAGAAAGCAGCTACAGCACTTTGTGTATTGTTCCCTAAGATGATTCATTTGACTTGTCTTGTCCATGGACTCCATGGAATTGCTGAAACAGTCCGATACAATTTCCCACTAACTGATTCATTGATAGCAACAGGTAAAAAGATTTTTCTTAAAGCTCCCAGTAGAACCGAAAAGTTGAAAGAAATTTTTTCCAGACTTATCTCTGCCACCTCAACCTGTCATTACACGTTGGGGTACTTGGTTACAGACTGCAAGACATTATGCAGACAACTTCAACAAAATCAAGGAAGTAATCTATCAATTTGACTCGGACGATTCTACTTCCATTGGAAAAGGACAAGTTCTGCTGGACAGTGATACCTCATTAGAGGAATTGATTTTTCTAAAGACATATTTGACTGTTTTAGAACGAACCATTAGCAAACTTGAAACTTCAAGTGCTCCTTTGATAAATATGTTGAATAAATATGAAGAGACGATTGAATTATTAAGAGAGATACCCGGCCCCATTGGAGAAATTATAAAACGTAAGATAAACAGTGTTGTAAACAATAATCCACGCTTAGAAACGATTACAGGTGTAAAAAACATTCTACAGGGGTCTACAACTGGCAGTTGTGCTACTTTAAAAGAAAGAAAATTCTTGCCGTCAGTTATAGCAGGCTTCAAATTTTCGCCCATCACCTCATGTGATGTAGAGACCTTTTTCAGCCAATTTAAAAACATTTTTAGAGGAAACAAGCGCAGCTTTGTTTTTGATAACTTGAAGCACTTTGTTGTCGTTAGTTGCGACAATTAGTAGCAGTCAATTTGTTGAAACTGACAGTTTTGATTGAAGTAATTTGGCATTTGAAATTTATGAATTCTTTTTCAGTATAATTTGAAAAATTCTGGAAAGTTAACGAAAAAATGTAAAAAATAATTTATATTACATATTTTGTGACTTTTCCTACACATTTTCTTATTTTTACTAAATATTTTATGTAAATATCTTGAAATTTTTATTACATGTAACTTCTATCCCTGTTCTTAAGGTTTGAAAAAATACTTTATTTTTTAACCTTGGTAGATAAGATAGAGCTTTTACTTTAAATTATTAGGGCAGAATAAAGACTTAAGACGTGAATTTCTATTACTTTTAAAAATGGATTTAAAAATGAAATATACTTCCAAAAAAATTTTAAAAAACATGAATCGCTTTCAGAAAAATAAGATTTTATTTAATGCAATTTACGGTTTGGAAAGCGGGTGAAGTTACAAAAAAAAAGTGGTTTGTACGTACAAGGGGATTCGAACCCTGAAGCATTGACCGCAGCATTGATAAACTTGCTGAATGTCGGAAAATAGTTGTAAATAATAGTATATAATACATTATTTGTTAAATTGATTATTAATTTTGGTTAAAATTAATTTTTTTCTTAACTTTGATAAAACGGCAACAGCTTATTCCTCAACCCAATATTATAAAGTATTTTGTTACACTTTTTTTACATGTATTAATATTTCTTATGCTATAAACAAATAGTGGATAAACAAGAAATGGATTTGGTAAAATGCATTTATTAAAAATAATGCATTTATTATAATTTAAAATTGTTAGAGGGGCCACGGCACGGAAGCCCATATGAGTATTTCTAGGGGGGGATGAGAAAAATTATTACCCCTCACTCAAGGCTATCAAATATTTTAGTGGTTGTACAAGATGCTACAAAAATAATTGATACTGCTTGACAATTAGTAATGAACTGAAAAGTACCTTATTTTAAAATATAAGTGTAAATTTTTTTAAAGTAAATGCATAGCGGAGTCAGGCAAATCAAATTTTTGAACTGCGGGGTGGGAGGGCCAGGCCCCCTGCCCCCTATATGGGCGCCCATGGGCTGGGGAGTCTTGAATGAAAAAGGGTTGCCAGCCATTCACTGGTTTAAATAATTAAATATTTAACTGTGATCCCATGTATTTTATATATTTTCTAATCATAGGGTGCTTACATCCCAGTATTGCAGTTCTGTCAAGGCGGTTATATGCTAGTTTTATTATTTCTGTGTCTTACGTAAGCACA
Source organism: Dysdera silvatica (assembly GCA_006491805.2). Lineage (NCBI taxonomy): Eukaryota > Metazoa > Arthropoda > Arachnida > Araneae > Dysderidae > Dysdera > Dysdera silvatica. Next base: position 16,830 of record QLNU02015097.1, read on the forward strand.
GTTCAAACTCACCCCCTCCCCCCGGTCCGTTATCAGCCAAATTAATCAAATCTCAAACCCCCCCCACTCCCAAAGGCGCTTATGTAGTACTTGAACGGCCCCTATATGAAGTATAACTTGGATAATTCGAACTTTTCGAGCGGTATAATGAATCTAACACGCGCGCCGTTAGCGGGAGTATAGGGGGACCCGTCCCCCCCAATGTTGGTATTAGGGTTTCATGTTCCCCTCCAATTTCAAAGAAACTGTCTTCTACTTGTATATTGCTCCTCCCACTCAATATTTTTATGCCATCGGTGCCCATGGGATCTAAAACGAACTGTGTAAAATATTTTTAAGTGAATTGTTTGAAAAAAGACCAAAATTATAAGGCCCTTTCAGTTTTAAATTAACCAAGTTCAATTAATCAATTAATTTAATTAAATATAACTTTGTGGAGATTATTAATTTTACTTACGTTTCCTCCATTCCATTTGGATTCTTTTTGCTTCGTTGACACGATCAGCCCTAAGACTACTATGACACAGTAAAGCAGCATCACTGTTACCTAAAACCAAATAAATTAATAAAAAAAATAATGAACATTAATATAATATAATAATATATATAATGTAATAATGAACAATTATAATAATGAGATTTATTTTAGTTTACGATGTTTTCTTCTTAATTTACCCTTTATTGTAAATTTAATAATAAATTTACTAATTGTAATTTAATTTATATTATTCAACGAGTATTGCAATAAATTAATTCTCCTTCTTATCGCTTTTTCGCCCATTCTATGAAATGAAAAATATGTTGAGTTCTTTAAATTATATTTTATTTTTAAGATAACATATAAACCTTTATTTACAGGTAAATACTAGGTATTTGTTAATTATTCTCACATATCTGTGGTGACAGGGAATAAGTTGTTAAGTATAAAAATCCCAATTTTTCAGGGCGCCACTTTTTTACCTTTGACCTTTTCCTGTATGTAGTCTTTGAAAATAATACATTTGGTTGACATCAATATGACTCAAAGCAGAAGGCTTGGGAGATGGTCATAGTGCACAACTCCTTTTTGTAATTTTTTGACTCAACTTATTCTCTTTGACCCTGCAAACCCCCATATAAAGCCTTAAAAATAAATATTAGTAATAATGGCCAATAATAATAATATGCGTAAGTACCTTTAATTATCGAAAGTTCTTGGAAAGAGCTGATAACTAAATGGAGGAAATACAGATAAAACCAGACAGGTCACCACAATTATATGGCAGAGTGCATACAGAAAAATTGAATTGAATAATGTTGTTGGACTATAGTTTCTTGTGGATTCAGTCCTTTTCCCCCTTTTTTCATAAACCAAGGGGGTGCAAGTTCACCCCTTGCACCCCTCAGGGCGCCCATGAGCCAGATATAATATGGACTGTGAATTTGCATAATAACAATAATATAAAGCATCAGGGGCGGATCCAGAGAGAGAGTGATTTGGGGGGGGGGAAGAATGTAAAATACACGTATAACGAGTCCGCATGTAGCGAGTTTCAGAATATAACGAAGAAATCTGAATTTTGCTTTGTATAATGATTAAGTGGAATGTAATTTAACCGCTTTTAATGAACAATCTTCTTTGAAGACCGGATTTAACAAACAATTAAAAAAAATAAAATATAAAATCGAACGTTTTGTAAAAATACAGTCGTTATATGAGGTTGGTCGTTATAATTGATTTGTACCTCATTTTTTATGGATGTGGGGGGGGGGCAATTTCCCTAATCCCCCCCCATGAATCCGACACTGAAAGCATTAACTTGCGTTAGATTCCATTACCCAAGATATACTTTTTCAACATTCGGATCAAAAAGTAACTATTACCTTGATAGTCTACGTGCTACTAACGGGGCTTTCATAGAAGCTAACTGTTCCCTGGTTTTATTAATATAATTTAATGGCGTTACTGGAATATTGACTAAGCTATAACACTTAATATATATATATACAGTAAAAATCGGTTATAACGTCCTCCAAGGAACCGTGCAAATTCGGTCGTTATAAACGATATCTTTTTAAAATCATGGTAGCCTATAGCAATGCCCTCTAGAGTTTTATATATTATTTTGACAGTAAAAAGTATAAACTTTTTGGTTTCAAAATTAAATAAAAATATAATTATAATGAATTTAATTTCCGTTTATATTATATTTATAGCCACACTAAATACATAGTACTTTCTTAGTTTTTTATATTGAAAAAATACTACTGAAGTAGAAAACACATGTAATAAATAGTATTTATTATATTAATGACTTAAGAACAGTGCCGGTTTAAGAGATTTATGGGCTCTACGCTGAAAAAATAGAATGGGCCTCTTAGGAATATGACCCTCGAGATATCACATTTTTTATATAATAATATAAGTACATAAGTCACATAATAAGTACATAACTACATGTCACATTTTTTTAGGTTTATTATCTTCAATATTCAGGTTTAGCAGTAATAAAAATTTCTCGGATATTTGTAACTAAACAAGATTAGAATAACACATTTTGGTAACTAACTTTAAATTTTAATAACTAGCCCACGTGGTTCTGATTTATGACTGTCAAGTCGCGTCGTTATATCCGATACGAATTTCCCTGCTTAGAATCTTCGTAGACTACAAAATCGCCGTCGTTATAGCAGGTTTCGTTGTTATATACGATGTCGTTATAACCGATATATTTAGTATGGAGTAGAATAGCAAATCAAACTTCTTGTATAAATTCCGTCGTTATATACGGTTGGTCGTTATAACCAGCGTCTTTATAAACTATTTTCACTGCGTACTTAATAGTATATATACTTAAATTAATTAAATGCATATGAATTCTGCTATTAATTATTAGGCTGTTTTAAGATAGCTCCCAAAATAATTATTTTAAGGCTTATTATGAACAAATGTTGTAGACATCTTATATATCCATGGGCACCCATAGCTGGAAGCAGAGCCGTAGCCAGGTTGGGCTAGATAGAGGGCGCTGATCCCCCTGGAAAATATTTTTTCTCAAATTAAATTTTTGTAAAATTTCATTTTAAATTATGTGCCTTGTACGAAATTGCACATGACAATGTGAATTGTTCTTTGACATTGAAAATATACTAAAAATAGTTTCTTACGTAAACCTTGTACACATAATGTTTTTTACAGAAGTTTGAATTTTCGTCTACTTTATGATAAAGGAAATTATTAAATTATTGAGAGATATACTAAAATTTATAAGTTTTCAATGCAAAATATGCTTTAAGAAATTTATTTGTTAACGTTAAATTTATTAGTTTGTTTATACGGGGTGATTCAAAAGTCAGTCCGCCCCCTGTTAATTTTTTGGTGGGTTTAGGCAGATAAAGGTCCTTTTGGGAAAGTTGCTTGTTGAAAAGGAAATAATTTTTGTTCTGTGTCGCGACTCACCCTCAGCACCAGGGGGCGCCCCACGGGGGCCAACTCCAAAATTTCAAATGGCAAATACGAACGAGTAATACCTTCTTTTGAAGGTCTCGTTGAGAAAAAAATAATGATGTTTACAGTATGGCGCTATGATGCCCATGGCACCAACTACGTGTCCGCAAAGTTCAAAATCGACCTTTATTCTCGTGGCTTTTGCTCACGCTAGTAAGGTCGTAGGCAAATGCCGAAAACTGTAAAATGTAAAGCAATGTGTGTTCTATCGGCAAAGCTTTTAGATTTTGTCTTAGCCTAATGTGCAAAGTTTCAAGGATCGCTTAAAAATACCAATATTCTAACCCCCAAAAACTCAAATAAAAATATTTCCATAGCAACAACAATTGTTTGAAATAAAAATATTTCCATAGCAACAATAGTTGTTTCAAATCACACACGTGTCCTCATAAGATATTCTTTTTTATACGAACACACTTTGAAGAAATGGCTCGTCCACTCAGTCACCGAACGGATGTCATTCTTTTTCAACATAACAAGTTTCCAAGAAGGTGGATTGGCCGTCGTGGGTTCGTGGAATGGCCACCTCGTAGCCCAGATATGACACCCTTGGATTATTTCCTTTGGGGTCACTTGAAATCAATAGTTTACAAACCGCCACCTGAAATTATAAATATGCTGCGCCAAAGAATATGGGTGAGTGCCATAAAATTACTCCACACGCTTTTCAAAAAGTCAGAGAAAGCTTTGAGACCCGGCTTTATAACTGCCAAGAAGTGCACGGCCTTCAGTTTGAGCAGCTACTTCATTAAAAGGTAACTTCTTTTCTTTCTTTTTTTTCCTATATTTTTCTTTTTTTTAATATTGTACTGCTTTATACTGCTTTTCTAATATTTTTATTTGAGTTTTTGAGGATTAAAATATTGATATTTTTAAACGATCCTTGAAACTTTACATATTGGATTAATACGAAATTTAAAATTGTTACTGATAGAACACACATTGCTTTACATTCTACAATTTTCGTTATTTGCCTACGACCTTACTGGCATGAGCAAAACCCAGAAGAATAAAGGTCGATTTTGAAATTTGAGGACAAGTAGTAGATGACATGGGTACCATAGCGCCATACTGTAAACATCATTATTTTTTTCTCGACGAGACCTTCAAAACAAGTTATAACTCGATGGGGGTTGCCATTTGAAATTTCCGAGTTGCCCTCCATGGAGCGCCCCCTGGTGCTGGGGGGTGAGTCGCGACACAGGGCAAAAGTTAGTTCCTTTGCAACAAGCAACTTTCTCAAAAGGACGTTTATCTGCCTGAACCCACCAAAAAAATGAACAGGGGGGGGGGACTGACTTTTGAATCACCCCATATGCATATTTAGTATTATTAAATACAGTCGGACCTCCGTAAGTCGAACTTCTATAAGTCGAATGTTTCCTTAATTCGAATAAATGTTGCGGTATCTGTAAAAATTTCAATAATTTTTTATTCTGTAAGTCGAATTTCTATAACTGGAAGTTTTCTCTAACTCAAGTTTTTTGTGTTGTTGAAGTGCAGATTTACATTCGGTAACTCGAAGTCTTGTGGGGAAAATTGTTTCTTTCAAAACACGTACTTTCTGTCACTGGGGAATATAGAACTTGATTGACGTTGGAAAAATCCCTAATAAGTCCCTAATAAAAGTCCCTAAATTGTAGTTCCTTTCATCGCCAAATGCATATGATTGGTCAGGGATAGCACCTATGGTAATCCGATTGATTAAATAACCTGTCTGGGATTACAGCGCCGCCCCCGGCGGCCACCCTTCCCAATGAAACCCTTGCAAAAAGAAGAAGATTGATTAAATAGATTTCCAAAACATTGTGCTGTTCGTGACCACCTTGAAGTTCTGTTCATGCGAGTTATCATCATGGTACGAGCCAACATGTCAAGAACTGAAAAGATTCCTCTGTTAATGATAGGCACAATTTAAAAGCCAAGGTGTTTTGCAAATATAAAATATTCGAGAATAATGAAAAGGCCTGAATGACATTCGAGTTTTATGAACCTTGGAGTACGAAATTGGATAGAAAATTTAAAAAAAAAAAAAAAAAGGAAGAAAAGTTACATGATTGTTGGCAATTGTCCTGCCCACCCAAAGGCTTTTAATAAAAAATTAAAGGCAATTAATGTGCTTTTTCACCTCCAAATGCAACGTCAGATTTTCAGCTCATGGGTCAAGCTATCAAAAAACTTTTTTTTGACACTTCCACAGGAAACGCATTACTTTAAAACTTAGCTCTTCTCTAAATCATGAACAGAGTAACCCGAAGTAACACTTTTGGACTGTATGTGAAATATTCAGTATGCATGGGAAAGTGCAAAACCATGAAGTACGTAACTTCAGAAAAGCTGGTTTCAATCACGGGAAAATTTTCAAGGAGTGCCAAATTTTATCAAATACTGATTGCGCTATTTCAACTCCACATGAGTGAAATGTTTTGGCGTTTGGATTGAAAATGCCAGATGAAATAACTTGGAAAGCTACGTTGATACCGATGCCAATTTGTCAATTTCAACGCATCTTACAGCTGATGATATTATTCAGTTAGGGAGACACCTATTGATGATGGCTAGGTACAGAGCCGCATCCTATTCCTACTTTTCAGGATACTTTTGATACTTTTTCTGCAATCGAAACATTAAGATGTTTTGCTGAATACCGCGAATCAAGGCCTGAAAGCATTTTTAAGACTATTGCTAAATTAGAGACTCACGTTCTAAAAGAAAATTTTGCATCGAAACGACAAGGAACAATGACAGATTTTTAATAAAATATAGTTTTTAACGGCATATATGTGTTACGTTTCCTTTTAATCACAGTTTATAGCAATTACAGTATTTTGTATGATTTTAAAATTTATTATTGGATTCATGTGCAGTAATAAATTAATTATTCTATAACTGGAAGTTTTTCCAGCTCCCGTGGAGGTTCGACATGGAAGTTCGACTGTATGTCAATGAAATATATCAAAATATTTACGAAGTTTAAGATCCTGTAGCATTCTCAGACCCCCATGAAACAAGCACCTAGCTAGGCCTGGATGGAAGGGGTTCAAGCCCCTCCATCTTCCTTCTCGCTCTGCAATATTTGCACTTTTAAAGTTGATTTTTATGAAAGAATAAAATGTTGTACTTTGGAAGCAGAGCGTTAGAAAAACCTATATGAGCGCCACCTACCTGGAAAAAGGGTATTAATCAGGCCACGACTTGCGATACTTTTGAAGACAAATTTTTTAAACTCCTTTTAACTTGGACGCAAATCTCAGTATGTGATTTCAAAATCATAAATACAAAATTATAATAATAATAAAATAATAAGAAATAAAAGTAATAAGAAATAAAATAAGAAATAATAAATAAAAATAATAATAAATAAATACAAAAAATATTAACATGTATATGTTTGTTTTGGTAATTTGTATAGCATGTGTAAATAAATAAAATGAATTACCGTATTTGAAAACTACTATATCATTCTGATAAAATACAGTTTTGCTTTTCATCTTAATCAACATAGAGGTTGTGCATACGAATTATTAATAAGCTATTAAATAAATAAAACCGATATTCTAAATTTCACGTAACTCTTTGATCTAATAAAATAATTAAAATACTTTGTTTAAAA